>CM031237.1:553223809-553823809 GCA_018340775.1 Taxus wallichiana var. yunnanensis | reverse complement strand
TAATTAGTGTAGGAACACATAGAAGGAATATAATAGTAGACACTGATGATGGGATCTCAAACCTATAAAGGGGATGCACATGGTGGAAACCATGGCATGCAACAAGATAAATGATATAAAGAAGAACAATAGTAGTAATAATTCATGTATAATAAAACAAGTGTAGAGATAGATAAATAGTATCATAAGAGGCAATAATATGTAATTATTGTCACACAAAATTCATAAATCCACAAACATGGGACACCCATGATGTCATAATATAATAATATCCTTTACGATTGAAAAAATTGTCATGTAAAATAGGCATTGAGCCAAAAACATACGCAACGCCCACGGTGTCACAAGACAAGAAAGGCGCTCATAAAACAAGAAATGAGATAAAAAAGTAGTAACACACATATCTAATAAGAATGTATAACAAACACAAATGTTATAATGTTAATAAAAAAATTAAAAAGATATGTAAAGAAAGAGGTGTTAACTCTTCACAAGAAGCATGTATTAGTCGTGTTATTTTGAAAAATTACAAGTACACAATGTATTGAATAAAGTATAATAAGGAAGTAGAAAGGAACTATAATGAAATAATAACACTTGTATAATGTGGAGGGATGCCCCAAGATAAGAATGTAAGGAACCATGGTAGATCCTATTATCATGTATCAATTTGTGTATCCCACATCAAGCTCAATAGGCCATATGATCACATATTTTTAAATAGTAACAACAATATGTTATCTATAAAACCAATGTGACAAAAAAATGTAAAATGTAAATTCTAACAACTCAAGCTAAGTGTATAAGTCTTGATTTTGTATTTTTGTAAATATTTGAATGTTTTTTATTTTAAAATTATGTTAGTATTTTTGGATTTTGAAATGTTTAGCTATGTATAAAGAAATAGGAAAGTATAAGAGCTACCCAAGGATAACCTTATGAAGAGGGAAAGAAACTGATGAAGAGGGTAGAGTAAAAGTGTCATTTATGAAAAATAATGTGATTCAATAGCAAGTAGTACCATAATAGTGATGTGTGGCAAAGAATGCCTCAAAGAAGAAATAGGTGAAGCTACTCTATAAGTAGTGTGTGAAGTAAAATATCTACGTGGAGGACTATAAGAGTGTGTTCTCCAATATATACCATGTGCACTACAAAATATATGTGAAAATATAGATAGAGAACACACACTAGAGGACCTAAGCAATATCCTATGAGACTTGAAGCCACTAGAGATGATGTCTAGAATAAAATTCCTAATATGAGAACTTGGTGGGATAGAACCACTACAGACATATAGTATGTGCAACCAAGGGCCTAGGATGAAACCTAGGAGGAATAGAACTACTAGAGATAGTATGTGCAAACAAAAACCCTATCAAGAGACCTTGGAGGGGTAAAATAACTATAGATATTATGTGAAACTAAAGTCCTATTAGAGGCCTATGATGGTAGATCCACTAAAAATAGTGTGTAAAGCCAAATACCTATCCAAATATGCACTAGGAGTAGTGATTGAAACTGGTGAATAATGAATAATCAAACTAAGAGAAAAACCTAAAAGGGAATGCCTTGAATATTGACAACGACTGATTATGAATAAAATTGACACATTGGTGAATGAATAATGGAATAGAATAAAGAGAATGTAACCAAGGGATACCTAAGAGTAATGCATAATAACTAAGAGTAAAAAATACAAGAATGATATGAATGTATTAAGAAATATAACTATAATAGGAGAGTATTGCATTGATAGTGAGGATACAAATAAAATACAATATTATATGTGGAAATTCCAAGATAGTGGAGTAATGGAAGAGATAATATTATCCTTTTTATGTCGATTAACCAACACACCTTATAAATATATGTGATTAATAGAGATATAAATGGATAGAGTATCTAACACATGTGTCTAATCTAAATCGAGTCACCGAATTTGATAATTGGTGTAGAAATTGAAATTTGATTAGGAGTTCCAATTATTGCATCTAAAGGTTGATCATAAGAGGGTGGTGATGGTACTTGTATGATGTATATTATACACCTTATAAGTATATTTTTCATTGTTATGCTTAGGAAGTAGATCAATGAATATTTTCAATCTGGTACTATGATTGGTTAGCTTAGAAGTTTCAAAGTGGCACATCCCATTCAATGGAATTGGATTTAATAAGATATTAGATAACATGATGAAGTTGTGAGATTGTTATGTAAGGATCAATATGGAACTCCATGCACATCGAAGAGGTTTCACTCTAATGGTGACGTGAACACTCTAAGTAATCAACAAGAGTAAATAAAACACAAGAACAATAATGCATATGAATAAATAATTCTATTCATTCACATAAATTGAAACAAGGGTACATATGGGAGTGTTGTGTAACTCCCTATCGAGAAAATCATCCCCACTATGAGGGAAAAATGAGTTACAATTCCAAAAATGGAATGTAACTCCTATGACACCACTGACACATATGAAAATGGAATATTCTATTATGGAATCTACCATATGTCATATAACTCCTATGACCTATGATCTCACCTAAGTGAGATGAATCACCATGTGAGGCAAAAAAAAATGTAGAGTGATGATGAGGAAAGTCACACACACACTAACACCCCCTTTCATCAAAGCTGATGTATAGGTCATGGAAAGTTAGAAACATAATGAGAAATCCCCTATAGAACTAAAAAATATATGTGTCAATGGGGCCCGAAAATTAAAGGCCTGATAAGGTACCCATGTACAAACTACATATTTCTAGAAAATAAGAAGAAGATAAGAGGACTAGAAATCTTTAAGAAGATGGGAGGTTGCATAAGACCGCACCCAAAAAGATATCATAAGTGAAGACACTTCAACTCAGTGAAGGGATAGTGAAAGTGTCTATAGCATTATCATAGGTCAAACAATATTGTAAGTCGATTATGTATTCATATATTAACTCCTCAATGAAATACATGTGGGTATCAACGTGATTTTCGACGATGTCGATGAATGAAAAATTGAGATAGTGCTCATGTTGTCATAGTAGATGATAGTAGGCCATTGAAAGTTAATACTTGAACTCTATCAATATTACCTACAACAAAACAAATTATGTGGTAGTGTTAATTACTCCTTTGTACTCTACCTCTGTAAATGATATGGAAATTGCATTCATATTTTTCTAGACCAACCGACATGACCTAATCCAAGAGAGAAAGCGTAGCATGAGGTATATTTCTGATGATCTATATCACCATCCCAATCATATGTTATATATCTAACTAATTCAATATTTTTCCCTCCTAAATAATTAATGACATCAGCAGTGTGAGTGCCATGAACATAGTGAAGGATCCTCTTGTTTGTTTTTAATGAAATTCATGATGCTCCTACATAAATATGGACATGACCCCAACACCATATGAAATATCCAGATGAGTGTGAGTAAGGTAAATCAATCTCCCACTAACTATTAATAAAGGGTACGATCAAAGAGAAAAATGAAGAAAAATTAACCCCGGAAAGGAAAGGAGTATGAGAAGGATTGAAATCGGACATGTGAAACCGAAATAGAAAATCAAGTGAGTACTTAGGCTATGAAATCAATATTCCCGAGTAATATTTGGAAATTTTAATCCCAAGAAAGTAACAAAGCAATCCTAAGTCGACATGGATAACTTATTAGCCAAGGCATTCTTCATAGAATCAATGATCGAGGAAATGATTCCCATGATCCGTAAGTCATAAACATACATAACGAGGATGAACATGGAGTCATATTAACATAGAATGTAAACATTAGGGTCAAAGTAACACCGAGTGAACCTTGATGCATGTAAAAAGGAGTCCATCTTAGTGTACCAATACCGATGGGATTGTTTAAGGCCATAAATAGACTTCCTTAACTTGTAAATGAGGGATGGATCATGAACATAACCCAGAAATTTTCCCATGTAGATATCTTCCTCTAAGTCCCCATGAAGGAAGGTATTTTTAATGTCCATATGGTGGAATTCTCATATGTTTTTGGAATTTATGGAAAGGGTCATTTGAATGGAATTAATCTTCAAAAATGAAGAAAATATCTCTAAATAATCAACCCCAACTACTTGGGAGAAATCCTTAGCTATAATCCGTGCTATATATTTCTCAAATTCTCCATTGGCACCATACTTTGTTTTGTACAACCACTTACACCAATTTTTTTTCTTCCTTTAAGAAGAGCTATGAGATCCCAGCTATCTTTCTTCATGAGTTAGGAATACTCCTCATCCATGTAATAATTCCACTTAGGAATCCCTAAAGCCTCTCGAAAATAATTAGGGTCAAGAGGAGGCAAAGAAGGAGTAGGGTCCAGTGAACTCTAAATGAGTTCATATCTCATCCAAAGGATCCCTAATCCACTATCCAATAATCTATAGAATCTTCCTAGCCTAGAAAGGACTAGGAGGCATGTCAGATTAGAATCTATAAATTCTTCACTCAGAGTGATATGGGAAAAATTCCTCATCATCACTACTATATGAATCAAAATACTTCAAATCATAATGGTTGGGAGGAGAAAAAGGATCATTAAGATCATGAGGAGGAGGAGGAATACACTTAAAAATATTATCATCCAAAGAATCGAATTAAAATTAGAGAGTGAAAGGATCTTAGATGGTGGATAAGTTGATATCAAAGATGAATATTTAACATTCACACTTATCCGAATATTAAATTGATGATTAGTAGGCCTCAAAAAATCTATACCCAATCATGACATCGGGATACCTTATAAAAATACAGGTATAGACTATGTTTCAAAGGCATTGCATTTATTTTTGGGAATTTGGGCCATAACATTGATCCAAAGATGAAAAATTTCTCGACATCACAATATGAATATCTTCAAAGCCATAAGTGACTTTTTAGAGCAGCAAGTTGGAGCATTGCCATGCTTAGTGGGATCCCTACCACTATTTGGGGGAATGATAAAGAGAGGAGTTTGACCATCTCACAGTTGAATGCTTTAGACCCAACACACATCACCACATTGGCGTTGTTCACCTCGCTACAAATGATCCAGTCCATAATTGAAAGAGTGTCCAAGAAGTAAACTCACTGGGTCAAGGGAGTCATTTTAGATGCTGATCTTTTGTGGTCTTTTTTTGTGACATTTTACTTTTTTGTTGTTTTGTTGTAGTCTATGTCCTATTTTGTTTCTTGTTTGTAACTATCTCTTGGTTACTTTTGGTCATAGTGTTCTATCTGGATTTTGATCCTTTTTTGTTGCATCTACATAGTTATATCTGGTTATTGAGCCCTTTTTGTAACAGGGTATAGTCCCTTTAAAACTATTTACCAATAATAAAAAAATTAGTAATGTCAAAAAGTAATTTACTAAATTTGATTATCTAAACTTATAGGCTTAGTTGCATAAATTTTTAGGTTGTTGATATTGTTGTTGCTATTGTCATACATATTTTTGTGACTATTGGAAATTTTTAGTGGAAATGAGGCCTTGGTCATTCTTTGTGTGGCCCATATGCTAACTATTATATCTAATAGGTTAAGAGGGTTGGGAACCCTCTAGATCTTGAATTTACCCTAACAAGATAGAAATGAGGTCACTCAATGAATATTATAAAGTTTGGGAGCATGATTAGTGTTAGGTTCTGTGGTGGAAGAATGATACCCATTTATAAAATTTTCAATAGCTACATTATCATTTAGATGTTACTGATTCACTTTAGGTTATAAGGAAGTAACATTGTTAGATATAAAAGTGCCAATGTGTTCTTATAACTTATTCAATGAATCATTTATAGCACAAAGTTGATCACTATTTTGATTGATCCATGAAGAAGTTCATTATCAGGAATTTTTGGACTGATTTTTGGTAATAACATGATTCTTGGATAGAGGATAGCTCTATTATTTATAGTCATGTCATTTTGATCAGAGCCATTGTCATTATTATTTAGTAGTTGATATATTTCCTCTATTCATACATGTGAGTAAAGTTATGAAATGTATGTAGAGGAAGTAAGTGCTTTAGTGTTATTGGAATAATTATCCATAAAACTTGAGAGAAGGAGATTAAAGGGACTAATTGTAAATGTAGTAACATTCAAGATCCAAAGGCTTATATGATCCTCTTTATAACATATTGTGGGGTGTATGAACACCCATAAAATAATGGGAGAAGGAGAACTTGGAATGAAATAAATGAAAGAAAATGGAATGAGACAAAACTAGTCTCCCACATCATATTCACCAACTTTTTATGTGTAAAAAAGTGTGGGGTGGATTTCTATGCATGCTCAACTTCACCTGGGTTATACTGAGGTATCTAGTTTATGGAGGATCTGATGATGAAGGAATTTGAAGGACATGGATGGTGAAGAAATGAAATAATAATTATTTTGGTGAGGTGGATACAAGAAACTTTGCTAATGTGGTCATGTAAGCTTTATTTTTTTGTCAATAACATAAAAAATTTAAGGATAGTCAAAATATGACAATATTATTCAATTAAAATGGGACATGGTTAGGTTGAAGGACACTTAGGAAATGCATGTTCCTTTTAGGATGGTATTTGTTAGAAAGGGTCATGTGACCAATAGAGGAAATGGAGAAGATGATGTTAAACTTGAGGATAATATGTGAATCAAATTACAAAGGGATGTTGTGGTCTCTAAATAATGTGGAATGGTAAAATTGTAGGTCTTAGTGGTAGAAATTGATTGTTGAGAGTATAAAAATCTAATTATCAATGTAGGTGAAGGTGTGGATCAAAATAATACACGTAAGAATTCATTAAGTATATCATCTTGAACTTTTTAAGGTTCTAAAGGAGTGGGAACACATGAAAAAAATCTATCCTTTTGAGATATACTTGACTATCCAAATTCATCCAAGTGCATATGGGACTATCCTCTCTATGGAACCGGATAGAGTAGGAATTTAGTGCAATTTATAGCTTGATCTAGGTATGTGTGGATGATATGGCTAGTACAATATTCATGTGAGTGTTGTTTATATAGAATGGGAGTTGTATGGATGGTCTAAAATAATTGTGTGAAAAATGATAGTTTCTATCCTACTATTTTCACGTAGATCATGCACCCATTGAATCTCTGAGTGATCTTGTACAAAATTGGAACATCCCTAAGGTGTGGGACCTTTTCACCTTGGGATGAACCTCCGGAGAAGAATGGCTTCCTTTGAGACTTGGAGCACTTGATTTAAGATCAATATGCAAGGATAAAACATTTGAAAATAACTCTAATCTACTCAACTTAGGGAATTAAATTCAAAGATAAACAAAAGAAAAATAAGGTGATGCAAAAAGTATATTGAATCAAATAGACCCACTTAAATGCACAATCAACTCCTCACAACAATATATTATAAGCACATGTCTTGCAATCTTTCTCCATCCATGCCTATAAATAATAATGCAACTTTGTAACAGAAAGGAAATAACTTTTCCACAACTAATATTCAAAGTAACTATATCACTTTTCACATAGATTGAAATAAGATAACTGGGATAAAGGTAGATTAACCAATCACATCAAGGAATTAAACATTCACAAGTTATAAATTGATCAATGACTAACACAATAAACTAGACTTTTCATGGAAAAATATTGTTCTAAATATAACTGAAAGGCTCAAAGTATATGAAGCACTCTTCCAAGATTGAAGAGTAACTTTTCAAATGATCTAAAATTTCTACATAAAATTAATGCATTTAACTATTTATAAGTTCCAAAGGTTGATCCATTACAGCTGAACCTTAACTAAAAAGTTACTAAAAATAGAGTATAATAAGTTCAAGGGAATAAGCTCCCATAAAAATAGTAAAGTTGTTGTAAAGGTTTGACTAATTCAACCCTATAAATTTGACTGATTCAGAGCTTGGAACCATCCCAATCATGGCTTCCTAGCTTAGCTTGGACCTACAACATCTCTCTCTTATTCGGTTTTCCCCTTATCTTCTTCCCACATAGCCATTCGGTGTTTGTAATCAACGAAACATTTGATGATTCCATGTACCTCCTTCTCCTCTGGCCCACATGCATAATGATTTACCATGTCCACTGTATCAATCTCCCTTGCAAATTTGGTTAGAAACCTTTTCAACTTATTCACTACTTTCTTTAGCTGTCTAAGGAAAATATGGCATGAGACTAACCTATAAATTGAATTGATATTGAAATTTTTAGTCACTTCATCATCCTTCTTCACCAAATATTTAAAATTTGATTTAATTTGGTCAACTAGAAGAGCATCAATATTCTCATTGAAAAACTTGCAATTGATATTATCAAATTCTTCTGAAATATCATTTAGACCATCCATTATTTCCACATGTTTATCATCAAATTTCTTGATTAAATCCTACAATACCTTGGATCTAAATTCCATTTCTTTTTAAAATCAAAGCTTTTATAAGTATCATCAATTACCCCTTCTTGGAGGAGTAAATCTAGGTCCACATCTCTAATCTCTCCCCATGTAGTCAAATTCATATTCAAATTATTATTATCCTCAGAGAGGACTTCATCTATCATGCGAATAGAAGTTCTTTCAATTTGTAAATCATTATACAATTCAACAATTGTTTTGATCAAAGGATTAACTTCCTGAAGCATGCATTCTATCCATCCATCTACTGATCTTACCTTTTGACCTATCTTCTCAATTTCATGATATGAAATATCATCTAAAACGGAAGAAACTATCAGAGTAGTTGTAGTTGAAGGATCAGTAGTTGGAGTGGGTTGTGTTACTTTCCTTAAAAGGGTAGTAAGTTGTTAAAATTTTGACTTCAATTCATCTTTGGAAGCTTTATCTTTTCATACTTCTCCAAAAAATTCCAAGAGTCATTTAAACATCTTGTTGTGCTTTCATATGTTGCCTCTCCTAGTGAAAACCTATAAACCGACAATCTCATTGTAATGGTTTCTTTATATTTTCCTTCAACATGAATAGCTACCTCCATGAACCTTTATCTTAATTGTTTTATTGATAAATTAGAGACGATCCTTGGCATTTTTTCCTGTCTCTTTGGAGTAGGTTCCAACATGCTTGATCTATCACATCTATAAGATGTAGCTTTTTCTTCTGCTTTGGATTTGGCAATATAACCATTTAAGTATAGTAGATGTAGATGAAAGTGGTATGGTTGGTTTGAAACTTGGAGAATTAAATAAAATGGCACTAGTAATATCAGTTGACAATGAAATGGAGGTGGTTATGATAGATGGGGTGGAGGTGAGAATAGCCTTGGGAGTGGATGCAACAAGATTGGAAGTGGAAATGGAAGGAAATGAAAGTTGTTGAGAAAATGGAGTGGAAAATGGAGACCCAATAATTTCCCCTACTGAGAGGATAGGAAGGGATGAAAACACTTGGGCCATGGATGGGGATGGAAAAGCATAGATGAGTGGAGGAGCAGTGGATAATGATGGGGAAAGTGGAGCTAAAGATAGTGACAATGGTAGTGAAGGAGGGGGTGGAAAATCTTGTGACACAACTGGAGAATCACTAACTTCAACAACTTTTGATACTTGTGTTGTAGAGGACACAACCTTGGCAATGGGAAATTTTGAAAGAGAGGAACTCCCAACAACAAATGAGATCTTCCTTGGAGTTATATTGGCCTTTTGGGTAGACCTCTTACCTTTCATGGGTGTAGGGAGACTCAATGTTGGTTGGGATTCTATTCTTATAGATTGATCTAACCCTTTGGGTGAAATTCCCAAGGTATCCAACCAATCATATGTCCTTTGTAGAATGGGCCCCGCCCTTTCCTTAGTATTGCAATGTTCTTCTTGGTACCAATCAATCCATGACAAAGGTTGATTAGCAACATTATTGTTCCTATAAATCAGATCCAATACTTCATCATCATCCTCCATTCCTTCCGAATATCTATAATACCAAATTTTTTAACTTCATCCAAGGTCAACCTCTCATATTCTCATTGTCTGATAATAATCTCATCCCAACAGTGAATCCAAATATCCTCCAACTGAGGAACGTGAGAACTGGCCAATCCTATTTCACTGAACTTACCCCAGTAATCAAAGTTAGTTCTAGGATGGAAAGTTCACAAGGTAACTTTAGACATCTCTCCATCCACATTCTTTGCCTTGTAAATATTGGCACATGTATACCTTCCTATTGAAATAGGAAACTAGACTCCCGCCTTATGTCGTTTATTTTGAATTTTATGGTAATCCAAAAAATTTGAACCAATTCTAGAAAGATCCATTTATCAGTAGGACATCATGGTAATTTTCTATGAGCACCTAGAAAATGTGGAATCCTTATGTATTTGAATGCCAAGAATTGAATATATATGGCTCTCAATTCTCTTACATTTTTAAAAGCTTAATCATAAATTCTCTAATTATACAATTTTTATCAAAACGATAGAGGAAAAAAAGGCATCATTGACCCTATGGAAATGTTTGTTTCCTTCTTCCATTGTAATTTAAGGATAAAATTGATAAATCTACGACACACTTCTAACACCTTTTGTATTCAAACCATTGAATTCTCCCATGGAAGCTGCAACATAAATGAGAGAATAAGTCATGAATAAGTTTTTAGAAGTAAATTTATTGCTCAAATAAAAAAATGGAACTGCTGATATGTTCCCCCCATCATATGAACTCATTATTCTCTTTGATACTAGTAAAATAAAGGAAAATCTATTCTAGACATTCCCATGCCGAAATGAGACCCGAAACTCTACTCAACAATACAATAAGATCATTTACTTCCTAGATGAAGTCTGAGTGGAACAATGTTTTAGGAAGCTTGATGACATTCTTGGCCAAGTAACTCTTCATCATGACCTTTGTACACGTTCTTCAAAGTGTCTTTATCCCAATGTTCAATTGTAGCTTCTGGTGAAATTGTTACATATCCTTCAACATCTAGAAGTTTAAATAAATCTTCAAATAAATTGGCATCCAACTTGATCATGACCTTTCCATCATCGTCCTTTACCAATTCAAAATCCTTATCAAAATGAGTTGTTGCGACCAAGAAAAACTCAGGGAAATGCATGGATGAAGGAAAACCTGCAGTGAGAGAAATTCCACTATTGAATATGGCCTTCATCCAAGGTTTCTTATTAGGGGCCTTTAATCTTTCCTAGAAGTCTGGCATATCCACTTGTCCAAGATCAAGTATCTCCAATATTCCCCAAATCCGAAGATAGGCATGAGTGAGGAGAAACTCCTAAGAATGTATACTTCATTTTTCCCTTGCCCTTTGATGAGGAAGTTGACATGAATTCAGAATTTGGAATCCAATTTATCTTTGAAAACTCTATAAGAAACCTTAAAGGTTCCGAAATACCAAAGTCCGAAAGTCCGAAAAATAACAACTCTAAAAAAGATTCAACTCCGAAGTTCAAATGTTGAAGTATAAACCTTCAAAATTCCAAAAATACGCAGTTCTGAAACCCTAAAAGCATTGACAACTCCAACCTCCAAAATTCAAACCTCCAAAACTCTAACATTTGAAACTCCTAAAATCTAACTTTAGAAACTCGTCCTCTAAAACTCCTAAAATCTAACTTTCGAAACTTTGAAAAGCAAACCTTTGAAACTCTTAAAAGTAAACTTCCAAAACTATAACCTCCAAAACTTTGAAAAGTGAACCTCCGAAAACCGAAAGCAACTGGGAACTCGAAATTGTTGCAAGGAAAAATTTCGAAAGAGCGAGGTTAAATATTTTGGAGATCTGAAAGGAACTTGTTACACAATCCTTGGGTTTGATAATACTAGATCCCTACATGAATTAAAGCTTGCAATGTTGAGAAAATAATCAGATGACATGGTTAAAGATAAACAATAGACGATAGGAGCTTTCATGCCAAACAAGAAAAGAAGAACAAATAAAAATAAACAAACAAAAAATTCCCAGAATAATCATAAGCCCAAAAAGAATAAATAAACCTAAAAAATTACCTCAAAAGTTATGCGTTGAAAGTATAAAATGATGTGGTAAAATTAGGGTGTTAGATAAAAAAACCAAGTGAAAATGACATGTAAAATTTTGAGTTTATAGAGGGAACCCTACAATTAATGCTCAAAAGCCAACACATGTGGGGGTTAGTTAGAAATTAAATGTTCGTGGAAGATCCGAAATTACAAACCCCGAAACTCCAAAGACCTCACACTTCCGAAACTCCAACCTCTGAAATTCCAAAAAGGCCGAAGTTTCGAAATTCTGAAAGGGCCAAAGTTCTGAAATTTTAGAACTTTAGAGTTTCATACTTCATAACTTCGGAAACAAAAAATATCCAAGAAGGTAACATGAGACTCTGAAACCCAAATTCTAAAGTTCCAAAATTTCATAACTTCAGAGTTTTGGATTTTGGAGAATGGTAGCGAAAAATAACAAAAATGTCAAGGAGAACTCCGAAACTCGAAAGTCTAAAGTTTTGAAATTTCAAAACTTTGGAGTTTCGGAGTTCAGAACTCTAAACAAAAATTTCTTTTTGCAATCAATAAAAAATATGAAATAAGAAGACCTTTGAAGTTCTGAAATTTCAAACTTCAAAGTTTAGAAAACTTCAAAATTTTGAAAACACCTTCAGGCAAGAAAATTCTTCTGCAGGTTCAAGGAATTTGACAATTTTTTGAAAACACCTTCCTGTAGAGGTAATTTTAAAGGTTAACACCTAAAAATATATGTTTTGTTTTTAATGGTTAGGAAGTATTTTGGTTATGAAGATTATTATATTTTGTGGTGGGAATATTTTATTTTTTAAATACGGGGGAGTGTGATGTGTTTTTGGTTTGTGTGAAAATGTGATTGGTATAGTTCATATTTGATTTACGAAATGAAATCTAAATATATCTAGTTATTGGAAATGCAAATTATTTTACCAATTAAATATATTTTAAATGTTCATGGAAAAATTGAAAGACAACAATTCCTATATGTAGATGTATTTATAATTTGGCTATTTTTGAATGATTTTTAAGTGAATGCAAGATTCAATGGAAACCCAAGTACAAATTTATTTAAAATAATATTTAAAACTTAAAATGGAGTCACAAAAAGTAAATGGATGTAAATATTGATTATTTCAAATGTGCAAATGAAAATATCTTTTTATATTTGATTCACCCTAATGCAATGACAACAATAAATATTTTTTTTTGTTTACTTTTATGAATGGTAGAATGTAAATGATGTGGATAATTTTCTTTAGAATGTAAGTGCAAGTAAATGAAATTAAATTAATTTGTAGATATGAAATCAGTCTCGAGATGTGAGACTAATTCTAGAGTAAGAGGAAATTATAATATAAATGCAATAAAATAATATTTCTTGAATCTATTATGCTTCCAACTAAGAAAATATTTTCAATGGAACATTCTCAATGAAACTACATTGAATTACTCAATGAAGTCTAAGATAAAATATCAAATAAATAAGCAATGCTATACCACCAAAATCTATCCAAAATATGGAAGTAGACGGGCTAAAATCAAATATTCTTCCCTAAAAATAATTTATACTTATGTGCTCAATAGTTAAGGATGTAGTAAAAATGAAGAAAGTAAAGATTAATTAGCTAGGTAATGGATGGAGAAAATATTTTAGTAGACCGAGGTTACCAAAGAGATAATAATTTTTGTTTTGGTTATCTTTGTATCTTCCTTGTGGTAACAACAACATATAGATAAAACCTTGGAAATTCTTAGCATATGATGGGATAAGATAGATCCCCACTTGTGTTATTAAATGTTGAAAATAACATCTATACCTACTCACAAGATGTAGATACCAAAGTTGCTCAACAAGTGCAAATTTCATAAATTTAGAGGATAGTACCCCTAACCCTAAGGTTACTATAGGTTTCGAATACCTATACCTAATATAAAGAGAGGTAGCCTACTAGGATTTATCATCCCGTCAAGAAATGATAAAACTAATGTATTTAACAAAATAATAAATAAAAACAAACATACATCTAACCTAATCTATAACAATACATGATCATTCATCCACAATAGTAAACATGAAACAAGGACAAAAAAAGGGTTAGATATATTTACATGTTGTATGACCACTAATGTATTTATCCACCCTAGAGTCAAAAAAATAGGAGAGTATCACTATGGGTGGAGAAGGGGAAATATAAATAATAATACCTATAGTTCTATCTCACTATGGAAACCAAAATCTAAAATGGAAAGCTCAAAACCTCAAGTATAATAGATAGATAAAAATATGTGTGTAAATGCATTATTAATGTGTACATAAAGTGAAGTGCTTAGAGTAATGATTGAATGATAATAAATGGGAAAATATGTATATATACCTCATGTGATTTCCCATTGGTGGTCATGTCACCCATGTGAAAAACTAAAATCGATACACTAACCCATGATTTCTTATGTCAACTTTGAGGGAAACCTAAGGTTAAGGGCTGAAAGAAAATGGAAGTGGAAGCCAAAAATAAATTGAGGCATGACGAAATTCTAGGATGATTGAAATTGATAGGAAGAGTCGGAATGCGTGTAAATAAGTGAACATAATGATGGAAATATTTGAAGAAGAAATAAAATAAGGAAATGATAGGGTAACATTGGTATAAAGGAAAACACCAAGATATATCTCAACGATGTGTTTTAGCCCACGTGACCAAGTTCAATCACACCTCAATATTTTTAGGCCACTCGAGGCACCTTATTAGGAGGATAATGCATAAAAACTACTACATAAGAGAAAATGTTAGAAATCATAAAAATGATGTGTATACATATGACCCAACTGAAGATCATTGTATTTCACCATATGAAATTTGAGAGGGTCTTGAGAAAAATACTAATGTAATTCCTAAAATCAAAAGTAGGTGTTACAAATGAATTTGTAATGTATATACATGAAAAAATAATGAAATAGATAATATGAATTATATGTACCTCATACTTACCTTTTGGTGTCATATGGATTATTTGTGGTTTTTGTAATGGCTACTTGTAACCTTGAAAATAAGAATGAAAAGAAATACTAGAAGATAATTAATAAACTAGGACAAATCACCTATCTAAAAGGTCGTATGCGATGAATCAAGTGTAGTGAGAAATGAGGATGATATTGATTTCACTTTTTGGGAAGTGAATCACACCCTTTTAAGTTAGGAATGTTTTAAATAATGCACATAAAAAGGATGGATAATGTTTTAGGTGGATTCTTGATTTAATTAACTTTCAACATTAATTACACAAATAGGAAAAATTATTTCCAAAGTGATGATTAATCTAGAAACTATCAAAACAAAAGAGAAAGAGTGAATTTAGTTGATTTTGTGAGGATCTAGAAGAGTCTGGGTGGTTTGAGTGTAGGAACAAGAAGATCTGGAACTAAAAATGCTTCATTGTTGAAAGCGTGACCTAAAATTAAGCTTAGTCAAAATCATGGAACTTAGTTCAAAATGTCGTATGGTCCTAAAACTTCTATAATGTCTTGAAACTACTTTTAATCTAGGTATGTAACTTCATGAGTGGTTCACCTTCCTATACATGTGTGTCACCTTGTTTTATTCTTCTTCACTCACTTTGACAATGGATATGTAAACAATGCTCAAACCCTAAAACCCTTATAAAGACAAGAAGGAGTTCCTATAAAACAAATTTAGGTAGGTTGTGGGTACCCTTGTGTACCGCCAACATCACCACTACTTTGAAGAGGGATAAAACCACACATCATTCTCTTAGCATGTGATATCTATTATAGTACAATCAGACTTGACAATCATTTTTTGACAATGCTTCACTTGAGTTTCACACTTTCTCAAATACTTGGGAAGGGTCACTTTTCTTGGTTGTAGAATTAAGATAAATATTCCTATACCTAGAAGGAGATTGTAGACCAATAGATGGTTCTTCCCTAATGGATGTACATGAGCTATTTAAAATTTTAGGGAGATTTGAGTTGCTTTCTTTGCTTTGTTTTACATGAGGAGTTCTTAAATTACAAGTTTACAAAATGAGGTATGTTTTGCTTTCTTATATATGATTTCAAAGGTTATTATATGATGTAAGGATAAATAATGAGGATATTTATCCATAAGAATGTTATATAAACGAAATAATTAACCCATAACATGTCTTTTCAAAACCATATAGTAGGGTCATGATTGGCATTTTATAATACCGACCAAAACCAATGTTTTTAACGAAGGGAGAAAAGCACGGGTTGAATTTTTTGGGACTAAGCATGATTATTTATGGATGTATTTATGTAGTTAAAATTAATATATTGAGGAAAGAGAGATGTGAAAATAAAACCAAGTGCATGAAGGGATATCATGGTGTGTTAAGTAAGAGTGAGGAGAGTTCATTTGTCCATGCAAGTGTGTAATGTCAAGATTAACAATGTTAAAGGATAGATTAACAAAATTGAGTGTCTACATTCCCCTTGTAAGTATAAAATGAAATTACATTCTAAAAAGAAAAGATACATGAGTGTGTAGAAACACCTTATCTTTTCTCGTAATAAATTTGTATAGTATCTCATTGTATTGGTGTTAATATGCTCCAAAATTGAACCTGCAACATAGAGTGTAGTCGATTCCATGATAGGAAATTTAATTGTTACTCAAAATTTAATTAAATTATAGTAAATAATTTCTCAAATAAGCATTCCAAAAAAATGTAAAACTTGGATGATATAGACATATTCATTTTATGGAGAGAATGTAATCCCATTCTTCTTCCTTGGATATTCCAAATTTATGGAAATATGATGAAGAATTAGGGGTGATCAATCCCCAATTTGTGATGAGTATAGGTTGATGTTTTAGGAATACCAACACATGGATTCCAAAAAGAAGAAGAAAACATATGAGGAGCCAAAGCACCCCACCAAGTAAGAAGACTATGTATCAAAGTCATTCAATAACTATGATATCTTCCCCTTAAGTGAAAGAGGATAAGAAAGTATGACTATGAAGAACTTATCCACTTAAATACCTTACACAACCCCATAGACCATATTGTTGTAGATGGATATAAGCCCAATTTTGTAAATTAGAAAATACAATAAAAATATAAATAAGTTCCCCCATACTCTTACCATATGCCACACAATTGAGTATAACTAAGGAGATGCAAAAATCTAGGTAAAGAAACGAGACCCATGATCCTAATATGTCCAAAAATGATGATGAAACCACACACTATGGAGAGAGAGAGAGAGAGAGAGAGAGAGAGAGAGAGAATGAAATACTTCATGCCCCTAAATCTATGCTAAATTGATTCAATTTGTATATAAAGTAATATGAAAATGTTGTACCAATGATGAAAAACCTGATATTGTTGAAAGATCTAGATAAAATTTCTCCTGGGAAAAATAATATAATTGAACAAGCTATACATATTTGACCCTATGTATATTTTTTGACATTTTTGTTTACCTCTATATATGTTTGTTCCTAGAAAAATGCTTGTATTTGACGGAATTTTAGAATAAACCCAAGATTTTTTCCCCCTCTTTTAGGGTGTTTGTGATGAAGAATATGAAAAATAAAATATGTACACACATGTCTAAGAAGCTAACAAACTATGTATAACCTCTAAAAAATATGATGTGGTGGCCACTAAGAAGAAACTGTACCTGCAATGGAGATGCACATGGTATAAACCATGTTGTAAAACAAGAGCAATGAAAATAAGAATCATGCTAAAAATAAAAATGTTAATGCCACAAAACAATAAGAAAAATGATAAAAACCCATGTGTTAGTAGAAAAAAGTGCATACAATGTAGAAATATGTGTAAACATGTCAAGTAGTGTCACAAAAGGTGAAATTATTGCAAACATGGGATACCCGAAGTGTTGCAAGACAACCAAGTTCTTTGAGCTTGCGAACAAGAGATACATGACCACACAAAAGGTAATATTTTGTAAACATGGGAGACCCATGATGTCTCAAGACAATCAAGGCCCTTAGGCCATAATCAGAGTAAAAAACAAGCATAAACATAAACAACTAGAAAACATGTATGAAAATAAAGTGTATCCAAATGGGATGAAAATCACATAGCATATGATATATAAGAGCTAGTGAAGCAATAACTATAAGCATTAAACAAGACACATGTTTTATTCCTATTAGTCCAAAATATATAAAATACGTATATATATATATAACCAAGTGTAATGAGGAAAGAAAGGAACTATAATGGAAATATAACACCGTATATAGTATGATAAAATAGATGCCTCTAAAGGTTAGAATTATGGGTAAAGGGCATGCCAACACCTATCATCATATATCCTTCTATCAATATACCACATGAACACATGTGTATTAAATTATATTTATCAAACCACAAGAATAACCAACATGTATAATGTAAAGTAAAAATAATGTATGCTATGAAAAAACAGTCCTAATTTTGTATTTTTTTAATATTTGAATGTTTTTTATTTTGAAAATATTTCAATGTTGATATAAAGTATGCAACTAAATATTGAAAACAAGTTTTCCTCCCTATGTGTGTGTGTGTGTGTGTGCACAGCACGCGCATGCGCATGCACAAGCACACAGAGACACACAAAGTGATGTTCGGGTGTAGAATTGTTCCCTCAATAATCAAGTTAAACATATAAATATAGTGTGTTAGCAAAAAAACAAGGAGGGAATAACATGAGAGATACCCGAAGAGGACCCAATAAGGAGGTGAAATAACTGCCTCATATGATGGAGGTTCAATCCTCATATGTGTCATACGATGTGACTCAAGTGAAAGTGGAACCATGGTGGTGATATGTGACAAAATCCTATAAGGAGAACTATAAATCATAGAGAACTGAGTATAATATGATGCATTAATTTTTTTGGGTGGACTAAATAAATGAAGAATCCTATAAGACATGATAAAATAGAGAGAAAATTGTTATACTATAAGACCTACGCAAAGTATTGTGAGAATGTGAGCCACTATAAATAATGTGTGCAAAAGAATGCCTAGAAGGAGACCTAGAGGCCCTAGGACTATATGATGTAACATGCACAACTAAAGGCCTATCATGAGACCAAGGAGGACTAGTGTTATGTGAAACAATAGACATATCTATAGGTGCACTAGGAAGAAGGATAAACATTGTAGAATAAATAGGCACGCTAGAGAGAAATGCATAAAAGAAATACCTAAAATAGTGAATACATATTGATGATGAATAAATTTTACACAAGAATGAACTATAGATGGAACATACCTGAGATCATGTATCCAAGGAGAACTAGATGCAATACTTAAGTAGTGACAAATTTAGCAACCAAAAATGAATTTTTCATAGTGATAGACCCAATGGTAATGATTAATGTAATGCATCAAAAGTGTGGATCAAAATCAAGTGCAAGAATCTCAAAAGGAATGCCAAGATACTGAAGTAATGGCCATGCAAAAACATTATCTTTTTATGTGGAATAACCAAGACATCTTGAATATGAATGTACTGATGAATAGAGACTAAAATAGATAATGTGTCAGCAATAAGTGAGTCATTTAGATCAGAAGCATGAAAAGAAATGATCGACATAGAATATGATGCATAAGTAATAGTTCCAATCATAGCATCAAGTGGATGATCATAAGAAGGTGGTGGTGGCACCGCATGATGAGTGTTATGAAATTCCAAAGTAGATGTGTCATTAGTATTCTTAGGAAGTGGATCATTGAAGATTTTCAACTTAGCATTTTTATTTGTAGGCTTAGAAGATTTAGTGGGCTCATCCCATTCAATTGTATTAGATTCAATAAGATCTTGAATGATGTGTCATAACTTAAGACATATATTTATAGAGTGACCAATACATCTATGATAATCACAATAAGCATTAGCATTAAATCTCTTACTTTGAGGCTTTCTTGTATCAACCTCAAATGGTGGAGGGAGAAACATAAGATTACACTCAAGTAATTACTTTAAAACCATGCGAGGAAGACAAGGTAACCATGTAAATTTTCATATTGTAGGTTGTAATTGTAGCTTAGTAGGGTGAGTAACATCATTGACATTGTATTGAAAATAAACCTTAAGGTTAATATATTTTCCTTTAAAATTAAATTGGCATTTGATGGATTAGGAGAGCTATAAAAATGCTTGATTTTGTTTGTGTGCAATATCTTAGCTTCACGCTCTTTTAGTGTATAAAAAGATGGTAAAAATATTTAAACTTGCCAAACATGACTAATTCTTACAATGGAGGAACAAAATTTTGACAAAAAGGTCATGTAATTCATTGCTAGATAATATGTTGTTCATATTGGTAAGCATTGTTCTATTATGTAAGACATAATCATTAGTATGCTCATCGTGTCTTTGTTTGATTTTGGAAAAACAAAATCATAAGATATCTTATCCCCAATGATGATTAAATATTGTTCCAATAATAAATATATGATTGTAGTAAAAGAGCGCACAAAATGTGTGGGGAGATCATAAAACCATTGCAAAGAAAATTCCTTAAGACTCCTAGGGAATAGCTTAGTAAACAATATATCATTAGATGTATATTCACATCAAAAACCATGGAATGATCTAATATGCTCTTGGGAATATCCATTTCCCTATTTAGATAGAAAGATTAGGTGCAAAAATAACAATAGGTAAAGGATATGAGACAAATTTGGGTATAAGTGGAATATGTAATAATTTATAAAATTTCATACCATTAGAATTATGGGAGACACATTGTTATAATTGTAATATTTGTGCTTGTAAATAATTAACAAGGGACTATAGATCTTGTGTGCTAGATGAAGATGCATGCAAGATAATATAATGATAGATAGGAGATGTAGTAGCAATAGTGGTTGTAGGAATAGGTATAGACATAATTTGCATAGAATGTGAGTTTCCCCTAAGGAGGTAGGTGTTATAGATGTGGGTATAGTATATGTTTCCACAAAGGCATGCTTGAGTTGATCTCTTGTATCATATAGAATAATATCAATGTTTTCAAGATGTTTGTGAAATAAATGCTATGAATGACGTTCCTCATCCTTAGGAAGGTCTTGTGTATAGTGGACAAAATTACTATTGAAACCATCACCTTGTGTTTGATTCGTATTGTTAGACAACATAACATTGAAAAATATATCATCAGACTTGGGAACAAGAGAGAGAAAGAGTGGGATAAAAATTAGAAGATGTGGACAAGATACATTGATATTGATAAGGATCCTCGAGATTTGGCATGATGAAGCACAATACCCAAAAAAATAGAAGAGAAAAGTGATGGAAATAATGCACAATGTGGATGAAAACAAATCAGTTCAAAATGTAAGATGAAACCCTAATGTGACTATGGTTAGGGATATAATGTTTCATTACAATATTTTGGGTTCACTAAAAGATTACAATTTTTTGGGAAGTGAATCAAACCATTTTAAGTTAGGAATGTTTTAAATAACACACGTAAAAAGGATGAATCTTTTGTTATAGGTGGATATTTTGATTTAGTTAACTTCCAACATTAATTACACAATTTATAATAACACTTTACAAAGTGAGGATTTATATAGAAACTATCAAAACAAAAGGTAAAGAGTGAACTTAGCTAACTCTGTGTAGATCTGGAAGATTTTGGGTGTTCGAGTGTAGGAACATGTATAAATAGAAATAAAAAATGCTTCATTGTTGAAGCGTGACTTGAAATCGAGCTTGGTCAAAACCATAAAAATCGGTCTATATAATCCATATGGTCCTAACCATTTTTTATTGTCTTAGACTTGCTTGGAACATGATTCGAAACTTCTCGAGTTATTCGCTTTCCTAGAAATGTGTGTAATTTTATAATCAATATTCTTGACTCACCTTTAGAATGGATTTGTAAACTTTTCTCAAACCCTAAAACCCTTTTATTGCAAGGAGTTCCTACAAAATAAATTTAGGCAATTTTCTAGTACCCATGAGTGCTACCAACATTGCCACTACTCCAACAAGAGATAAAATCACACATCATTATATTATCATATGATATCTATCGTGGTGCAATAAGACTTGACAATTATGCTTTGGCAATGCTTCACTTGAGTTTCACACTTGCTCAAATACTCGGGAAGGGTAACTTTACTTTCTTGTAAAATGAATATGGACAATCTTAGACCTCTTAGGAAAATTAAACTAATATAAGGTTATGCCTAATAGATGTGTATGAATTATTTCAAAATTTAGGCATATTTGAGTTCGTTTAGTGCTTTCTTTTACACAAGAAGTTCTTAAAGTGCAATATTATGAAATGAATTATGATTTATTTTGTATATATACTTCCAAAGCCTAATATATCATGAAATTCCAACCAATGGGGGATACTTGTTTGAAAAAATGATATAAAATTGAAATAATTAACCCATAATATGTTATTCGAAACCATATAATATGGTCGGGATTGATAGTTTATAATATCGATCAAAACCGATGTTTTTAGATCTGGAGGGAGAAAAGAACATTTTTACTTTTTATGCCTAATCATGATTTTTTTAGATGTATTTTATATAATTAAAGTTAAAATACTAATAAAGAGAGTTGTGCAAAGACAAACAAGTTCATGAAAGGATATCGGGGTTGTAGTCATAAAATCATACGCTTTAGACATTATTTATCATGGTCTCATAATACTATTTAGAAAGTTCTTGAATGAAGAAAGTACTAATTAACCCCCATCTTTTGGCCATATTATTTTATTTTATTTCTTCATTATCAAACTCTTACACCCATATGCCCAGTTAGCTTATGTGATCCCACATCATTTTAGCCTCGACTAAGGCACCCATGGGCGCCCTGGTCCCACCAGGGCACCCCGGTCCTTTGCGCATTCCCAAAACTTTTGAGGCTCTTCCTAGTCATTTGAGATCTTTATTTTTTTGCGGTCAGCCTTTTCGAGGTTAATTATGAAATTAGACCAAGTGAAACCTATAAATATAAAGTTATGAGACCATAATGAGGGACCTAGCATCACTTACTACTATCACTCATCTAGAGTTGCATACATCTATGCATTGGAGATCATTTACATCCACATAGCTCCATCACAAGGCAAAAGGATAGGACATCCGCATCACACTTCATAGGGGAGGCATTCTATTCTATCCCATGCACACATTCTATTATATTTTCTACACATAATTATTTCTTGCAACTTCACAAAGTGTGAATGATACAAGAGTACAAAGGGCACATTAGGTACACACTCACCGAACTACATTTGGGTTTGAAATGACATACAATTCTTAGTTAGTAAGCCCACTATTGTGGCAACTAAGGTCATTCCGACCCATTCATTTGCATCTTCCTATTTTTAAGGTTTTGATACTTCTTTTTGTATTTTCGGCGAGTCTTCTCATCATCTTGGATTATTGGTGACATTTGGCATGGTACATAGAATGTGAGGTGATAGATAGAAAAATGTTATAGATCATCTCCCATCCCGTGAAGATCATTTTTAGATATTTTTCACAAACTAGGGTGCCTAGATTGCATACCAAAGCACCCTTGCAGTCCCCAAATCCTTCTCCAATCATTTCATTCTAGCTAGATCCTCCAAATCCATACTTTTGGGACTTCTATAGATTTTTTCCACGCTTCGTATTTTCTAGTCACCCGTGACGCATTCCAATGAGCATATATTATTCAACTAAGCTCTTTCCTCTTACTTCTTGCACATTAGGGATATCAATTTATTTTACATAGTTGTTTAGCATGCTTACATATTTCCTTGCTGTATTTATTTACTTTATTTATATGTGTTCATAGGTTAGATGAACTACCCCACATACTATATATTTAATCAATTTTACTTAATCATTTTAGTGAACCCAATCCTTCTTCATTGCACCTTCTAGGGATTGCATTTACATTCAGGCATCATGAGTATCTCTATTACTCGATTATTTTCTTCTTCATCTTGACCTTAGAGTTAGAATCCAACATCTTCTCGCTACTACTTACATTCATCCTGACTCGCACCTTGACTCCCTCTATTATGTATTTGACGATGCATTCTATAATAATATTGCATTTTAGTATCCTCTTCCTAACGATGATAATACTTTTGATAACGACCCACCATTGCACATCATATGTCATATTTATAATTTAGTTGTTAAATGCACTTTAATCAACAATGGATATGAACATAACCTATGTTATTTTTCCTTTCTTAAGGCCTTAGGTTTTTATACTTCGCCATTAGTCAATATTCTATTTAATTGTGTGTTTGTGATGGTTCCATTCCCCATGTCCTTGTCATATTAAACTACCCATCACTGTAGGACCTAAAATTGTCAACACAATATTTTTCGTCATTGACCTTCCCATCTCTTACAATTTTCTTACGTAGACCATGGTTGCATGTTATGTAGGATGTTGCCTCTATAATCCATCATTTTGTTAAGTTTTTGCATGAAGGCGTTGAGAATACTATCCTTTGTGACTGTGATCCATTCAAATATTGTGACCATGTTCCTCATACTTGTCTTTGTTACACCCTTAACCTATTACTTGTATTAAGATATGAGTATCTCGACTTACGGATTACCATATCATTATATTATTTCATTTATACTTTCTCAAGCTTAGTAGGTCCGCCTTGGTGAGAGCCATAACATAGGAAGAGTATTTATAGGGGATTGTAGGTAGTAGTTTATCATCATTCGAGCCTCTAAGTCTTATTATATGGTTTAGAGGTTGGGCCCTTGAAGTGGTGAAGCTATTTTTATTGCATATTGATATCATTTATCGAATTATTGTGTTCTTTGGTGTTATATTTCTGATCATAATCTAAATTATAGAAGTAATTTCATTACAAGTGGTATCAAAGTTGCAATCTAGGCAAAGAAAAATTAGGCAAAAAACTAAAATTTTTTTTTCCACCATATCCTGCAAAACCACAATGATTTGATCCAATATGTTTTTACAGAGTTATTAATCATTTAAATTAACAATCCCTAAAAATTTCAAACTTTTTTTTATTTTGCAAAATTTATTACAAATTTAGGTTTTATCATAAAATCACTACCTAGGTTGCAATTTGTAGAAAATTTTCAAGTTCTTTACATTTTCGGAAATCTCTCAAAAAAAATTATTGGTAATATTTTCTTTGTGTGTTTTTCTATTCGACCAAATTTTTATCAAAACCCTAAACCCTAGAGTTTGACATCATGGCGGGGCCTTCCACAAGAGCCAAAAAGAATATTGTCACTGGGTAAAACCCCAGATAAATATGGGGTAGTGATTGAAGAGTTGGAGTCGAAGGGGTAAATACAGATTCCTCAACACTAGGGTTTACCTCAGTTGATCATAAGGTGAGCCAACTTGAGTATGAACTGTGAAATATCCAATCTGAGATGGCCTATAAAGGAGACATAGACCAAATAAATCAGTGGTTAGATGATATCATGCAACATATAAAGGGTAAACATTTTGTCCCAAATCAGCCCTAACTCAACCAAGGAGGATCTTCATTTCATAATAATGGGCAAAATAACCATGTTGGATCACTTTTCCAGCCTAATCAAATTCCAATTATGTGCAACCATGGAACATGATGCCAAAAGTGGAGATGCACAAATTTTATGGGAAGGATCCACTGAATTGGATAAATCAAATGGAGAACTTATTTGAGTTACATCAAACCCCATTAGGAAAAAAGATGACCTTGGCATCCCTGTATCTTGAACTAGACCAATTCATCTAGTATCGATGGTTATGTGCTCAAAGGAAGAAGAGTGGTCTCATTGTCACTTGGAAATTTTTTATGAGGAGTTGCAATTGCACTATAGTTTCAGTGTTTTAGATAACTACTTTAGTCAATTAGAAAAGTTACAACAAACAAGATCAGTCAAAGATTATGTGCATCAATTCCATAACCTATCCTTAAGGGTGGAGAATATTATAGAAGAGAACCTGAATGACTGTTTCTTGGGGGTCTTAAGGACCACATTGAGCATGAGGTATGTATGTTTAATCCACTCAAGATTTCTGATTCTATTATCATGACATGTAGAGTAGAGGAAAAAATTATTTGTAGTAGGAGGAAACCATTCACTAAACATAAGAGACTCAGTAGTACCCCTTCCCCATCATTCACAATCAACCAATTAGACTAACTCCTCTTAAAAATAGAAGAAAAAAAGCAAAAGGATTATGTTTTAACTGTGACAAAAATATGGACTGGGACACAAATGTGATGAGAAGAAGTTGTTCTATATTGAAGGAGGAAATGAGGATGAAGAGGACGTTGAAATTATAGGAGAAGCTGAGGAACTAGTAGAAGATGAAGTAGAGGATCACCAACCTACCATTTCTTTCCATGCATTCTCAGGTATTAGTACTCCTCAAACACTCAAGGTTATTGGCTATCTCAAAAAACAGAAGGTGACGGTGTTGATTGACTCAGGGAGTACTCATAACTTCATAAATAGTAAGTTAGTTCCCGCCTCAATTGTTTTATTTACCCAACTCTAGAAATGTAAGTTATGATTGCAGATGGTGGGACAATCAACACAAGAAAGTGTTATAATATCAAGCTCTCCATGGGAGACATGGGAGACTGCATGTTAGACTCACCTATGTTTTCTATTTCTATGGGAGGGGCAGATATTGTTTTGGGTGTCCAATGGCTCACAACCTTGGGTACTATAGAGATGAATTTCCAATAATTGTTCATGTGATTTCATTCAGAAGGAAGGAAAATACAATTGAAAGGGATGGTAGCTAAGTCTCCACAAATTATTAGCTCTCATAAAATGCAAAAGGTTCTTAGAAAAGGAGTAGATGGATTTGTAGCAAAGTTATTTTCCATAGAGGTACAAAATACAAAGTCTTCAATGTCACCCGATCTTCAGAAGATTGTTGATGCTCACTTGTCTATTTTTATGCAATTCCAAAGGGACTACCACCAGTTAGGGATCATGATCATGCCATTCAATTGATTCTAGGAGCCAACCACCTAACATCAGACCATACAAATACCCATATTCCCATAAAAGTGAGATTGAGAAAATGGTGCAGGAAATGTTGAAGGTAGGTATCATCAGGCATAACTAGAGCACATATTCTTTACCAGTGGTCATGGTACGTAAGAAGGATGAAACATGGAGGATGTGTCTAGATTACCGAGAACTCAACAAGTACACTATCAAAGATAAGTTTCCTATTACAATAATTGATGATTTACTTGATGAATTACATGGTACTATTTATTTAACAAAATTAGATCTTCGTTCGGGGTACCATCAAATTAGAATAAGAGAGGAAGATGTTCATAAAACAGATTTCAGGACTCATGAGGGCCATTATGAGTTCTTGGTAATGCCCTTTGGTCTTACAAATTCTCCCTCAACATTTCAAAGCTTGATGAACACTATTTTTAGGCCATTTTAAAGGAAATTTTTATTAGTTTTCTTTGATGACATTGATTTATAGTAAGACATGGGAAGAACACTTGCAACATGTAGATAAAGTGTTGGAAGTTTTCAAGAAACATAAGCTTTATGCAAATCCATCCAAATTTTCTTTTGGTGTACAAGAGGTAGAGTACTTGGGTCACATTGTATCCCATGAAGGTGTCAAATTTTATCCTCAGAAGATCAAAGCTATGGTGGAATGGCCAAGGCCCAAAACTCTAAAAAAATATCTGAGGGTTCCTTGGACTAACAGGTACTATAGAAGATTTGTGAGGGGATATGGTAGAATCACATCTCCACTCACTACATTGCTAAAGAAGGACGCCTTCCATTGGACATACACAACCACTAAATCCTTTGAGCAGTTGAAGGAAGCCATGTGCACCACCCCAGTTTTGGCTACTCTTGACTTCTCAAAAACCTTCATTGTTGAGTGTGACGCTTCAGGATCAGGATTGGGAGCAATTCTAATGTAGGAAGGAAGACCAATTGCATTTGAGAGTCGCAATTAAAAGGAAAAGATCTTCTCAAACATGTCTATGAGAAAGAAATGATGGCTATTCTTCATGTAGACAAGAATGGAGGCCCTATCTAATGGGTAGGCATTTCAAGGTGAAAACTGATCATGATAGTCTCAAATACATTTTGGTGCAAAGGTTATCATCTGAGGAAAAAAAAGTGGGTAAAAAAAATTTTGGGTTATGATTTTGAAATCATATACAAAAAGGGTAAATAAAATGTAGTAGTCGATGTGTTGTCTAGAAGGGATACATCCGCAAAGCGTTACTATGTGCAATGTCCATGTTGAAGGTCGATTGGGTAGATGAAGTAAGATTGGAATGGGAGCAGGACAAGGATACATAATCTCTAATACAAAATATCAAGAAAGGCTCTATAATATCTAATAAATTTGAGTGGAAAGCTAATACCCTATGGTACAAGGACATGTTATACTTGTGCAAAGATTATGAGTTGAAGCATAAGATTCTTGTAGAGCTACATGCATCCTGTTGGAGGACACTCTAGGTTTTTAAATACATATCATAGAATAAAAATAGAATTATTTTGGGAAGGACTCAAGGGTGATGTAAAAATTTTGTATCAGAGTGTTTGGTGTGCTAACAGAACAAAGGTGAAACCATTAAGACACCAATTCTATTGCAACCATTACCAATTCCTAGTCATAAATGGGAGGAGGTCTCCATGGATTTCATCACAGGATTGCCTTTTTAGAGGGTAAGAATGTTATTTTGGTTGTTGTGGATAGGATCACAAAATATGCCCATTTTTTGCCCTGTCACACCCATTTGCAAGTCAATACAATCGCAACTATTTTTTTGGAGACAATTCAAAAGCTACATGGAACCCCAAAGATAATTGTAAGTGATCGTGATCCTATTTTCATGAGTAATTTTTGGACAAAATTATTTGCATGTTTGGGTACTCAGCTAGCTCATAGTTCATCTTACCATCCTCAAACTGATGGGAAAATGGAAGTGGTTAACAAATTCTTAGAGGGGTATCTACATTTTTTTGTATCAGATAAGCATGAATGTTGGGTTAAATGGCTACCACTTGCAGAATGGTGGTATAACACATCTTTTCATACCTCTTCTCAAATGACCCCATTTTTAGCATTATATGGTTACCATCCACCATCTATCACTTCTTCCTTGAGGGTGCAAACTAAGGTCAGAGATGTTGAGGAACACATTCAACATCAACAACATGTTTTGGTTGGTTTGAAGGAGAATTTGGCATTGGCACAAAATAGGATGAAACAACAAGTAGATCAACACCGTAGTGAAAGACATTTTGAAATTGGTGACTGGTTTTTGTGTGTCTGCATCCTTACAAGAAGATGCCCTTGAAGCAACAGAAAAAGGACAACAAACTTTTTCCTAAATATTATGGTCCTTATCAGGTTCTACAGAAAATTGGAAGTGTTGCTTATAAACTAGAGTTGCCTCAATATTCATGCATACATCCAGTATTCCATGTTTCATATCTGAAGAAGGTTATTGGACATAAATTTACAGCCCAGACAGAGCTACTAGAACTTGATGAGGAAGGAAGAATCATTTTGGAGCCAGAGAATATTTTGTAAACACGTACTAAGAGGCTGAGAACTAGAGACATTAAGGAATATCTGATCAAGTGGAAGAATCTGAGCATAGAGGATGTAACCTGGAGGATGAATGTTTTTTCAGTAGTAACATCCAAGATTATTCAAAGTTTAGGAAAATGTTGGTTCGAAGGGGAAGGGCATACTACGCCATTAACCTATTTCTTATATTAGGATATGAGTAGCCAACTTGTGGCTTACCATATCATTTTATTATGTCATTTATACTTTCTCATGCTTAGTAGGTCATCCTTGGTGATGGCCATAACATATGAATAGTATTTATAGGGGATTGTAGGTAGTAGTTTATCATCATTCGAGCATTTGAGTCTTATTGTATGGTTTGGAGGTTTCCCCCTTGAAGTGGCGAAGCTATTTTAATTGCATATTGAGATCATTTATATGAAATATTGTGTTCTTTGGTGTTCTATATGTAATTTTTCTCTTCATAATCTGAATTATAGAAGTAATTTCTTTACGATCTTCATGTTCCATGTATTGACACTACAGATGAGCCTCAATCGATCGAAGAACCACCTCTCCTACCACCACTTGAAGGTACTATTTTCGGTGATAGATGTAGTTTCTTCTATGCCACATTCTACTACTACTGCTATGATTCCTTATCAAGGGCATGTCCAGTCTATGGACGTCGCTCTATCACATCCACCTTCACATACACGACCTACTTTAGCGCACCCATCATTCACTTGCACACTCTTCATGAATGATTCATACTGGGAACACATTCCATTTGATCCTACATGTGATGACACTATATGTACACATGCAGGTCTAGATCGCTCAAGGTTTTCTTTTGAGGACCTCTATCCTACATCATGCTCCTCATATTTATTATGTATTTATTTATATCACTGTTGTTTATGGTTTGCATGTCTTTCATCTTACATTCTATCTATCACGTACTCCTCACTCATCATCACTTACATTAGGAAAATCATGGCTTGATTATATTGGAGGTACAATAGATCCGGATCATATAGACATTTCATTTCCTATGCCCTTTGGACGTGTTTTCATTTGCAATAGATCTTTCCTAGGATACACTCAAAATCTCACTTATTGTTATGCACACGGTTGTCCACTTCCTTGATTCACCAATGAGGAGTATAATATGGGCATGTACAACTGCAACTTAATGGCTCATTACGTGACCCACCTAACACTATTTCTTATCAAGTCACTAATGCTTACCCATTTGACTATGAACCTGAGAGCGATAATATTCTATATGAAATTACATGATAGCCCATTTTACGACACGCATACATTGGGGGCATAGTAGCTCACACATCCCCCCTCATCACATTAACATCATACGCCTACCTCTCATTCTTGCATTATCATTCTTACATAGTACTACATCACATTCTTAGCATTCACACATACTTGGGGGCATTGTTGGGAGATACTATAATGTTCACATTATTATTAGAGTTAGATTATAATGTGATGTAATTGACTAGTTATTACAACTCATATTTTTATTTGAGTGTGATTTGGTTGTTAAACTAAACTCAAGTAAAAAGTTTATTGTGAGTAGTTTTGTTAAAACTATTTCCTAAATTATATGAACTTTCTCTACTATATATATATTTGTATTGTAATAAGAAGGTTAATTATGTGAATAACAGTGAAATTAATTATCTTGTTTTTCATGCAAATCTAGTTGTTCCGTTTTATTTCGTATGAGAGCGATTGTAATCAACGGAATTTTAATATATCTCAGGGAGATTATCATTCCTCCGTGCCCCGTAATAATGTTTACAAGTTGTGAGTATTTCTGACTTGTCTTCTTTTCAGACCTGAACATTTGTCACACGTTGATCATTCTGCCCTTTAAGGAAAGTGACGAGGAGACCGAGTCATATCTCTATAATTTCCGCAGAGGCGAGTTTAGGCATCGGATGTGCTACAAATTAATTATGACTTGATAAGTGGCAGCGATGTTCAAGAAATGGACATGAAAATGTTATCACATAAATGGTTTCGACATCCCTCACATAATTTACATGTGATCTTACATCCACGCTCCATGGCCTACAACTTCACACCGAGTCAAATGGCCTGAGTTTTATGTGATGGCGTCTTTTATTAGAGTGTAAGGCATGTTATATGTTGACTTTTTTATAGTTTATTTGAACATATTGTTTATTCATGTATTAGGGTTATTGTGAAATTTAGTAAGAGTTGTTAAAATATAGTGTTATTGTCATTATTTCACTATCTCGTTATAATTTTATTATTTTACTATGGGTCATTGTAAAGTTGAGTCATTTTTGGTGTTTTTGTTAAAGTCATGTCGGTTAAATTGTATAAAGTCATAAAACTAAAATTTACCTTATAGACGCATTTTCGGTGTTACACAACGTCTGAAAAATAAAGTGTGTCACATTGTGAGAGGAGGTAAAATAAAGTACAATGTGGAAACATATGAGCTCCGTGATAAAATATAGTTGAGCTAACAACATGGTAGTGGAGGATAGAGGCAATGGAGGTTGGAGGTCAATCAATCAACAACCTCTTGTCGATTATAAACAATAGGGCCGCATTCTAAACTCGTGGTGACTGTGTGTGTGTGTGTGTGTGTGTGTGTGTGTGTGTGTGTGTGTGTGTGTGTGTGTGTTTGCTTTTATTTCAGAGTTGCAGTTGATTTCAGTTGTATGCAGTATGATTTCAGCGTTCTTATTTTGTGTTGAATAAGTGAAATGTTCACATTAAGGGGGAAACATGGTCTCAATGTTCCATTTTAATTTTTCCCTCTTTTCAGATTTGTATTCAGTGAGCAATGTTTCCTACATAATTCCCTGAAGGAAAAACATAGTGGATAGACAAAAGCACAAGGAAAAGAAGCATCATGATATTTGGGTTGTTGGTTGTCCTGTAAAACCATCCTTGTTGAGGTTGTTGGTTGTCCTGTAAAACCATCCATGTTGAGGTTGTTGGTTGTCCTGTAAAACCATCCATCTTGAAGGTTGTTGGCTCTCCTACAAAACCATCCAGATCATGAGCACGCACGGGTGACACGCTACGAAGGAAGTGTGATTATTTTTCTCCCATGTTCGCACTAAGGGGGAATGTTAGGAAATACTATAGTGCTCACATTATTATTGTGAGATTTAGATTATAATGTGATGTAATTGAGTTGTTATTACAACTCATATTGTTATTTGAGCGTGATTTGGTTGTTAAACCAAACTCACGTAAATAGTTTATTGTGAGGAGTATTGTTAAAACTATTTCCTAAATTATAGGATATTTCTCTCCTATATATATTTGTATTGTAATACGAAGATTAATTATGTGAATAATAGTGAAATTAATTATCCGGTTTTTCATACAAATCTAGTTGTTCCGTTTAGGCGGTGGCACTCCACCTCCCCCACCTCGTATTAATATATCCACATCCATCATTGCTACATTTTCATATATTCATTAGGCATACTCATCATATATTCTAGTGTCATTACCGATGACACACTCTTGTGCTTCGGTTCACACTTGACTATTGAGGGATTACTACACATGAACCCCACACACTGCACTATAGGCTCTACATGTTGCATTTCATCACACATCATGTGTCATACACCATAAATTCTACATTTAGTCTACAACATTTTGAAATTTGTGCATTTATACATCATGCATCATAGTAGTCATCATTAGGCATACACCAATGTCTATGCGTCTTACATCATACACTATTTATCCTACATACTACATTATTCATTTATCTACATACCATTCATATTACACTGTGCATTTCACAAATATTGTACATACTATTCTAGTCTTAATCATATATGAGTCTAGCATTGCATCATATTACATACTACATTCCTAGTCTACCTACACATGTTACATACCACTCTATACATTCCATTTTACACATTCTACTCATCACATGGTCATTTTTCATCCTTACATATACTACATTGTCTTCTACACGCTGCACTCACTACCCGATGACGTACTTTAGTTCCTTGGTCCATACTCGACTACCGAGGGTTTACAAATCAAATGGACCCTACATTCACAAACTTTCTATTCAGCCTTTCATCAGACAAAATTTTCAAGTTAGTGACATATGCTTTAGGCTAAATAGTCACCCATTCTATCATTTTGTAGTGGTATACACCTTAGGTTACATCACCACTCCTTCTTCTCATCTTGTATTGATATACACTTAGGGTTAAATCATCACTCACCCATTCATCTCATAGTGATATACTCTTAGGTATAAATCATTACTCACCCATTCATCTCATAGTGATATACGCTTAGGCTAAATCAATCATCATTCATCTTATCATGATATACGATTAGTTATAGGGTTCACGCATGCACCATTTCTAGGTCACATCTCATCACTACACCTACACCTTCCTCACAACATGTTAGACACAACACACACTATTCGACCATTTCTTGATGAAACACTCTCGTTTACGGTTCATTCTTGACTACCGAGGGGGAAACTAAATGAACCTCACTACATACATTTCCATTCACTTGGGATGAATGCACCTCCTATCACTCCATCTTGCATTCCATTCCATCCATCAATAACATACTTTATATTATGGTTTCTTTTATTCTTTCTTACTTTTTCTTCATGCTCACTTTATTATTATGTTAGTTTCTTTGTATATCATTTATATATAAATGTGTGCTCATATATTTTTCTAGTTGTGATCACAAGTACAAGTCTCTTACATGCAACATGATTCTTGTCTTCTACCCTTCCTATAATCACCGGGGCATCCACATTTGTCTCTCACAAAGTGCTATTATTTCATTTTGTACATAACAATTTACATTAATTTCTTGTACACACTTTTGACATACTAGTTATCTTTCTAAATGCATTTAATAGGTGCTTCAATGTAACATTTGTTATGTAGGGATATTGGAATAATTTTTTTTAGATTGTTTGTTATTGTCTTTGGGATTTGTCCTTTCTTTAGTGTGCACACTTGTTTCTTGTTTGTGGCCATAATGTTCTTGCATGTCTAGCAACATCATGAGTGATGTCCCATGTTTGCAACCCTCTTTTTACAACTTACTTTGGATTCTTGTGTGTTTACATTTCTTCACTTTCTTCTTAGCTTACACATTGTTTTCTACATGCATGTCTATTTACACTTGTCTTTGGATAGCCTTATTTTTTGTGCGTGGTTTGGTTTCTACCAATTATTTTTTCAAGATTAAAGCATACATGCGATTGGTCCTCTTTTCAAGTCGTATTTCTCCTATAAGTGATGTTACATACACCCCCAAAGAGGGGGCATCATATGGGTTTTTCACATACTAACATAAAGATTATACATTGGTTCATTAACTTATATACAATGAGTGGGTTCGAGACAGATATGAAGCCCACACACATTGGATTTTATAGGCCATGGTGTCCTTAGCATTTGGGAGAACTTAAGTTATACGATAAAATAGAACTCCTCTCAATACTTATAATACTGTAAGCATTGGATCACCCAAAAATAAGGACAATATAAATATTTCTACAAACACATTTAAGGAAGCAATTACGGGAAGGAGAATAATGAAACTTTCTCCCTACACTTCTTTGGCCAGGATGGCATGAGATCGCCCAAAAAAATTGCAGTACAAGATATCCTTATACACTCTTTTTCTTGACATGGATTAGGTGCACATGTTCCATTTACATTTTTCATTTACATTTGCATATTTTACATTTACATGATTTCATATATATGTGTCTTTTACATTATGTTTTTACACATACATACATACATACATACATATTTGACTACTTGATCATTTTATCCTTAGATGTTCGGCCGTATGAGAAACAAGCATTCAAATGGGGAAACAACAACAACAACCTCAACAAAAACACTTCACAATAACACATACTTTACTAACCATGCAGGTACATCACACACCATAACAACTACACATGCATTCCTCCCTAGGTTCACTCTCATCACTTTTTCTTTGCACATTTTTCATCTTTAGTTTCCACGCTCCTCCATCTTTTGTCATTACATGCTTTGTCTAGTCCTTGGAACGCCTTCTTCATCACTCTACATCAGAATCAGGTACACATATCTATCTACTTTATGTTACCAATATTTTTGCTCACCAACATAAAGTGGGGGAAAATGTAATAAAAAATCATGCACTTTAGACATTATTTATCCCGGTCTCATACTACTATTTAGAAGGTTCTTGAATGAATAAATTAGTAATCAACCCCCTTCTTTTTTCCATCTTGTTTTATTTTATTTCATCATTATTAACCTCTTACACCCATATACCCAGTCAACTTCTATCATCCCATGTCATTTTTGCACTTTCCCACCACTTTTTGGTCTCTTTCTATCCATTTGAGATCTTTATCTTTCTTATGGTTGGCGTTTTTATGGTTAATTAGGAAATTAGACAAAGAGAACCCTACAAATATAAAGTTATGAGACCATAATGAGGGACCTATCATCACTTACTACAATCAATCATCTAGAGTTGCATCCATTATATTGCATTCGAGATCAATTACATTCACATAGCTCCATCACAAGGCACAAGACTAGGACATATGCATCACTATTCATAAGGGGCTCGAGATTATATTCTATACCATGCACAGTCTATTACATTTTTTCACATAGTTATTTCTCGCTACTTCACAAAGTGCGACTGACACAAGAGCACCTAGGGCACATTATGCACACACTCACTAAAACTACATTTGGGTCTAAAATGTAGTGCAGTGCTTAGTTAGTAAGCCTACTATTATGGTAGCTAAGTTCATCGATCCATTCATTTGCATATTCATTTTTAGGGTTTTGATACTTATTTTGGTCTTTTACATGTCTTCTCATCATCTTGGATTATTGGTGACATCTTACATGGGAAAATGAATATTATGTGACACATAACGAAGGTTCCAAATCATCTTCCAGCCCTGTGAAGATCAGTTTTAGAGATTTTACACAAAATAGGGAGCCCAGTTTGCAGGACAGAGCACCCACAGTGCCTCATTCCCTCTCCGGGAACTTTATTCTAGCTATATCCTCTAGATCATTTCTTTTCGGGACTTCAAAATCATTCCTAATTTTTTATTTTCTAGTCACTACCACACATTCCCACAAGTATCTTTTATTCAATGAGTTCTTTCCTCTTCCTTCTTACATATTAGGGTTAACATTTATTTTTACATATTTGTTTAGCGTACTTGTATAATTCCTTGTTGAATTTATTTACTTTATTTACAGTTGTTCATATCTTAGATTAACTACCCCACATACTACATAGTTTAGTTAATTTTAGTTAATCAAGGGTGTCGTAAGAAAAAGTGAGGAAAGTGCATTTGTCCATGCACGTGTGTAATATCAAGATAAATAGTGTTAAAGGATATATTTCCAAATTTGAGTGTCCATAGATATTCTATGGGTATAAAAAAATAAGCAAGATAAAAAATTAATGGGTAGATGGTATAAGTATGATAAAGTGGAATAAAATTTTCTAAGAAAAATGCAATGGTATGTGGTTAGCATGCCTATAGGTATAGGTATAGATAAATAGATTACCAATTTTTTGAGATAGGAGATAATGGCTATGGATATCCAAGAAATATGAAGATAAAATAAAATAGAAGGTTGATGAATTAGTTAATTTTGAAAATGTGTGAAAAGTAAATTTGGGAGAGAAATAGGATAAGTACAAGTGAGTAAGTGAAATGATTAAGCATATAATTTTTTGATAAAGTGAGAATTGTTTTGTTCTTTAAAGATATGGCCTAAATTGGTTTGTAAGAAATGTGTAATTTAGCTAGAGATGTTTTTAATGAGATATAGACCCCATCATTGTTGGGTTTATTTTCCTTCTTTTTCATGGTTATAATATAATTTAGGACGATATCACCAATTTTGAATGTCCTATGCTTGATGAGTTTGTTGTTTTTTTTACAAACACATTATTTGTATTTTTATTCTAGTGAGTTATGTTAGAGTGTTTTTATAAAGTATATATAGATAATATTGAGGTGCCTCATGAATTTCATCATTAGGGATGATCTTGTATAGAGAAATTTAGAGGGAAGGAAGTTCCACTTTGAGTGGAAGGACTAATATGAAATCATATACAAGAGGAATGGGGTTTCCCAATAACTATATGTATATTGGTATGATAAGCCCATAGTGTGGGATATATATTTAAATGTCAACTAGAGCATGTTTTTGAATGTTATTTTTGAGAATTTTTACAAGGATTTTTTTAGTTGATTTGGATTATCCATTACATTGTGGATGATAGGAAGTGGAAAACTTATGCTTTATTTTTAATTTAGTGCCATGTTTTTCATTTATTTATATTCTAAATTCACACCATTTTTAGAGATGATTTTTTGAGGAATCCCAAATATTAAAATGATTTGGTTAATAATAAATTTATAAGTGGTGACATTGGTCATACTGGTGAGAGGCGTACCTTTGATGTACTTAGTAAAATACTTAGTAGTAGTAATGATGAAAAGATATCAATCTTTGGAGAGGGAGTTTATTGATGCAATCCAATCCCCACATACTAAAGGGACATGGATTTTCAAGTACATATATAACAACTAGCGAAGAGTGAATTATATCATCAAGGAATTGGTATGGATTACATTTATTAGAAAATACACGTGTATCAACTTCTAGAGTAGGCCAAATGTAACCATACATAGGAATTTTTAGGTTTTAGTGTGGCCACCACGGTGTCCCCAAAAGTTCCTCATGTTATTCCTTGAGGATAGAAGGGACATCATCATTAATAATAAAGTAGATTAGGGTACCTTCTAAGTTATGATAATAAAGAATTATATTTTGAGTGATGTAATTGATAGATTTATTTTGGATTTTGGCACCTTCATGATGATCAAAACATAAAGGGTAGGTTTTATTTTTTATAAATTGAATGAGGTCTCTATACCATGGAAATGCAGTATATGGTTAGGAAAATTTTATTGATAGATGTGTACCATGTTTCATATTCAAGAAGATGTCAAATAATTTAGTATATATCATGATCCTTACCTTTATCATCCATTTTATAAGACATTACCCCTATAGAGACAAGGGTAGATGAGATACAAAGGATGCGAGAGTGATCAAGAGATAAAGGCTACAATGTAGGAGTAACAAGGAGATAATTTTTCAAATTTTCATAGGCTTGTTGAAAATATTTAGTCCATTTAAGTATAATTCCATTTTTTGACAATATTGTAGATTGAGTGAGTATGATAAATGAATTCAAGAACAAACTATTAGATTTCCTAAGCTTCCTTAGAAAGGTTTGAATATCTAAGATAGATGTAGGTCAAGGTGCATTAAGGGTTGATTTTATCTTGGAAGGATCCACATCTATTTTGAAATTGGATATAACGAATCCTAATATTTTTTATATATAGGACTACTTGGGGGTACATTATGATACCAAAAGATTGATGACAACTCTTCTAACTCACAATGGAAGGCTAATCGACACACTCTCATGTCAAGTTTTTTTAACCCCCATAAGTAGTCTTATACTAATTTTTGTATTCAATCATTATCAAATAATTTTATAGGGTAATTATATACCAATAAAAATGAATATGATCCTTTACAAGTCCTTTTATAGGGTTGGGTTTATGACAATCCATACAACACTTAATTATGAACAAAGAGATTTCTGAGTCAAAATTTCACCTAGCTTTGCTTGTATGATTGAAGGTATTCTCCAAATTTATCTTCAAAACAATTTAAAATAATAATATATAGATATTTTATATCATTTAAACATCATTATAACCTTCAAACATGGCTCATAACTCAATTTATTAATGACTGATCATGAGGGTTCAAAGTAAGAAAACTTGAATGAGTTTTGATCATAAATCTCTTTTAGATTCCCCCAAAAATTGAAATCAAATTTTACATATAATAAAAAGATTATTAAAAATTCATAAAAATCTTCATCTCATTTAGATCATTTTTTCAAAGTTATAAACTTTTTAGTCTTCTTGACCCTTCAAAATCTCTTACCTATAGGCCTACGAGACTCTATTTTGGGTTTTGAGCCACCCAAACGTGTCAAATCAACTTGAAACCTATTAAATAAGTTATCTATAATAAAAATAGAATTTTTAACAAAATTTTATGAATTTTTGATTTTGATTTTCCCATAAAAGCATATTTTCTCTTGAAAACCCTAAGTGGGGTTCTTACTAGGTCGAGAGCACTAAACAATGTATTTTTGAATTTTATGGGGTTTTAAATCTTCATGATAAATTTTATAGGAATTTTAAAACTTTATATAAGTCCCTTATAAATTTCATATGTTAACGCAACGCCTAGAGGAATTTATTCCAATTTATTAGTCGTGCATGCATGCAAATGCTCTAAAATAGGGTTTTTCACAAACTATGAGTTAGCAAAAGAATAAACCTAGAAAAATTATTCATGCAAGAAAAAATTAAAAAAACTAAAATTAGATACCTCAACATGTAATAATATTTAACAAATCTTCTTTATTGAATTTTCTTCTTGAAATGACTTACACACAAGTATTATTTCCTCCTTTTTTTTAGACCTACTTCCTACTTGCTTCACTTGCTACTTTCTTGATTTTATAGCCTCCTAGTCCATACCAAAATAATAAATATTTATTTGATAATATTATAATTAATCTTACCATTCCTCTTGACCTTTCATCTTCCTCACCTTGGTGTACCCTTTGGCCTTTTGTCTCTCATGACTCTTCATGTTCCCAATTTTTTCTTCATTCTAGCATTTGACCAAGATGTCTCAATACATGACAAATGAGGACTTGAGAGTCCTTATATACACATGAAATTTTTTTACCAAGACTCCTACATATTTAATTTGAAACACAACTTGAAACAATCCCTTAAATTGACTTTACAAATTCAAATTCAAATTTACAGTTTTGGAGGGAAAACTGAAAACACACCATTACAAGCCTAAATTTGAATTCTATGACTACACACTCTCTTATACCTACTCATACTTGGAAAACATAAAAATATGAATCATATAGGATGTTCCTACATCATATTCCATAAGTGGGATAATTTGAGCTCCATCTCAAATAATTCTTCCTCTTTCTCTTTTTCCGGTTTATGTTTTTATTTGGCTTGTTTTTCTTCTTCTCGTACTTAGCCTCACCTATAATGAATTCTTCATAAATATAATTTTCTTTCTCAATTACTTATTCCTCTTTTCTCATAATATTTATTTTCTCTTTATCTATCTTTCTCCTTTTCTCTATCTTCACTTCTTAGCTACATCATAAGATCGGAGTTCTTGCTCGTTTCATCTTCCCATGGATTGCTCTCAATCGGTTCAATTTGATCTAAATATTCTTTGACATATACTTCACCATTTAAGATCTTCATGAGATTTCTTGTCTTGTTTTCTCCATTACCTTCACATTTATTGAAACATAGTCATATTTATAACCTATATTGCCACATTCCTTTGAGCCAAGCTTATATCTTCTCTTTTAATTATTTTTACCTACATAGGAAACAAACATGTTAGGAAAAAAATAAACTTTTTTCATGTTCCTCTTCAACCTATTCCTTCACTTTATCAAGGCTTCTCTTCTATATTTTTTTCTTGATTTCATTATATTCAAACTCCTCCTTCACACATGATTATTTAACCATCTCAATTACTTATTTTTATAAAAACTAATTCTTCATCTAAAATATCAAACCTTCCATGCGGGATATTTTCTTCTATCAATCCTTCTTCTTAAATGTTTTCCATGAGATATTCTCCCCTTTTATGCTAAAAGTCAGTCCTTATTTCAAATCACCTTCTAACATGAAGATATTTTCATTTCTCTTAAATTATTACTTTAAATTTTCTCCATGTATACCTGCAATAAATATGTTATTATGAAGATTAAATATTTCCTCAAGAACCTACTCTTCTTCTTCTAAAAAGAGATCATCCAAATATCCTTTATCTTCATCAAATATATGACCTTCATTTCTGATTTCTTATTCTCCATGTGTGCTCTAAAATAGGAATCCTACTTCTTACATGTAGTCATGTTTGAATATTTCATTTTCATGAATCCCTACTACACTGCACTTACACTATCTTTATTAACTACAATCACTTGATTATCTTTTTCAATCATCTCACCTTCTTCAAGGTAGCATTAATCTAGCTCCTATTCAATAGAATAATCATCATTTTCCTCTTCATTTTTTCATTCATCTTCTACCTCTAGTATGGTATCTTCATAATCATTATATTCTTCCTCATTAATTTCCTCCAATTATTCTTCTAAAATTCTATCTATTCTCACTAACATTTTCCTCATCTTTGTAAAAAAATTCCACAAAGATCAAAGCATGCCACTTCTTTAATTTATCTTATTCTACGATTATCCTCTTATCCTTGTATTTAAAATAACTAATTATCTCTTAAAATTGTTCTTATTGTACACAAATATTTCCATCTTTGGTAGTTGTATGGAATATATATCAGCAACCTATCCTCTATATTTATTTTTTTTTATTTCCCAAACAAGTCTCATCTTTAAGTATTTTTCACCTTGGATTCTTTCCGCTTGTGACTCTTACAAAATTCCTTTCCAATATTTTATTCGACCCACTAAGAGTCTTTATACTCTTCTCTCTTATCAATACGATCTTATTCTCATAACCCGCCCTTAAGTTTTTTCTACAACTTGAGCTTCCACAAGCTCTCTCATCTTCATGAGAGTCTCTCTCAATTTTATTATCATTCACTCTTGTTTATTACTTTCTTCACTTACTAATTTATTTATTTTATGACCTCCTAGTCCATACAATAAACATAAATATATATTTTAGACAATCTGAATGAATATTTCATCTTCCTCACCTTGGCGTACCCTTTGGCCTTTTATATATCATTACTCTTCATGTTCCCAATGTTTTATTCATTCTACCATTTGACAAAAATGTCTCAATATATGAAAAATGATGACTTGAGGTTCCTTCTATGAACATGCACCAACTTCTTAAGAATCCTACATGCCATCATACATCTTTATATTGCACCAAAATGTTAGAAAATCCCTCAAATTGTCATTACAAATTTCAAATTTATAGTTTTGTAGTGAAAACTTAAAATACACCATTACAAGAATTAATTTGAATTATTTGACTACACACTCATTCAAAAAGTACCAAACACTCTCCTACACCTACTCATACTTGGAAAACATAAAAGTTTGAATCCTCTAGGATTCTCCCTGCATCAAAGTTTCCTTGAGTGACACAAAAGATACATTTTTGAGGGTTAAGGTAGACCTTGTATTTATGCAAGTAATTAAGAATGATGTATAAGTCATGAGAATGATTCTCTACACATAAATATTTGATTAGAAGATCACCCACATACAATTCGACGATTTTATTAATGAGATTATGGAATTTTTGGGTCATATCTTTATGATAGGTTTCTACGGTGTTTTTTTAGACCAAAGGGCATTTTAACGTAGCAATATGTTCCCTATTTGGTAAAAAAATGGTATTATGCTAATATTTTAGGGATATTTGGATTTTGATATAACTAAAAGGTCCATTCATAAGTGATAAAATATCATAACATTTTGTAGCATTGGTAGAAGGTAAAGAGAATTTATCTCATGGAAATAAAAGTTAAGGTTATGAATTCAATTAAATTCCATATGATTAACATCAATTTATTGTGGATGGGGTAAATTTTGGAAACCCATTAAAAAAATCAATGGGGTAGATAAAATTTACATCAAGGATCTTCAAAATTTCCTTATGAAAATCATTCTTGATTTTGGGGTCAAACTTGTGGATCATTTTCCTCATGGGAACAACATCATGATAAGTGATAATGTTGTGTATAGAAATATTAGGATCAATGTCGACATATCATAATATCCCGGAGGTAAAAAATACCTTATTTTTATTAACGATTTCATGATGTTGTTCTTGGAGGTGAATAAGATAGTTTTCTAACATGAGTATATGGGATGGATCATCATTAATTTGGAAATTAATATAATTTTTTTATAAATCATGGCAGTACTATATTGAAAGTGGTAGGGAGCTTAAATAATCTTGGAAACTTAATAACTAACAAGATTAAGCTGTAAAAATTAAATTATCGGAGAGAGATGGTTGATTGTAGAGTTGACCAAGTTTATGGTGTTGGTGAGGAAGATTTTCCTCACATGCATCTAAGAGTAAAAGAATAACCTCATAAATTCCAATGGTAGGTAGTGGACCATTATTTTTAATTTCTATCTCAAGTTCCACATACCTCTTTCCATCATAGTCTTGCTAGGTGATAATTTTTGAACATAAATAACCTTATCATTGAGGGTGATTTGATGACAGGGGAAGGTAAAATAACATTTTTCTCAATGGGATTAAACATGATATCATCATATTGGTTAATGAGATGTAGGAATGGTGAGATAGTTCATACATGATTATACATGTACTAAGTAGATGAATTGATGTTGCGAGATCGGTTTATGATATCTTGAATGAAATCATATCTAGAGGTAGCAAGTCTGATCTTGTTGGAGATAGTAAGATGTTTAGATGAATGTGTGGTTGTGTAATTAGATATTTTATGTAGAATATAGGGGTATAGAGGAGAGGAGGGTTAGCTGGAGGAATGTAAGGCAATTTTTCCTCATTATCATTATCTCTAGTGTTATACGAAGGATGTTTAAATTTATATGATGCAAAAATGATGTTGGTATCATTATTAACAACATGTATACCAAATAGAATATTTTTATAATTTAGAACATCTATATGTCATTATTTTACATGAGATAAAATTTACTTTTAATTAAAAATGGTTGATTTAGAATGAGTTGCAATATCATAAAAATTTGGAATATCAAAGTCAAAGGTATAAAATTTGGGATAAACTCTAGTTTTTATAAAAAAATGGATAAAGAGGGGGATGGTCCATAAATAGGTTAGAAATTTAAAGTTCATTGTAATCAAATAAATTCTCATTAGGATGAATAACAAAAGAAGTATTAGGAAATAAGTCACGAGGGTGGTGGAAGCTGGAGGAAGTTAGAATGCAAAATTATTGTGTAAATAATTCTTTCTATTGTGTTTTGTAGTTCAATAGGTTCCTCATCATAATTTTATTTAGGTACAATTACTTGGATTTCATGTTAGTAGTCAGAAATCTTAGGATATGGAACACTAAGAACCATAGGAATTAGTGGAGATTTGGAAGGGTTTATCAATGAAAAGGAAATAGATTTCCATAAATTAGGATTAATTTCATGCTTATAACTCTGATTTTGGATAAATTTAATGGATTAAAATTTGGATGAGTTGACTACACACATATCGTGTGTGTCGGATGTCTTCTAGTAAAATATTATAAGAGATAGGTCAATCAATAACCATAAGATTAATGAAGATGGTATGCTTTGAGTTGTATTAATTTATTTCATAACAACTCATATTTTGTATTTTGATAAGACCATTGTAGCCATGTCTATGTATTTCCTAAGTACATTGTTGAACATCACTATTACAACCATGAACTTTTGGCATAATGACTAATTGATATAGTTATATCTAATTGTCTTTATTTTGTGATATTATGTGTGAATTTATTCTTATTATTCCAATAAATTATTTGGATGATTATATGTGTTGATGTCACTCTTGGTTGTAAGTAATTTTTCATATGCAACAAAGGAACCTATCCACAACAACTCGTTCGCATCTAAAGAATTTATTAGCAACATAAGAAAATCATTCACAAAAAGAACCCACATTTATGAAGATATTTTGAAACATGAAGTGATGGAACTTAAGTCCTTATGTGCTTCATTGGAGAATTAGTTACAATAGAAATGTGGAAAATTGAGAAACAAATCAATCTTTGATTTGGTCATTGATTAAGAACTAGTGAAGAACTGATTGTTAGTTGAACACTTGTTGTGTGTTTCAAACATGTGTTGAATCTCTCACTTGTTTTGTTGAAGAATCCTTATTGTATTATTATTCTTCTCACATGATGTAAATGATAAGATATAAAGGAAAGGTCTAGTTCCTTGTAACAAGTCATAAAAAGTCATATTTGGAATTAGAGAAAAGAGATTAATATGACTTTTGTTCCTAGATGTAATGTTTTATGCAAATCAATAAATAAATCTAAGTTCTATCATTTAGTTTTTAGTTATAGAGTTAGGAAGGGATTATCACCAAATTTAGGGCCCACTTAAGGTCTATTAAATCCCCTCCATTGTTTCATTTCATGTATATTTCCTTAGGAACAATCTTTTCTCTGAATTTGTAACTTTGTTTCAATAATAACATTTAAGCAATAGTTCATTTTCAAGTCTAAGATTTATTTATGTTAGAATAAAAATGGAATAATAGGGGAGGGTTGAATAAATCCTTATAAAACTTTAAATTCAGATTTCAAACTTTCATATACAAATACTCATAAACATTCAACCATCCATTAATGTGTGCATACATCAAACAATCATATGTGCAAGAACCATAAGCAAGATCATCAACACAAGACACAAGATATACAGGAAAACCATTAATGGGAATAAAACCCACAAAAATACAATATTATATTGATATGTTTCAAAATTTAGTGAGGCACCAATGCCACAAGGATCACCAACCCTAAAAGGAGCACCAACCCCTAATTTTTTGAAGCACCAAATCCACAAGGAGGCTACAACCCCCAAGATGATAAAGCATCAACTCAAGAAGCTTATGATGTTCATATCTCTGATTTTTTTCTACCACAACTGGTGGAGATCTAATATATAGCTCGCATGATTCTTCAATCGGACCCTAAGTGATCACACTTCATAAAACATGCTCACCAATTACTCCAAAAATCATCAAAATATTGCTTTATGTACTCTAATTTTTTATTCACCTAAAAACACTTGGATCAGCTTCAAATAATGCTCAAACACCTATAATACAATCTCACTTAGGTCTCTCCACATGCACACATACAACTCGTTCCAAAAATTACCCGAAAACACATTTTTATATGTTTCTCCTCATTTAAAACTTAGGCACAAAATTTTCCATTCATTTGGTTTGAACCATAGATTAATTAAATATTTAAAATTTTAAATACAATAGTCACAAGTGACCTAATTAGGTCATCCTATCTCAAACCATCATTTCATGTGCCAAAACTAGCTCAAAACCCCATGGGCACAATCTTAAAATTTTCGTACCATTAGTACTATAATTTTTCATGAACCAAAAATAATCACACATGATTAAAATATAATTTAACATTCATAAATGTTTGAATTAATATCAACAAATAAAATTATTTAATTTATTAGGCCTAGTTTCTTTTTCGATTCTAAAAATAGTTGTTTCTGCACTCTTCAAAGACCCTGGAAAATTCATAAGGTAACCAAATCACTTAAATATGAGAAAACCATGCCATGTAATAACTTTATGGAAATTTAAGAACCTTTAGAACATTTATAAGTAAGTTATAAGTCATGAAACATCTATATACTCAAATCACAACTACGTTTTCCTTTACAAAAAAACTTGCCAAAAACTTTGTTTCAATGGTTAGCACATAAAATAATTTTACACGTATATTAAAGACCTTAAAATGGATTAATTGGATGAAAAATTCATCCCTCTTCACATTCCATGCTATATCAATCATAACCAAATCCATCTCATGCTTCAAATAACATCAAACTTTCACGAACACTGTTGTTTTGAACTTTAGAAAATATTGTTGTCTAAATAATTCCATGGAAACCATATAAAATAACCTCATCATGAGTCAAAAATAATATCAATGGAAATATATCTTAATCATATTTCCAACAAAACTCGATTCACCTTCAAAATCCACTTGTAGCTCAAGTTATGCCCATTTTATTGAACCCTACTATTTGAGATCCCAAAAGTGCCCTTTGACCAATCAACCTATTTGGACCTAAAAACATCATATACCTGCATGCAATTGTCATAAAAATCCATGAAAATCGATAAAAAACTCCCAATAATCATGCATCATCAATTTTGCATGCTACTTTTATAGAAAACCTTGTCTTAAAACTTTCTTCTTTAGAAACTTCTATTTTTAGTTGGGGCCCTCTCATGACCATTACCTCAACCATATATTTATGAAAATATAATGAGTCCTCTATAACATAAAATCATCATTTTTCACTAGCAATCAAAAATGGGTCAATATACTTAAATTTCAGCAAATTGCTCCTAGTTAGGGTTTATCTAGGGTTTTAAACCTCTTTACTTTCTTAACATTCATTCATAAAAACGTGATGATAAACTGACCTCATTATTTTTATGAAACCTTATAAACTCACCGTAGAATATTCGTTAAAGGGACAAGGTCAATTAAAATCACACTATTCACAATGATCATCTGAAGTTTACTTTGACCTAAAAATACACTAGATTTTGATTTGTGTCTTACATAAATGGTCATATCCTTCAAAATTCACATCATAGGAACCTAAAATTTTCTCAAAGAATCATTACTCATCCCTCTACAATATGAAATCATCATAATGTCAAATCCATACTTCAATCTCTGTGGGAGTCACTAGTACTTACCTATGCCTACCTAATAGATCCTCATTGTAGAAACTAGGGTCAACTGAAATAATGTAATAAGCTGAACATTAAACCTTTTAAATGACACAAAAATACCTGATATGTCATGATATACCTGAATTCATTCTTCCATGATCTCATATAGCTCTTATCCACACTGTCACACCTCAGAGCTACTATACGTGCTCCAAATGAGCACCTATAATATAGTGAACCACCTGTACCTGCACTATATCACTCTGCTATGATTTTCCAATCACAAAACATGTTATCCATTACATCAAAATTATTACCAAGCATCCAAGAAGCTCATATTTCCAAGCTACATATCATAGGCATCTGTATAAATAGAGCAAGCACACCTCCTGAATCCTACTCTATGAGATGATATACATTTTAAACATCATGCTAACACCATGAACAACATCATATGACCTCAATGAAAAATTCATTTAAATTTTTCATTAATCTATTTTTTCATTAATGAAAACATCTATTAGGACCATGCACTAATAATTTTACTTTAAACATTGTTATGTGATAGTTATTTCCTTGTTAACCTCTTAGATAGACTATAATTGTGCATACAACACTAACATTATTTCAAGTCTACGCTCCCTAGTCTGAAAACTAAATGAATGCATCCCAATGTACAACATATTAATTTTTGTAAGTTGATTTACACTACAATTTTTGGCGCCGTTACCAAGCATATTGCCAAAGTTATAGGAGTTTTCAGGTTTTACATTTCTAAATTTCTTAGCACAAATTAGGTTATATAAATTCCACCTTCAAAACCCCCACTAATGAATGTTTATTGAGTTGAGTTAGTTGATGTATGTATCATCATAGAGATTCCTATGGTAGATTCTTTCCCAATCCCTAGATAGCAAAAATACTTTTAATTTTAAAGAAGAAACATCCTCTTCTATACATGGTTTGCTAATAGAGAAAAATCCCTCCCAAGTGATATTTACGAGGCTATACCTAAACAAACTAACATGGAAGAGGACGTGAAGAAGAGGAAATGGAACCAAGAACATTTGAGTTCCATATTTCCAATAAGAAACAATCTTCTCAAATGAAGAACATCTCTCCATCATCTCTTCCTAATTTTTCATGGATATAATTTTGAAGACCTAGAAACTTTCTTGTTTGAGTTTTGTGTATTATGTAGGAGTTATGAATACACAACTGATGCACATAATCTGAATTTTTCCCTACTACACTTAAGGATGCAACCTTATGGGCCTAGGAAGAGATGGTTTATGGACCTAGGAAGATATTTTGTTACTACCACGATAGGGGATGAAAGACAAGTTTATGAATAAGTACCAATACTACTACAAGACAAGTAGTAGAGGAGGAGATGAAATCTTCAAGATGGCATAGAAGGAAGATGAGCCACTAAAAGATTAATTGGAGAAATGTTTATTTAGTATTCAAAAGTTAAGACATATAAGGTTATCACTGAGTGTCTCAAGTTAAATTTCTTAAAAGGACTCGGTGAGGAAGATATGAATGATTTGTACCTAATAGGAGTTAGAGACATCTCCAAAGCCACTTTTGAGGATATTTTTCAAGCATGCAGGAACTATTCTAGAGAAACTATGAAAATAATAAGAAGTACTAGATTAAAGGGTGGAGAAACTGCCAAAGGAATTAGGGAAATATCTAAATAAAAAATTGTAAACATGTTTAAAAACATGAAATATGAAATATTTAATGACGTGGCCACTCAACTTTATGCTCTACAAGTAAAGAAGAAGAGATAGGATGGAGAGGTAGAAATTGTGGAGTTTACGCCATTATTGCGGAAGAAAGAATGTTGATTCCGTGTAGTGCCCTGCATTTTATGCACCCAAATACAACAGTAAAAATACCAGGATAATTTTTTTTTTTGACTTACATTGTTCACTACACACAACACAACACATGCTCCAAGTAAAGTAACTGACTCACATACGACAATCACATAAGTCATCGACTCACACAGACCCATGAAAATGACATAGGCATGTCGATGCCACACTTTTCCTAATGAACGAATACTAGCAATGACCCAACCACAAGAAACATGACTTCAGGAATGGTGAACCCACAACACATCATTACTTTAAATGTATTTTAGTTACGATTAACATTCCAAGAACATTATTATGTAAGCATAATTTTCTCCCTTTTTCCACCTACATGTTCTGAAAATTCATTTCACATTTCACTTATTGTTCAACCATTTAATTTTTCTCTTTACCCTTATGACAATCTTCATAACTTACATAAGTATTTTCCATATTTCAAATTTCATACAAAATTCTAACTCTCTCATTCTTATGTTAAGATTATGCTTCCCAAAATGCTTATTCAATGTTTAGAATTTAACCTTGCTACACAAGTGAACCTAACGTGATGTCAAGATGAAATCTTGGGATTGAGGGAGACTTAGATTCAATATAGCTTTTTCCCAAAACATTCTTTGATCACGGTATAGTTATTTCCCTACCATTATCATTATAGTTCAAAAACTTGTTGAATTCCAAATTTGATATATATATATATCTTTTATTTTCTCAAAGTTTGATCACACCAAACAATTCATATTCTTTGCAACACATGATAATGTTTAATTAAGTTATAAGGACTCCAAGAGTGACCTTAATCCTAATCTCCAATCTCATTCTCATCTTATATGATATGCTCTTACATCGCACTATGGTCTCGTTATTAGCATTGTTTTGTAATCAGGAGTTACAGAAGTATTTGTCTAACATCTTGAAGGGGTACATGATTGGAAGAATTGTAAACTATACATGAACCACAAGTGACACCTCCTAATCAGCTGAGGTTTGGTTTATTCCAATATGCACTTAATGATCTACGCCTCAACTATATAAGAGTTTAAGGCAAGTGGACATATTTATACTAAACCACATTCAAGAAAATACCAAGATGTTATTTTGATAGAAACCAAGGTAGCACCGCTTAGTCGTTCCTTCGAACAAGGACTCATAAGGTGACTTCTAAGGTGGTCTTCAACACTCAACCTAGTGTCGGACCTGAAGAGAGGGCATTCTTCTCGTGATTACCAAAACTAGAAGGAAACTGCATACTCTGGATAAAGTTGGACCATGACATTCCTAAAATATGGGTTCATGACAATGTCGCTAAACATAATGACTATGATGGTAAACTCCAACTAGGGGTTTTATTTACCTAACCTAGGAGGTTCCATCGAGTGCAAAGCTTAAGTTCATTCTACGGTCTTAAATTTCTTATATGGTAAAAAGGATCACACACACGTAGGCAAGTTATGCATGAATATTTTATTAGGGTTGAGTGTTCCCATTAAAACTCTTTATTATGTTTACAAGGTAAGAAGATAACCCAGTAATTAATTTAATCGTTTATTGAATACTGAGAAAGTACTACAATATATTAACTTCAATTTCATTTACTATATATAAATCAAACCCTTTTTGCCATACACAACTAAGAATCAAATTGAACCGGTGATTAGATGCACATTTCCTAAGATATCCCTAAAACTAGCATCTCATACATATTAACAAATTTCAATTATAACTTTTCTGTAACAAGAGACTACATTATATAGTTATTCATTTTACAATGACCTATAAAAATTACAATAATAATAATTAAATTACACATCACCTTTTTCGTCGTCATTCTTCCATCCTGCAAAACCCACGTGAGCATGATATCAGCGATAATTCACTGGCATGGCATCCACCCTAACCTAACATAAGTATCATTTTTCAGTTTCCCATTTACATATGACAATAATTACAATTTGCAATCGAAATAAAAAGGTCTAGAAACATGTATTCATTGCATTTCATTTCACTTCACTTTGTAACCCAGGAGAGAGAAAGAGAAGGGAAGAGAGAGAAAACACTATTTTTGTCAAAAGTTCTATTTCACACAAAAGATACACTAAAGGGTTTTAAACAGTTATTTGCATGTGTTAAAAGTTTCTAGGGTGGTTTGGCAACCCTACGAGGGTCCGCAACTTTCTATTTTTACATTTTCTTACTAGCTACAAAAACATACAAAACAGGCTCGGAGGCTAAGAAACACTTCCAAAAGTTATCTTCTGATGAGAATGCACACCATGATCAACTTTCTATGTGTCCCCAGATATACCAAGAGTTCATAAAGAATTGACGGAATTGAAAAAGAGTGAACGTTTGCGTTTGGCGGCTAATTTTTAGGGCTACTGATCGTAGTTGACCCAGTTGTAAAAGGACAAAAGTTAGCTCGAGGGCTCAAGAAAACCACGTCCAAAACTAACGTTTGATGGATGCACATGCAATGAGACACTTCCTACTAGTTCCCCTATATAAGGAGAATTCATCAGAGTCGATGGGACTGAGAACTAGAAAACCATTTTCAAACGGCGACAAGTTTTCTGGAGCGACAAGTCAAAAATTGGTCCTACTTGGCCTCATCAAACTATGACGGAGGCCTACAAAATGGCTTTGCCAAACTATCCTGAAAAGTGTTTTCCCTAAATTGAATGTTCCATGCAATTTTCTAGTATAAACACTAGAGGTTTGTGAAGACGGAAATAATTTCTCTATCCAGGTTTCAAATGGCGGTTCAAAACGAAAGCCAACTTTCTAGATTTGACAACTTTCTACTGTTGTAAACCAGTGTAACAGGGCTCCTATAAGAGTGCCAAAAAGATCACATATGCTTGTTTGGGGTAAAACCTAGATGTCATGGTGACTCCTCACATAACAAGGTACACAAATGAAACCTAACATCTCGTTTTAGAGTTCTGAAGGGTACTTAATGAGTCTCGAAAAATGCAAAAATTAACTATTTAATAGGAAGAAGGTCAACAATATTACTAGGAAGTCAAACTCATCTTGTCGATATACCAAAATTGTAGTGATCTAACTAGGTAGGAAGAGTTTTCTAAATCACCTCAGAATGAGGTGGAAGTTCATGTTTTAATGTAACGAGTTATTTTGGCATCGTGAGTAACGACAAGACATTTCATTGTTTTTACACGAGTTGAAATAAACAATTAACTGTATTAAGATCTTGATATTTTAAAATTATTTTAAGTTGTAAATGAAAACTAAAATATGAGACTTATGAAAGATGAGGGAAGGTGAACCATGCCTAGAAGGGATGAGTCGGTCAAACCCCATGGCTTCGGTTCAATATCTCGCTTGGCACTTCGCCAACCAGTTCACGAGCCTGGATCTAACCTCCACCACGTCACACCAACTTCCCGATCACTTGAAGTTTTCCAACAGAGTAAGTAGTTGCTTGTGCATTTCTAAAACCTTTTAAATAGATCCATTATGTGCATATCCTTGCATGTAATTTCTAGCTATCCACGTGGGCTAATCTGTGTTTATTTCTTGGAGGAACTTTGTCAAACACTTCATGTGCTTTGTCTCTAAGTCTAGGCTTTGCATTCAGGTCTAACAAAGCATTTACAACTACATGCAATGGCCATATCCATACGACTTGATTCAAAGCACCCATTTTAACATAGTCTGGGATATACTAGCAATGGAAAATATGTCCATGAAGACACTAGGTGTTTGCATTTGAAGGAACAACCACAGAGCTTCAAGGTGATTATGTGGTCTTCTGAACTATCATGGATGTCCATAACCTATTCCTACGTTGCCATTTTGGCACAAACACTAAGGATGTTGGAAATTGCCACATCTAATTGAGGCATTTTGTCAAACAGTTTTGTGCCTTTTCTATGCTTCCACATTTTGCACACGTTCCAACCAGAAAGAAAAATCAAGCAAAGCCAATGCCATCCCTACCAAGTGCATGCTTCCACATTTTCTTACATGTGAATGAAGCACTTGCAACTACAACATCTGACAAAACTCCTTTACATTTTACGCTTTGGTAGTGTTCATGCCTGATTTGGAGTTCTGTCTTTGCGCAGAATGGGAGCATACTGGCACGAGCTATGGAGTAAGGATTTAAACCAATCAATCCTTTCTTTGATGCTCCCCATGCCTTTTAACCACTCCAGGGTGTGTGTACCCTACATATGGGGTATAATATACAGCTAGATTTCTTCAAGGCATTTTGTCAAATAGTCGACATCCCTTGTCTTTGTTTCCATGTTTTCCCCCCACACCTCCACCAGGAGTGCTACAACTACTCACCTAGTCAACTTGATGGATTTATATACCTGTTCCAAAGCTCCCATTGAAGCACATGTTGAAAGGATACTGGAAAAGGCATGGAGTTTCCTGGCAAAGGATGTTGAATCTATTGTGTTCTTGTCATCCAGGCTCTTCCCCTTCCCACGCCTCATTACAAATCCCTCCATCTTTATGCTTGGATAAATGTCCACGTAGGTTCATAGGCTCGTGTTTGACGTAGGCTGGATTCTCTGGCAAATGTAAACTGATCAGGTTGGAGACCTATTTGTTTGCATGCAGGAAACAATATGACTGTCTGAGGAAACATGTGCCTTCATATACATGCGATGCTGGCCACACGTTTTCAAGAAAAAAACCCAGCAAGGGATGTGGGAAAATATACATTCAAAACTCCAAAGCTTTATTCATGGCTTAATAATGCAAAAATAACAGCGAACCAGGAGGCTCGAGCCAGCTCATAGAAATATCTAGCGGCCATAAACCACTGGAAGCCAAAACCAATGAAGATCTACAGGAATGAACAAAAACCAAGGAAGTGCATGTCCAGGAGGATAAGGCGTCCCATCTACTCTGCACACTCAACTCCTTGAACAACATTTCCTTCCCCCAACGCATGGGTTAGAACCAAGGCATGAATAAAATATTGGAGGTAGTAGGTCAAAATTAATTAGAAGAGCTAGAATGGAAAAGAAACAAGGAAAAAAAGGTGGCCACCTCCCAACTTGGATTAAGACCAAGCAAGGGTCAACATGTCTTCTCCTTACACAAAAGAAATTAATGGAAAAAATCAGGTTCCCATCCTCCAAGGCACTTCCACAATTGACCAGAATTAATTAAAACTAAAGTGTGTAGCTTGCAAGGAAAGCAAAGATGGTGGGATGTCAACAACCGTGGCCAACGTGGGTGAAAGCCTCCAAATTTCTCATTAATTTAGATATATGTATATATATATATGTATATATATATATATATATATATATATATATATATATAATACGAGAGGAGACTTGGTCGGCTTCAGGTGGTAGAATATTATTTCACCTTTAAAAAAAAAAAAATAAAATGAGTACGCAAGCAAGCCTAGTCGACCAAGGAGGGACTAGAGAGGAGTTTTGAAAATGAACGCAAGACAAGGACCAATCCCAATGTCGCAACAAGATACCCTCCTCTCACACGAATCGAGGCTCGATCCGCAAAGTGACCAAACCAAACAATAAAATTGCTTATCGATAATTAAAAAATAAAGTTGATAACAAATCGATGATCAGATAAAGAATTTGTCATCGATCGATAATTAAAATAATAATATTATTACTATTTATATTACTATTATTATTACGACTTAATACTACTTATTAATCACATTGACAAGGATCAGCAGGAGCACAACAATGTTAAATGCTTAGCAACACGGTCATCGAAGAAGAAAAAGGAGGGACGGGGCATTACATTCTCCTCCCCTTAAGAAAGCATCATCCTCGATGTGACATAAAGTGAAGAAAGAGAAAAAGGTACGCAACAAGGGATGAATGTGGCGAAGGTACGCTCTAAGGTTAATATTTAGATCAAAATCACATGATTACACAAGGGTGGAAAAGGAACATTTGGTAGAAATTTTAACTTTCAAGGTTCTGTGAATATTGGTAGTTCCCTCTTATTCGTTATTTAATTAATCTCTTTCTATTAACATTATTCTTAATTCAAGTTCTTTAAAATTTCATTTTTGTAGAATTTTAGTTATTTCATTCCTGTGGGTTCCCATCATGGACTACAGTCACAACACCCTACCAGGGTCATACACAACACTAAAATTTCACAAGCATACTTTTGCATACTTTCACGACCGTATCACATCACAAGGGTTTCACCAAACCATGGAATGACAACAAGTAGACCACATAGCAATTAATTCCCAACAATTACGTCCTAGACATAGATCTAGTACACACATATGACTGACAAACAGAATCAACACATGTTGATACATATACAACGGGTATCACATGACTCACAAAAATCCATGACTATAACGACATAGTTCCAATCCAATATCCAATAGTCCATACCAACCAAGGGGAGAGTCATGCCATCAATCATAACAAAGTCTAACCAGACTCACAAGAGGACACATAACTCACTATACCAACTCCACACATCTCAAAATATCAAGAAATAACTCCATATATCTCCCCAAAGCATCACCAAATAATCTCCATATACCTCCCCAAGAGAAAGAATCATAGTGCCAAAACCAAGTGGTCACTCAACCATAGAGCCCCATCAAAAATCTCAGGTCACTCAACCATAGAGTGTCATAAAGAATAACAGGTCACTCAACCATAGAGGCCTGTCTCCTTTCTCCTTTTAAATGAGGCGGGTCACCCTATGGCCCTAGGCACATAGAGCCCGTCACCCCAAAACCCAAGTGACATAATAACTCGTGGTTCAACAACCCACTAGTTATTTGTAACTCCTTGGGGTGTACCCCCATACAACGAAGCGGGTCCATAGGTTCCACCACTCCATGGTGAATCCCATGACCCTAATCCAACACATTACGACATTAGAACCAAGCATAACAATCCATTCAAATGCCAAGTGGCAAAATCAAAAGCCTTGGGCTAGGCTACAAAACTTTTAAATATGAAAAGAAAGTTTTAAAACCAAGAAAAACAAATGGCTAATTAGCCATGGTTAGTGTAAAATCCAAATGTTAATGCAACAATCAAATAAATGCCCAAAATATAAGAACATGTCAATCAAGAAAACGGCTAGTTCTAGCGAAAAGAGATAATGATCAATTTACGAATAAAATACGTAATGAGGAAAATAGCACATTACAATCACTATGTGGCCTCTTACCGCCACTAAAAGGGGTACTCATCGAGTTGCTGGCACTCGGACATCGAGCCTCAGCTCATAGAAATATACATGTAACCAGAAATGAGTATATCAATTAATGTATCTGTCATCATCTCTGCCTGAATCATTACTCCAAACTCCCACAAAGATCAACATAGTCAAAATTACATAGGATTATTCAATGAACAATCCAATAGGAAAGAGCAGGGGACACAAGGTTGCATAAGTTGAGCCTAAGGTGGTGTGCACACCCACAATATACTGAGCAAGCTCGAAGTATACTAAATAGATAGAAGTGGGTTTTCAGTCTATATAAGACTCCACTTCCTCACTCGTACTCGGCTCAAGATTATGAAAACTGGTCCATGCCTCCTCTCTCCACACATACACTCTTGACAATTTATCCCTTAGGGTCATCTAGTGTAAGGTCCACAACATACACATAACTACATCACCAACACAATGGTGATTCACACACAATAACCATAACATCTTACGCATGATATAAATATACAGGGTACAACACAATCATTACCTTCACGGGTTACGATACATCACATTACCACATCCTACACCCAAAGTGCAATCACTATACACTAGGGATCATACTCACCATATGCCCCTAAATCATGACATGAACCATCACATATTACATGAATTACATGTATGAGGAACACAATGTCTAACATTATGACATATAGTCAATTGTAATACAACACGATGATGCACACAACAAATCACAATATGGTGACGACATCACGATAAAATGTGATTCACTTTACATCAATTTTTTCATGCAATACATCAATACACCTTCATATCACATAAAGCCAAAATGTTTCAACACTCTGCAATTTACAATATCATTCCATTCACAACAACAAGGTGGTACATCACACATGGATTCCTCATTGAATCCATGAAAATGAGAGTTGATACTCTCATCACAAGCACATCAACATGACAAAAATATGCACTAAGTGACATGCACCACATGTGCTTCCATAAGGTCACAATCACGACATAGTTCACATAACAACATATATCACATTACTCTTCCATTATCCACCACCATCATGTAGAATCATCACAACTCCAATCCATCCCAGAGGTTCGAGAGCATGAACCTCTGCTCTGATACCATATGTAGTGCCCGCATTTTACGCACCCAAATACAATAGTAAAAATACCAGGATAATTTTTTTTGACTTACATTGTTCACTACACACAACACAACACAGGCTCCAAGTATAGAAACTCGACTCACATACGACAATCACATAAGTCATCGACTCACACAGACCCATGAAAATGACATAGGCATGTCGATGCCACACTTTTCCTAATGAACGAATACTAGCAATGACCCAACCACAAGAAACGTGACTTCAGGAACGGTGAACCCACAACACATCATTACTTTAAATGTATTTTAGTTACGATTAACATTCCAAGAACATTATTATGTAAGCATAATTTTCTCCCTTTTTCCACCTACATGTTCTGAAAATTGTTTCACATTTCACTTATTGTTCAACCATTTAATTTTTCTCTTTACCCTTATGCCAATCTTCATAACTTACATAAGTATTTTCCATATTTCAAATTTCATAAAAAATTCTAACTCTCTCATTCTTATGTTAAGATTATGCTTCCCAAAATGCTTATTCAATGTTTAGAATTTAACCTTGCTACACAAGTGAACCTAACGTGATGTCAAGATGAAATCTTGGGATTGAGGGAGACTTAGATTCAATATAGCTTTTTCCCAAAACATTCTTTGATCACATGGTATAGTTATTTCCCTACCATTATCATTATAGTTCAAAAACTTGTTGAATTCCAAATTTGATTTATATATATATATATCTTTTATTTCTCGAAGTTTGATCACACCAAACAATTCATATTCTTTGCAACACATGATAATGTTTAATTAAGTTAAGAGGACTCCAAGAGTGACCTTAATCCTAATCTCCAATCTCGTTCTCATCTTATATGATATGCTCTTACATCACACTATGGTCTCGTTATTAGCATTGTTTTGTAATCAGGAGTTACAGAAGTATTTGTCTAACATCTTGAAGGGGTACATGATTGGAAGAATTGTAAACTATACATGAACCACAAGTGACACCTCCTAATCAGCTGAGGTTTGGTTTATTCCAATATGCACTTAATGATCTACGCCTCAACTATATAAGAGTTTAAGGCAAGTGGACATATTTATACTAAACCACATTCAAGAAAATACCAAGATGTTATTTTGATAGAAACCAAGGTAGCACTGCTTAGTCGATCCTTTAAACAAGGACTCATAAGGTGACTTCTAAGGTGGTCTTCAACACTCAACCTAGTGTCGGACCTGAAGAGAGGGCATTCTTCTCGTGATTACCAAAACTAGAAGGAAACCGCATACTCTGGATAAAGTTGGACCATGACATTCCTAAAATATGGGTTCATGACAATGTCACTAAACATAATGACTATGATGGTAAACTCCAACTAGGGGTTTTATTTACCTAACCTAGGAGGTTCCATCGAGTGCAAAGCTTAAGTTCATTCTACGGTCTTAAATTTCTTATATGGTAAAAAGGATCACACATGCAGGCAAGTTATGCATGAATATTTTATTAGGGTTGAGTGTTCCCATTAAAACTCTTTATTACGTTTACAAGGTAAGAAGATAACCTAGTAATTAATTTAATCGTTTATTGAATACTGAGAAAGTACTACAATATATTAACTTCAATTTCATTTACTATATATAAATCAAACCCTTTTTGCCATACACAACTAAGAATCAAATTGAACCGGTGATTAGATGCACATTTCCTAAGATATCCCTAAAACTAGCATCTCATACATATTAACAAATTTCAATTATAACTTTTCTGTAACAAGAGACTACATTATACAATTATTCATTTTATAATGACCTATAAAAATTACAATAATAATAATTAAATTACACATCGCCTTTTTCATCGTCATTCTTCCATCCTGCAAAACCCACGTGAGCATGATATCAGCGATAATTCACTAGCATGGCATCCACCCTAACCTAACATAAGTATCATTTTTTAGTTTCCCATTTACATATGACAATAATTACAATTTGCAATCGAAATAAAAAGGTCTAGAAACATGTATTCATTGCATTTCATTTCACTTCACTTTGTAACCCAGGAGAGAGAAAGAGAAGGGAGAGAGAGAAAACACCATTTTGTCAAAAGTTCTATTTCACACAACAGATACACTAAAGGGTTTTAAATAGTTATTTTCATGTGTTAAAAGTTTCAGGGTGGTTTGGCAACCCTACGAGGGTCCGTAACTTTCTATTTTTACATTTTCTTACTAGCTACAAAAAAATGTAAAACGGGCTCGGAGGCTAAGAAACCACTTCCAAAAGTTATCTTCCGATGAGAATGCACACCATGATCAACTTTCTACGTGTCCCCAGATATACCAAGAGTTCATAGCAACTGATGAGAATTGAAAAAGAGTGAACGGTTTGTGTTTGGCGGCTAATTTTCAGGGCTACTGATCGTAGTTGACCCAGTTGTAAAAGGACAAAAGTTAGCTCGAGGGCTCAAAAAACCACGTCCAAAACTAACATTTGATGGATGTGCACAATGAGACACTTCCTACTAGTTCCCTATATAAGGAGAATTCATCGAGTCAGCGGGATGAGAACTAGAAAACCATTTTCAAAGCGGTGACAAGTTTTCGGAGCGACAAGTCAAAAATTGGTCCTTCTTGGCCTCATCAAACTACGACAGAGGCCTACAAAATGGCTTTGCCAAACTATCCAGAAATGTGTTTTTCCCTAAACTAAATGTTCCATGTAATTTTCTAGTATAAACACTAGAGGTTTGTGAAGACGGGAAATAATTTCTCTATCCAGGTTTCAAATGGCGGTTCAAAATGAAAGCCAACTTTCTAGATTTGACAGCTTTCTACTATTGTAAACCAGTGTAACAGGGCTCCTATAAGAGCGCCAAAAATATCACATATGCTCATTTGGGGTAAATCTAGATGTCATGGTGACTCCTCACATAACAAGGTACACAAATGAAACCTAACATCTCATTTTAGAGTTCTGAAGGGTACTTAATGAGTCTCTAAAAAATGCAAAAATTAACTATTTAACAGGAAGAAGGTCAACAATATTACTGGGAAGTCAAATTCATCTTGTCGATATACCAAAATTGTAGTGATCTAACTAGGTAGGAAGCTTTCTAAATCACCTCAGAATGAGGGTGGAAGTTCATGTTTTAATGTAATGAGTTATTTTGGCATTGTGAGTAATGACAAGACATTTCATTTTTTTGTATGAGTTGAAATAAACAATTAACTGTATTAAGATCTTGATATTTTAAAATTATTTTAAGTTGTAAATGAAAACTAAAATACGAGACTTATGAAAGATGAGGGAAGGTGAACCATGCTTGGAAGGGACGGAGTCGGTCAAACCCATGTGGCTTTGGTTCAATATCTCGCTTGGCACTTCGTCAACCAGTTCACGAGCCTGGATCTAACCTCCACCACGTCACACCAACTTCCCGATCACTTGAAGTTTTCCAAAAGAGTAAGTAGTTGCTTGTGCATTTCTAAAACCTTTTAAACAGATCCATTATGTGCATATCCTTGCATGTAATTTCTTTATCCACGTGGGCTAATCTATGTTTATTTCTTGGAGGAACTTTGTCAAATGCTTCATGTTCTTTGTCTCTAAGTCCATGATTTGCATTCAGGTCTAACAAAGCATTAAAAACTACAAGAAATGGCCATATCAATACGAATTGATTCAAAGCACCCATTTTAACATAATATGGGATATACTAGCAATGAAAAATATGTCCATGAAGACACTAGGTGTTTGCATTTGAAGGAACAACCACAGAGCTTCAAGGTGATTATGTGGTCTTTGAACTATCATGAACATCCATAACCTATTCCTATGTTGCCATTTTGGCACAAACACTAAGGATGTTGGAAATTGCCACATCTAATTGAGGCATTTTGTCAAACAGTTTTGTGCCTTTTCTATGCTTCCACATTTTGCACACGTTCCAACGAAAGAAAAATAAGTCAAAGCCAATGCCATCCCTGCCAAGTGCATGCTTCCACATTTTTGTTACATGTGAATGAAGCACTTCAACTACAACATCGATAAAACTCCTTTACATTTTATGCTTTGGTAGTGTTCATGCCCTGATTTGGAGTTTTGTTTTACGCGAGAATGGAGCTATTGGTATGAGCTATGGACCAAGGATTTAAACCAATCAATCCTTTCTTTGATGCTCCCCATGCCTTTTAACCACTCCGGGGGTGTGTACCCTACTATATGGGGTATAATATACAACCATATTTCTTCGAGGCATTTTGTCAAACGATCGATGTCCCTTGTCTTTTTTCCACGTTTCCCCCACACCTCCACTAGGAGTTGCAACTACTCACCTAGTCAACTTGATGGATTTATATACCCTTTTCCAAAGCTCCCATTGAAGCACATGTTGAAAGGATCTTTGGAAAAGGGATTGAGTTTCTGGCAAAGGATGTCGAATCTACTATGTGCCACTGCCATCTAGGCTCTTCCCCTTCCCATGCCTCATTACAAATCCCTCCATCTTTATGCTTGGAAAATGTCCACTCAGGTTGATAGGCTTGTGTTTTATGCAGGTTGGGGATTCACTGGAAAATGTAAACTGATTAGGTTGGAGACCTATTTGTTGCATGCAGGAAACAATATGACTATCGCTGGAGGAAACCCGCACCTTCTATATGATGGTGGCCACACTTTTTCAAGATAGAAACCCAACAAGGGATGTGGGAAAATATACATTCAAAACTCCAAAGCTTTATTCATGGCTTAATAATGCAAAAAGAACAGTGAACCAGGAGGCTCGAGCCAGCTCATAGAAATATCTGGCGGCCATAAACCACTGGAAGCCAAAACCAATGAAGATCTACATGAATGCAACAAACCAAGGAAGTGTGTGGCCAGGAGGATAAGGCATCCCATCTACTCTGCACACTCAACTCCTTGAACATTGTTTCCTTCCCCCAACGCATGGGTTAGAACCAAGGCATGAATAAAATATTGGAGGTAGCAGGTCAGAATTAATTAGAAGAGCTAGAATGGAAAAGAAACAAGGACAAAAAGGTGGCCACCTCCCAACTTGGATTAAGACCAAGAAAGGGTCAACATGTCTTCTCCTTACAAAAATAAATTAATGGAAAAATTAGGTTCCCATCCTCCAAGGCACTTCCACAATTGATCAGAATTAATTATAACTAAAGTGTGTAGCTTAAGGAAAGAAAAGATGGTGGGATGTCAACAACCATGGCCAACGTGGGTGAAGGCCTCCAAATTTCTCATTAATTTAGATATATGTATATATATATATATATATATATATATATAATATGAGAGGATACTTGGTCGGCTTCGGGTGGTAGAATATTATTTCACCTTAAAAAAAAAAAAAATAAAATGAGTACGCAAAAAGCAAGTCAGTCGACCAAAGAGGGACTAGAGAGGAGTTTGAAAACAAACACAAGACAAGGACCAATCCCCAACGTCGCAACAGGATACCCTTGTCTCGCGTGAATCGAGGCTCGATCCATGAAGCGACCAAACCAAACAATAAAATCACTTATCGATAATTAAAAAAATAAAGTTGATAACAAATCGATGATCAAATAAAGAATTTTTCTTCGATCGATAATTAAAATAATAATATTATTAATATTATTATTACGACTTAATACTACTTATTAATCACATTGAAAAGGATCAGCGGGGAGGACAACAACGTTAAATTCTTAGCAACACGGTCATCGAAGAATAAAAGGAGGGACGAGGCATTACTGATTGCACATGTAGTGGACTAGCCAACACTACAAAAGGAAAGTATGTTGCACTAGAGTTCAAAATGATAGAAATGGAGGATGGGAAAGTTTTCTACATTGCCAAAAGGAAGCCATGAATGATAAGAAAATGACATGTGTCATAATATCTCATGCCATATTTTTAAAAATTGGGATAGTAGTTCATATAAAAATATGCAACCCCCACCTTGGGATAATACTCAACAAGGATGGGATCCTTACTCTACCCAATACCAAAATTCATGGTAACCTCTATTCTCAAGCCAATATTGGTATCACCCCATTATTCATGACAAAACCTTGGAGAGGAGTGTAGAAATGGAGAAATCAAGATCCTAACTACTAACATACCTACCAGTAACATCCTTACCCATAGAAGCAAGCTATGATGTCAAACCCCCAATCTAGCTCTCAACCAAAAACTACTCAATTTCTAGCTGAACCAATAGCTAACCCCCAAATTTTCTTAGCTATCCTATAATACTAAATCATCTCAATTATCTACTTATTCGAGTTGATGTCAATAATATACGTCTCCATTCAAGAAGAACACTTGTGCCACCAAGTAAATCCATAATCACAAAGATACAAATCAAACCACAATTGTTGCAAGTTGGTCCTCAACAAATATGGAAGATATTATAAGATGATCCACAACAACATGAATATAATTCCATCAAAATTAAGATATAATTAAATGGAACCCCATTCATAGAAAGATTACAAGAGAGAAAACTTAACATTAAATCAGATTTTAATTCTGATTTTTTCAATCAATTGAAGGAAATTTGTGTAAAAATTCCACTCATTCAAGCCATCAAGGATGTTCCTATTTACAACAAGATGATCAAGGATCTATGTATAAAGAAGCTAGGAAGAAAAATAAAAGATCCATCAAATGTATAAGTCATTGGACAATTGGCTGACATCATGCTTGGAAACTTTGTGTTACCTAAGTATATAGATCCATGAAGTCCTTTGGTGAATGTTATTATTAATGAAACCACAATAAAAATACCCTTGATTGACTTAGGTGAAGCAATTAGTATCATGAACAAGAAAATCATGGATGACTTGAAGTTGGAAGGACTAAGGCCAACAACTAAAGTATTGTTACTAGTGGATATATCAACAGAATGACATGAAAGAGTCCTTGAGGAAATTGTTGTGGTGGTAGACTCTTGGGAATACCATGCTGATTTCATTATCCTACAACCAAAGGATAGTCTAGGAGATTACCGTATTATATAAGGAAGGCCATGACTGGCCACTTTTGATGCATTTATAAGGTGCAGATATGGAAACATGATCATCTCAAATGGAAATGGTACCAAGAAACTAATACTCTATCCTCTTGAAAAACCATTAAATAATGAGGATAAAATAATTTGGGTTGAAGAACTAGAAATTGATCAATGCTCTATCCAACAGCTGATGATGTTGGAAAATTCTTGCACTATTGAAGATCAAGAGGAATATGTTGTTCTCTCTAATATTTTGCAGAACAAATATGGAATAAATGAAGAAATTAGTGACAAATTGAGGTGCTTGAGTTTTCTTTGAACCAAGTGTTGCCACAGTACCATGAGAATTCCACATAGAAATTGTATTTTTCATCAACTTGTTCCTCATGACTACATATTAAATTCTATTAATACCAACATGTGTTTAATTCCAACCCCTCAAAGCAAGTAGAAATAACAACATGAAGGCCACTAAATGTAAGCAAGATGCTGAATATACAAAAATAACAATTGTTGATTTATCTTCTTTAAGAACATAATTCAACATTTTCTTGGGATTATAGTGATATGTGTGGGATTCATCCTAGGCTTTGTACTCACATAATTTATATTAAATAAGAATGTAAACCAATCAGACAACCATAGAGGTGCATGAACCCAACAATAAGAGAAATTGTGAAGAATCAAGTACATAATTTGTTAGATGTTGGATTCATATACCCGTATAAGGCAACCATTAGGTATCACATATATTAATTGTAACAAAGAAGAATGGGAAATGGGAATCTATGTGGATTACAAAGAACTGAATTTAGCCACAAAGAAAGACCACTTCCCATTTCCCTTCATTGATCAAGTTCTTGATACCCTAGCTAGTAAAAATTACTTCTCCTTTCTTGATGGATACAATGGTTACAATTAGATCCATATTACACTAGAGGACCAAGATAATACTACATTCACATGTTCATGGGGAAATTTTCCTATTCATTTCTCCCATTTGTCTGCATAATGTACTGCCACATTCGGAGGAAGTTCTAAGTATATTTTCTAATTTGAAAAATGACTGCATGGAAGTCTATATGGATGACTTCACTATTCATGGTAGTAATTTTAAGGAGGCTATACAAAATCTAGATAAGGTCTTAAGAAGATGCAAGGATCACAATTTTTCCTGAGCAATGAGAAGTTCTATATGATGATGTTAGAGGGTATAATGTTGGGGCACTACCTTTCCTCAACAAGAATTCAAGTAGATCCAACAAAAGTATATATAATAGTCAACTTTCCCACACTAAGAAAAAAAAATGTTAGAATATTTTCATGCCATGCTATATATTATAGAAGGTTTGTACAAGACTTTTAAAAAATTGTGGTGCAAATTTTTTCTTTGATGGGAAAGGATGCTCTTTGTTGTATGGATTGCATGTTACGAAGGTGATTTTCAAACATTAAAAGAGACTAATTACTGCTCTGTGTCAAGAGGACTTAATTGGAATCTTCCTTTTCATATCCACATAGATGCATCAGATGATGTTATTAGAGTTGTCCTAGGTCAAAAATATAGTAGTCTGAATTATGCAATATACTATGCCAATAAGAATTTGTAACATGTAGACTTGAACTATAAATTAACATAAAAATATTTCCTAGAAGTAATATATTCCATAAACAAATTCAGACATTATATCATAGGATACCCAGTGTTTATTCAAACTGATCATTCTGCAATCAAGTATCTAGTAAAAAACCAATAGTAAGAAGAAGAATCATAAGGTGGTTACTCCTCTTTCACAAATTTGATGTCACCATAGTGGATAATCCTTGAAAAGATAATTTGGTGGAATATTTCCTCTCAAAGATGGAGACCAAAAGTGAAGAGAATGTATTTGATGATTCATTTCCAAATGAGCACCTATTTGCTATTTCTACAAGAACGCTCTATTATATAGACATAACCAACTACTTGGTCTCAGGTAAAACACTTCCATATTTTTCATTCTCTAAGAAAAGGTATTTAGTTTAAAAGAGTTTACCCTTTTCTTGGATAGTTGGAATTCTCTTTTATACATGTTAAGATTAAGTATTGAGGTGTATAGATGATGAGGAGATATTTGATGTCTCAAAGCCTACCATAATGAACCTTGCGGAGGGAATTTTTCTAGAAAGAGAACACCACGAAGGTTTTGACTAGTGGATACTATTGGCCAAATTTACATAAGGATGCAACACTATACACTAAGAGAAGTGATAAATTCCAAACAATGGGAAATCCAACTAAATCGATGATATGCCATTATAACCTCAATTGGTTATGTAACCTTTTGATAAGTGTGGATTAGATTTTTTTGTCCTATAGACCCTCCATCTCAGCATAAAGTGTATATCTTGGTCTATACAAATTACCTAACCAACTGGACAAAGGTAAAACAATTGAAGCATACTAGTGAGATGGTGGCTGAATTCCTATGTGAGAACATATTTACCAAATATGGAGTCCTAAAGGAGATTGTGTCAGACAAGACTCACATTTTACTACTGATGTGATTGTTGATTTAGTCAGTGAATATGAAATTAGGCATATAAAGTCTACACCATACCATCCTCAGTCTATTGGCCAAGTGGAGGTTACAAAAAATATATAGATGCCATATTGATAAAGACTATAACACTCCATTGAAGATACTAGGCAGACATGCTTCCATAAGTAGTCTGGGCATTCAATACAACATGGAAGACCACAACTAGCTTCACACCATTTGAACTATTATATGGAAAGAATAATTTTTTTCCAATATACTTTGAGCATAAAATGGTGAGAACTTCTCTTCAGTTGGGAATAGACTTATCAGAATCTTAGAGACAAATCATTCTCCAAATCAATGAGTGATGAAATGAGAAAGAAAATAGTTCTTAAAATAGAGGTAGTGCAAAATAAAAAATAAAAGAATAAAATGACTTGCCCAATATATTAAAGTAGGACAATTCCATGAAGGTGATTGGGCACTTTTGTTTGACTCAAAATACAAGGATCACATAGGGAAGCTCAGAACAAGGTGGTTAGGCCCCTATTAAATTGAGAAGATATTCCCTAATGGAGTTGTGAAGCTTAATACTATTGATCTTATGAGATTCAAGTTGTTAGTAAATGTCCACATGTTAAGATTGTATAAAAATCCAGTTGATAAAGGCTCATTTATGGAATTATTTAGAGGAGATCAGAGAAGAATGGAGAAAGAAACATCAGAATTAACCTCATAGGTTGATCATGTTGGCTCACCTTCTAGGATTGTAGATAATTGATGAGATTTTAGTAGCCTTGGATCATTCAACTTGCTAAATACTTCAAGGATAAATAAAAGTGTTGAGATCTACATTTTTGGGTGATCATAAACATTTTGTTAACCCATTTTTATATAATTGTTTTTGCGAGTTTTATTTACAAGTGATTTTAGGAGAGAATAATATCCATCAAAAGGAGAGAGTGCAATGATCAATATTTCAAATTACAACCACAAAAAAATAAGAACATGTTTGTTTGAAGCATGTGGTAGAAATCATGGTTACATAACACAAATCAAGGAAGCATGCACAAGTGGATGATATAAAAATAATTATTTGCACCCCAACCAATTGGAGTTCCCTCTTTAAGAAGCATCTATTTTTAGTAAGGAGAAGTCAACATAAGTTAAACCCACACACATAACATCATAGGGAAATTACATGTAGCCAATACGCCAATTCAATAAATCATGCACATCAATCATTGTAATCCACAATGAGATAAGTGCATACATTTATTACTTTAATAAAGCATGATTAGATTAATTATATTTAATTATGAGTTATTCCAAGTCATAAAGCATGTGACACATTAAAATACCACCACCTTTTAGTTATGATGTGTCCACTTAAGCCCTCCACATAAGCCAATGTGTCACATCATTTTTCTTCATGTACTCAATGTTGTCACATCCACTTAATGATTAATCACCCCTAAATATTTTCTTGTCCCCTTGGTAATAAAGTTCAAAGCAATGAAAATTCATCAACACAATTCATTTTTACAAAGTAATCTCAAGAAAAATTGTGCAGTTGTGTATTACACCTACGAGAAGGTACACTTTCATCATGGGAGGTGACCTAATCAGATATGAACCTTCTACGCATTTGCAACTTCTAAATCATCCTGAGATTGTGCAATACTTTGAGAATCATGGATGGATGCAATACATTAAAAAATTTCAAGGCTTTGATGAGGTAGTTATGGAAGAGTTTGCAAATACCTTGAACAATGGAGAGAAAGGTAAAAGGGTTAATAATCAAGGTAAGTGATGAAATTTTATTAGAGGTTCATTGGATTACCATCTCAAAGAGAGCCATTTCCAAACAAAGCTAACCCAGAATCAGTAAGAAGAGAATTTTTAGAAAATGATGATGATTTCATCTCAGACTACCAAGGTACTTTTAGAACATCTCTCAAACCTTTATGGGCACAAGATGCCAATTTTTTCATTCAATATTTTACTTGTGAAGGGATATATTCAAGGTTAAATACAATACATTTTAAATTTTTAAATCATTTTAAAAACAATCATCAAGTGAATGTTCCAAATTTATTTCATGAGATGCTTAAGAAAATGAGCAAAGAGGTTCAAAGGGGTAAGGCATCCCTATCACATCATTGTATAATAACCCTAGTGGTCAAGCACATTTTATAGAGGGAACACCCTCATATATTATGGGATGTCTTTGTGAGAATGAATTTTTTTGAAACCTTGCTGGGAAAGAGGAGAAAAAGGAGAAACAACATTGAAAGTTCTACTTCACATATGCCAGAAGCTACACCACCCTCTTCCCCACCTCAAGAACCAATAAATTCTGAAAGTATGCCTTCCACAGAAGAAACCCCTATAACTATTTCAACAAAGATAATCTTTATTGCTGAAAATTTATTAGAATTTTCCTCCCTTGAAACCTCAAATTCTAAAAATAAAAGGAAATCTACTCATTATGTTTCAGAAAAAACTAAGTGCTCATATAGGCTTAGGAAAAAGAAGATAAAAATGTCCATTCAAGACAATATTAACCCATCTCATTGGATAGTTATTTGGAATCCATAGAAGAAAATTTTGAGCCTAAACCATTGGAAAATAGTATAGAAATATTTCTCCTATAGTAACTCAAGAGATAGAATACCATGAAAAACCAATGGAAGGATAAGAAGAACTAAATCAGAATAAGGAAAAATTTCATGAAGTAAAGAGTCATGAAGTGAGATAATTAGAAGAGGAAGTGGAAGGAGAAAATGGAAAAGATAAATTGATGCTGAGAAGATGTCAATGAATAAGTCATTGAGAAAGTTAAAAATCACAAAATGATAGTCTACAAGAAGAAAATGTAGAACCAATGTAGCCCCCAAATATTATTCATGAAATCATAAAGGAACCTGAAAAACCATCTTGTAGTGAGATGGGAACACAAACTATGGGGCCCAATATTGAAAATATGTTGTTGCAAAGGGACGCTTACATTAATAGGCTCAAGAAGAAATGGGAAAAGGAGAAGGAAGACCTTATCTCTAAACATAAGGAGGAAATGGAAGACAAAGACAATGAGATTAGAAGGATGAAACAAAAAAAAGAGAAAATAGTGCAGGTAGCATTTGACATGTTGAGTTGTAGACCCCCATCAAATGTTTATGCCATATATCTAAAAGAAAAGATGTACTATAATTTTACTTGCATAAATTTTGATATGATATATGAAATTAGATCAGCCAATAAATTCTTTACTCTGTATCAACATAGTACACATGAACTACAAAATTTATTATGTGAGCTATATTTGCATAATTATTCCCTTCCATATGACAGAGATTGGATCCCAATTTTATATATTGGGGATGTATAGGTTAAGGAATTATGTTCTTATCTTTCAAATGAAATGGAAAGAGCTAAGAAAATGGAGGCATATAGACATTTGGAGAAGGTTACACCACTATATATCAAAGTTGAGGAAACAACAACAGATGAAATTGCAGAAGAATATGACAACTATATGGAAGTGGATGAAATTAGAAATAGAGTGTTGAGAATGAGGATGGAAGCCCACATAGAAGTCAAGAACATGATCAAAGAACATGTAGTTCAGGTTATGATGACATGTAGAGCTAGATGGAAAGAGTTATCACCTGTACTCCAAAGGAAATAAATGCACTCACATCTAAATATACTTCTAATGTTATGTAGGGTGAACAAATATATTGAAATAGCAAATGAATGTGGGGATGATTGGTTTCCTATAGCTTATCATCCTCAATATTTCATTTCCCAATTGCACCTTGGACATGAAATTTACCAATCAATCAGAGGGTGCAAGAAATATTCTAGGACATATTGAGGAGGAGTTATGGATATTTCTTATCAGAAGAGGAAGGAACATGAACACCCATAGATTTCAAAGGGGGAATGCAATTTCTAGTAGAAAAGATATGAAGCTCTTGAATGAGGAAATTCAAGCATTTAAGTCTTGGGGTGTGATGAGTTATATTAATTGATTTCATAACAAATCATATTTTTTATTTTGATAAGACCATTGTAGCCATGTCTATGTATTTCCTAAGTACATTTTTGAACATCACTATTACAACCATGAACTTTTGGCATAATGACTAATTTATATAGTTATATCTAATTGTATTTATTTTGTGATATTATGTGTAAATTTATTCTTGTTATTTCAATAAATTGTTTAGATGATTATATGTGTTGATGTCACTCTTGGTTGTAAGAAATTTTTCATATGTAGCAAAGGAACTTGTCCACAACAACTCTTTCATGACCCAAAGAAATTGTCTGCAACATAAGGAAATCATTCACAATAAAGAACTCACATTTATGAAGATATTTTGAAATATGAATGAGGATCTTAAAAGGATTGAGGAAGTCTTGGAAAGTGGGAGGTATGATCAGGAGATTAGGAACAAAGAAAAATTTCTTTTGGTGGAGTATCATAATCTGGAAGCAAAAGAGGAATCATATTGGAAACAAAATTCAAGGTCTTTATGGTTAAAAGAGGGTGATAGGAATACAAAAATAATTCATTTGACTGCTTCTATTCATAAACAAAGTAATACAATAATGGAAATTGAGGATAGGGGAGGAGTGAGGTTGAAGAATCAGGCTGAGATTTCAAATGAATTTATAAGTTTCTTGGTGATTTGTTATTTGCTAGTAAATAGCCTGAACCTATCAAGGAGAGTAAAATCATTGATTTCTTTACACCTGTTATCACTCTTCAGGATAATGCTGAGTTGGTCAAAATTCCCTCCCCTTAATAAATAAAAGAGGTTGTTTTTATTTAGAAGGGGTTAAGTGTCCTATTTGGATGATTTCCGTAATTTTTTATTTTAGGAATTTTGGGACATTGTTCATGATTATGTGGAGGAATTTTTTCAATAATTTTTCATGACTGGTAAGTTATTGAAAGAGGTTAACAACAATTTTATAGCCCTAGTGCCTAAGATTCCAGGTGCTGGTAAAGTTATTGACTTTAGACCAATTAGTCTATGTAATTTGTTTACAAAATTATTACAAAGATAATTTCTTTCAAGATCAAAGATCTGTTGGATGGTTTTATTTCTCCAAATCAGGGAGCCTTTGTTGAAGGTAGACAGATCCTTGACAATGTTATTACTATTCATGAAACTATTCATTTAGTGGATGTTTCAAAGAGGGAGGCAATGTTGCTAAAACTTGATATGAATAAGGCATATGATAGAGTGTCATGGATATTTCTTAGGATTATTCTAGAAAGGTTAGGATTCCATGATCATTTTATAAATTTGATTATGGAATGTATTACCACTCCTAAATAATCTATTCTTATCAATGGTAAGTCTAAGGGGTTCTTTTCATCTGAGAAGGGGTTTGAGACAGGAATATCCTTTTTCCCCTTTTCTTTATATTATTATGGCAGAGACTTTAAGCATAATTTGTGTTGACTGAAGGAAAAGGAGGATTCTAAATGGTTTAATTATTTCTAATGGTTTGGACCCTATTTCTTTACATCATTTTTTGGATGATACTTTTCTTTTGGGTAAGGAAACTACCTCAGAAGCAAGGGCCTTCAAGGATATTCTTCAAGACTTTGAAGAAGTTATTGGTCAGCTTATTAATTTTCAAAAAAATCTATAATTTTCTTGAATGTGAATGAGGAATCTCAGAATAGAATTGCGGCTATTTTGGAGTGTCCAATCATTTCGTTTCCTTGTGCATATTTGGGAATTCCTTTGTTTAAGGGAAGGATGGTTCTAGATAATTGGAATGCTCTTATTAGTAGGTTTCAAAATAAGCTTGCTACTTGGAAAGGTACTTTGTTATCACAAGATGGAAAATTACAACTCCTTCAGAGTTCTTTATAGAGCCTTCAGTGTATCTTATGTCAATCTTTAAAATGCCTACAAAGATAAGAACTATGATTACCCAGATTCAATAGATATTTCTTTGGTTAGGTACTAAATCAAAGGATAGAATTCCCCTTGTGGCCTAGGATAGGGTCACTCTACCTAAGAATGTGGGAGGCTTGGGTTTGAAGGAATTAAAGAGTATGAATATGGCTCTTATGGCTAAGGTTGGGTGGAGACTTCAGTAGGAGGATGGATTGTGGGCTAAGATTCTTAAAGCTAAATACATGTATGCTAAGAAGATCTCTTTTATTTCAAATGATATCATCCCTAAAGGCTCTTGTTTTTGGAATGGTTTGGTAAATTGTAGGGGTTTTTATGAAAGGGAGTAAATGGGAAATTGGTGATGGTAATAGGATTAATTTTTGGTAGGATTGGTGGATTGATGAAGGACCTCTGTTAAACTAGCCACTATGGAGAAATGTTGCTAATTATTTCATTTCTACAATTGGTAGCATTTTGAGAGACTATTGGATTAGAATAGATTAGGGTTGGTCTTGGAGATCTCTTCATTGGGATGGTGAAGATGAGAATATCAAGGAGGCTCTTCAAAATCTCAATACTAATATAGGTGGTGTTTATATTTTGTCAAGACCTAAACTAGATGTTCTTATATGGGTAGGGACAAAGGATGGTGAGTACTCTGTGAGAACTGGATATTGTATTGCTCGTAATGGTCCTCAACCAAACCCATGGTGGAATTCTCTCTAGGATAGTACTCTTATTCCCAAGGTGAATTTATTTTTGTGGCATGCCATTCAAAATAAAATCCTTACAGTTGATAACTTGCAGGCTAAAGGTATTTTGATTCCAAATAGGTGCATTCTTTGTGTAAATCGATAATGAAACAATTCAACATTTGTTCCTCTAATGTCCCTTCGTTCAAAAAAGTTTCTTAAAAATTATGAGATTATTTTAGGTCTCGTGGGTTTATCTAGAAACTTTTGCTAACTGGTATGAACAATGGAATTGTTCCTTTTTCTCTAGGTGTTTTTCAAAATCCTAGAAGTTGGTGTTACCCCATTTCATATGGGGAATATGGCTTGAAAGAAATCATAGGATTTTTAAGGAAAAACAAAAAAATTTTGATAGAGTGGGGAATATGATTATGGGAGCTTTGATTAGTAATATTTCCATTATTAGATTCAAGGAAGAAAAAAGTGTTCCTAATTGTGAAAGGAAATCATTCAAGCTCTGGGAGTTGGTAAAAGCATTCAACAGAGCTTGCTATGGAAGAAGAATATCAAGGATAATGTGAAGTGGGAAAAACCTATGGTTGGATGGATGAAACTTAATTTTGGGTTTAGTTGGTGTGGGTGGTATTATTATAAGGGACAATGGTTCTTTCTTTATAGCCTATGCTATTCCTATAGGTAATAAAACCAATAATTATGCGGAGGCCTATGCAGTTTTGTATGGTTTAAAGTGGGCTAATCATTATCAAATTAGAAAAATTTATGTGGAAGGGGACTCTATGTACATTATTAATGCGATGAAGGGTAAATCAAAATATCATGTTAATTTGAATGCTATTATGGATGATATTAGGACTTTATTATTGAATTTTGAGGATATTCAAATTGAACATGTGTATCGGGAAGTGAATGCTTGTGCACACACCATTATAAGTTATGGTGTATGAGCTCATCATAATCATATATGGAAATATGAGGTGGATATTTTTCCATCAACTAGGGTTATCCTTCATGTAGAGTGACATTTATATTAAGTGTGGGATTTTCATTTTGTAATCCTTAATCTCATTAGCGTATGTGTGGGCCCAAAGTTCTATTATTTTACTCCCATTTTGGTTTTATGTGGGAAGCTTTCTATTTGTTCTAGTTTTTGAAGGTGTTGTATAGTTCTTCCATCATGGGTGGTAATAGAGTGAGGGTGGAGCCTTCATCTTGTTCGGATATGGAAAGGGATACAACTATCTAGGATATTTTTAAAAATGGGGGAGTTACTCATTTCTTTTAGAAGCTTCAAGGTTATGATGAGAATGTTTTAAAGGAGTTTGCATAGGTCTGGGATAAAGGGGTTATGACTATGCGTGGTGTGAGTCTTTGGTTTTAGAGGAATTGATTGGTAAGGTTACTAATATGGATTGTAATAGATGTAAGGTTTTTAAGGACAAAAAGTGGTTTCAAGAGGAAGTTTTCAATTTCCTTGATATTGATGAGAAGATTGTTCATATGGATGATGGTATAGCCGAAACTCTCTTTCGTAGCTTGGCCTAAGGTTTTTTTATTATTATGAAGTATTTCACTCTTGATGGGAAGTTTAGGAAGCTCCATACCCAACATTTCATGTTGTTAAATCACTTTCGTAGAAATAGGAAGGTGAGCATTCCTTTCTATTTGTTTAATTCCCTACAAGCTTTGGTGAAATATTTTCAAGCAAAGATTGTGGATGTTTTGTTTCACCAAGGGTTAATTCTTCTACTGCTCAAAGTTGGTACCCCAATTTTTTCCAAAAGTGTTGGAATTAGGTATGGTGAAGATTGGGAAGAACATTTGACTCTGGATGATAGATGCAGGTTCAATGTTTTGAAAGAGAAGGCTAAGAAGGAGCTGGATGTGGTGTCTTCTCTTCAATTTATTGCAGGGAAGAATCTGGATACAAGTACTTGGAGGGTTGGAGTGAGGGAAATGTTTTCATAAATTTCCTTGCTAGTAAAATTGAAATCCTTGAAGATATGGTTACTCGCTTGAAAGTTGAGAATAAGATTTTAATCAGAGGAGCTCAACGTAATGGTGAAAATCTCTAAATGATTAGTAATAGGGTGGATATCCTTAGGAGAAGGTAACTACTTGGTGTGAAGGGTAAGATGATGATTGTGCCGGCAAGGATGGGGTAGATGGACTGAGTTTGAGGACTCGGCTAAAAGTACGAGGGTTGTTTGTGGCCTTGTTGCTGACCTTTTTATGTATCTTTTTGTTTTTGGGTTTTTTATGGGTTGGGTAGTCTTTTCTTCCCATAGTGTTTCTCGTGTAGATTCAATCCATTTTTGACACGAGAAGGGTTTCTTTTTGGTTAGTTTTTATAGATATTTTTGATGGATTTGATCTCACATTGTAATATCTTTCTATATATTACGAGAGCCTTTCCAAACTTTATCTATAAAAAAAGTGATGTAAATTAATTCCTAACATTCCATTGGAGAAGTAGTTACAATAGAAATGGAACAATTGAGAAACAAATTAATCTTTGATTTGGTCATTGATTAAGACTTAGTGAAGAACTGATTGTTAGTTAAACACTTGTGTGTTTCAAACATGTGTTGAATATCTCACTTGTTCTATTGAATACTCCTTGTTTTATTCTTATTCTTCTCACATGTTATAAATGATAAGATATAAAGGAAATGGATGGTGCCTTGTAACAAGTAAAAAAAAAAGTAAGATTTGGAATTAGAGAAAAGAGATTAATCCGACTCTTTTGTTCCTAGATATAATGTTTTATAAAAATCAATAAAGAAATTAGAGTTCTGTCATTTTTTATATATAATTAGGAAGGGCTTATGGTGTATAAAAATAGCAATGAAAAACTTACAAATCATCTATAACCAAATTGCATCATCAAAATGCATCTTGCTCTACAATCAATGACCACGTAAGGTTCATAATATACTCATCTTGACTTGTGTATGAAATAAAGGTTCTATTTTAACACTTGGAAGGTTATATTTACACCTCATACCTTGTCTCCAACTCTCTCAATGAAGCACCACTAATCAATTTCATTAAAATAATCTCTCTATATATTTAAATAATATTGATAATTTCATCTCATTCTTAGGCATCGAACTCCAAATTGAACTTGGAAAACAAGTAATATGATAAATCTATCCATTTATCACCCTTCACTCTATTCAAACACTTTAGATAACACTAATTCACCTATCAGTTTGATGGAAAGGGCATCAAAACTCCATTTTTGCTTCTTGCTCAAAATTGCTAATTAGCCCCTCAAGACAATACATTGGACCTAACCATGGAGAAGGAAAATAAAGACTCTCACAATGAAATAATACCACCAATAATAACTATTTATCACCCTCAAGGTGTACACAAAATTTCAAGGTTCCATTCTTTGTCTATTTCTCTTTTTGTCTTATTGTGCTTTCTTATTCAAAATCCTCAACTAGGTCTTCACAGATACATAGATACAAATATTTATTTTATAGGGAGATTTCAATGCTGAAACAAGGGATTTTTGGGAAACAAACAACTATTTTAAACTCCTTGTATAAATTTAGGCTTTAACTTCAAGAATAAAATGCACTTCCTTTTTTATTTGAGGCTCAAAGACTAGGTCTAGACTGTGTTTCTACATTCTACATTCTAGATTCTTCTCTCAAATGTCATGGACAAATATGAAATTCACCATTAAAAATGTATTTATTTAGGTCCTTTAATTCATATTTTGAAATTTTGGAATGAGAAAGATGAGTTTTGGGGTCTAAAATCAAAACCCTAGTTGTGAGTGTCATATCTCTTCTAATGAACTCAAGAAGAAACTTCCCATAACTTCCTCAAAACTTAAACTCCAACCATGAAATTTCTACATGACATATATTAAGGGGATATTTATTGAGGGTGTTTACTAGTGGTTCCTAAAACACATGCCAATAATCTCCCATATAAGTTTTTCTTTTACCTGTTGTAGGTGTATATTATCACAATCTTATAATTCTCCTTGCTACCCAACACAAAACTCAAAACTCACCAAGGGTTATTATTAATCAAACTACATAATACACTCAAATATAAATTAAAATTTCATATTTAGGGATTCAATTCATTTCCTTGAAAGTATATATCCTTCTCACGAATATGCATAGACAACACTAAGCCAAGAAACAATTTTCCTTCACTATTATTCGCCTCACAAAGACTCAATCATGCAAGTTAAATTTCATAGTTTTATTTTACCTAGATTTTAGAATGAATCTGAATTTCCTTCACCATACATAATAAACACTCAACCTATACACTTGCAAGAATGATAACATTCTACTTAAGTCATAATGTTTGCATAATTATGAACACAGATTAGGGTTTTGTGTCTTTAATCAAAATGACAACTCCAAGGACATAAAGAGATCATAATTTAATATGTATCACTCCCAAATACCTTGATAAAATTTAATACCTTTTATTCAATGCATTAATAATGAATTTTCATAGAAATATGATGAAATTCTTGTCATTCATATAAGTTTATAACCCTCAATAGAAATTCTAGATATGATACAATCCAAATACATAGATAAAGATTTCAAGGGATATTATAAGTTATGAACCACTTATAAGGCATAAATAATAATTTCAAAGTATTCAAGATTATGGAAACTTCACAGGTTTACTAGAGCTTCATAGTTGGTTTTACCATGCACTTCACTCATACATACTAAACCTTACACACAAAGCTTATCAAAATTTCTCTACATAGCCTATCTATAGCTTCTTATTAGACTTCGATAAGGTCATATTAGATATTTAACCATCACAAATACTTTCACACATTTATAGAGTAAAAATATACCAAATTCACACAAAATAATATATTTTTACTTCTTTAAGATTCCTTCCTAATTTCCATTCGAATGGGAATGAGGTTATTTGGTTACACTAGCCTATGTATAAAATTTTCAACAAATTACAATTGAATGAAACCCCTTAAACCACTTTATCACATGTGTAATATTAATCTTGACATTAATCTGCATATCTTAAAGACCAAATTATTGATTTTAGACTCATGTCAAGTTTCCTAGTGCCTAAGGGATACTTAAAAGGATCTCTTACACCTTATTTCATCTTATTAAAAGCTTCTAAATTTTAAGATCCCATTAAACATCCAAAGTAATCCAAAATGGCCTTAAAGACTCTAAATAACATTTTTGAGGAAAACCAATTATTCAAATTTAAAAGATTGAGACTCAAGATATCATCTCTACATGACTCTAGGACCTTAAACACACATATAAAACAAAAAAATTGGATGTTCCACCCTTATGCACATACTAGAGGTGATGTTATTGCATCATAATCTAGGGGTAAGAAATATTTGACCTTATAGCTTATCTTCTTCTTCTTTTTCTTCCAATTATTTTTCATCTTAAGCTTATGCTTCTCTTCCTCACTTCCTCCATTTCTTCTTGCTTCGCAAAGGTGTCATAGACTTAGTTCTAACATCCTCTTCCTTTTATTTTTCCTTGAAATTTTGTTTGAATTAATCTCATTCACTATGATTCTAGGAATGATTCATAATCCTTCTTTTTCTTTTCCATACCTTCGCATTCATAACTAGGAATATAATTAGTTTGAAAAACATGAGGCTTTATTACCTCTTCCACTATTTCAAAAAATTTTCTTCTCTTCTTTTCTTGGAGCTTCTTTGAATGCCCTCTCGTATTTCATCTATACACTCTCTATTGCGAAAATAAAACTTCATTCTCATTTTCTCTACTTGAAGTCCACATGACTCAAAATTTCTCTCGCTGATTTTTTCTACTCTTGTTCATACATTTCATGCCCCTGATCACTCTTCATCTCTATCTATTTGTATTTTCTTGTATTATTTTCTTTAGACTCCAAGATTTCTCTAGCATTCACCTTGTCTTTCATCTCATCTTATCCAATAAGCCAAATCCACATGATTGTGATATTTTTCCATGACCTTTTCACCATGCCAAATTTTACATTGCTTCCTTCATTTGACTCATAGTGAGCTTGAGATGGCCCACATTCTTCTTCTTCCAACTTGTCTTCACTTGTGTTCTTTGATTCCTCTTTGACAGAATATTTTCTTTCTTCCCTTTCTTCACTTGGTATACCTATAGTCATACACTCAAAAAAAAGTCAGATTTAAAAATGAGAGGCTCTCTAGCCCCTTGAGTAGCTCTTTCAGTGAGCTCTTCTTCTTCTTTGCTCAAACTCTTCTCTTCTTCACTTTCTTTGAGAGATTCCAAAAATATCTCTATAATCCCCTCTTCCTCATTTCTCTTATCCTCTTGTAGGATAACTCTCTCAAGTGACTTCTTATCTTCTCATTTTTCTTATCCTTCTTTCTTCTTCTTTTATCCACCTTCTCAATTGCATTATTTTTCTTGTCTCCATAAGTAGCCTAATGGGCCACTTTACTCTCTTTCTTATCACAATCCTTCTTTCTTGCTTTGGGATTCCATCCACTCTTTCATAAACATAGATAATTGCTCCACATATGTCTTAAGTGATTTTTATACTTCCACCCACTTCTCTCTTTTCCTCTCTATCTCTCTTTTTTTGTTGCTCTCTTTCCTCTATTTAATTGTTTCTTTGAGTGATCATAGCCAATACCTCTTAATTAGCTTCTCATTATGTTTTTTTATATCTTATTTCAATTTGTCTTCTTTAGTTATCTAAGATTTATTTTTGAGTTTCCATTCTTTGATCTCGTTGATCTACCTTAGCACCACATATCCATGTTCATTTCCAAATTTATAAAGTTCCTCTTGTATGTTCGGACTCTTATCCTACATATCCTTCATCAAAACTTACAACAAACTTGTTATCTTCAAGAAAATATTTCATAAAAACTTATTGAATGATATTTTAGGCTTTGATACCAAAAATGACGTAGAAAAATAGCAACGAAAAACTTAAAATTCATCTATCAACAAACTACATCATCAAAATACATCTTGCTCTGCAATGAATGTTCATGCAAGGTTCATAACATACTCATATTAACTTGTGTATGAAATAACTATGCTATTTTACCTCTTGTAAGGTTCTATTTCCACCTCATTCCCTATCTCTAACTCTAAGAATGAAGCAACACTAATAAATTTTCTTAAAATAATCTCTCTATATATGGAAATTATATCAATCATTTCATCTCATTCTTAGGCCTTGAACTCCACAAGAATGAACTTGGAAAATAAGTAATATGACCAATATATCCCTTTATCACCCTTAAATCTATTCAATCACTTTAGAAAACACTAATTCACCTATCGGTTTGATGGAAAGGGCATAAAAACTCCAATTTTTGCTTCTTGCTCAAAATTGCCAATTAGCCCCTCAAGACAATGCATTGCACCCAACCATGGATAAGGAAAACTAAATACTGTCACAATGAACTAATACAACCAATAATCACTAGTTAGCACCCCAAGGTGTACATAAATTTCAAGATTCCATTCTTTGTCTATTTCTCTCTCCGCCTTATTGTGCTTTCTGTTCAAAACCCTCAACTAGGTCTTCATAGATACACAAATATGAAAATTTTGTTTATGGGAGGTTTAAATGCAAAAAAAAGAGATTTTTGGAACCTATCTAGTATTTTAAACTCCATTTAAAAATTAAGGCTTTAACTTCAAGCATAAAATGCACTTCCTTTTTTAATTGAGGCTCAAAGACTAGCTCTAGATCGTGTTTCTATATTCTACATCATTCTTTCTACAATTGTCATGCACAACTATGAGATTCAACCTTAAAATGTTTAATTATTTCAAAATGTATTTATTTAGGTCCTTTCCTTCATATTTTTAAAGTTTGGAATGAAAAGATGAGGTTTGAGGGTCTAAAATCCAAACCCTAGTTTGTGACTATTATATCCCTTCTAATGAACCCAAGAAGCAACAATTTGTTATAAATTCCTCAAAATGTACAATCTAACCATGAAATTTCTACTTTATATCTATTTAAGGGAATTTTTATTGATTTGGTTTACCAATAGTTCTTGAAACACGTGCCAAGACTCTCCCATGCAATATTTTCTTTTAACTGTTGTAGGTGTATATTATCAAAATCTTCTAATTCTCCTTGCTACTAAACACAAAAATAAAAACTTTCCAAGGTTTATTCTTAGTCCAAATCACATAATAAAATTAAATATCAGTTAAAAGATCATAGTCGGGACTTGTGTCTCTTCCTTGAGAGTCTATATCCTTCTCTCGAGCATGTAGAAATAACACTAAGCCAAAAACAATTTTCCTTCACTATTATTGCCTCACGAAGACTCAATCATGAAAGTTATATTTTATATTTTTCTTTCCCCTATATTTTAGAATAACTCTGAATTCCCTTCACCATACATAATTTATGCAACCTAGAATCTATCTGTGAATAACCCAAGCACATTAGCACATCACCCAACTTGATCGAGTGTTCACCTGAAGCGCGCAAAGGTACCGGGACCCTCTTTAGAGTTGTTTTGTAGGATGTTAGTGTGATGGTGATAAAACATATTCAGATGCATAATTAAACATAAAAATTCAATAGTGCATAATCCAGATATAGATATTATAGAATCATTAATTAAATAATAACTATAATGATATTAACCATACATGGACCAAATTCAATTATGTTCAACACCATTATCCAGATAGTATATTCCATTGCATTAAACACTCTAAAACACGAAATATTATTACATTATAAAGTATATCCATAAGTCATGCACGTATCAGATCTAGTAGCATAACTCTACAATAGTTCACACACCTATATCCTAAACTACATAGTTTACCACATATTTATAGAGGTGGGAATTTCCCTTCACCACCTATGCACTTCTCAAAATATGTCACATGTTGATAATATCCATGCGCCTTTACAATAACATGCATACATGCAAGTTTTCTAATAATATATGTCCTATAGTTAACTAGAAGAATAAATCCTATTATTAGCTCAAACCATGCATGGTGTTTATCAATCACTCGTTCCCAAAATATCATTGTGTGTAGCGCAAGTCTTCATCCCTATGTGTGCTCCACATGCTATCTCCAAAAATATCCCTTATCCATAAAAATGGCTAAGTCCTGAGCCAAAGCATTCTAGAACGTGTTTCCTTTCCTATATTTCCATGCCTAAAAATGCACCTTGTTCCAGCGTGTGCATGCTTTGCATTTCTTCCCCTTAGAACAATATTTTTATTCTCAACATTACCCCACACTAAAGTACATTGTCATCATCTTGACAATGGGAATTATTTCTGATGTTACCAATAATAAAGAGTAAGTATTGAAAGAATTAAAGAATCACTGTATAAAAGAATGAATCTTTACTCTACAACACCCTCTTCTTCAACTAGGAGGATTAACTCTAGATATTCATTCTTTATCTCAGCCTCTAATGTCTGCCAATCATTTAGCATAGTCCTTTATTTTCGGAATATATGTGGCTATGACATCTAGTTCATCCTGAGTGATATTTTTGGTATAAACTTTACGGTTTTCTAAAATATGGGAGTTCATACAGTTGATACACCTCTACCTTCTTGAGAAACTTTTGCACAACATCGTCATATCTTTGGAATGTCCTCCACTATGTGCACTTGTTGGTATTCTTATTCAACAAAGCATCCAAATCTCCCTTGTTATCGGTGGTGCGGTGGTTGTAGTCACTTACTTTGCATCTACAGATATGGGAATCCCAATCCTTCCGACGATCACTCCTTCGGATCTGCATTGCTGAAAATTTTCTCTCACAAGAAACTTTGACCTCAACTTCCACCTTCTTCTTCTCCTTTGTACTTGCTACATCTGCCTTCCTCAGTGCCATTATAAAAATCTCACCTTTTTCCTCTGTCGAGTAAGCTCTCATTCCCTAACTCCAAATCACATGCCCTATCTATAAATCATGTGCCCTAGCTCCTTCTCAATGCTTCTGCTTCACTCAAGGCCTTCTCTAATGGGGATGTAAGCCACTTCTATGCACAAATATGCTCTCCATGTCTTTTTTCGCAACTCTCTACACCTCAATACATTTTCTTGGCTCGGTTGTAACTAGCTCACTTGAATAATTGTGATCACAAAGGTAAAAATGAATCCATATCACGTCCTTATTTATATTTTTGAAAAGTTATTACATTTATTGTTCCTTTAGCTACCACCGATCCTCTCATTAATTGAATATTTTCCCAACTTCCATGCGGTACTCCTACATGCCCTAGCTATAACCTTCTAGTGCACCTTCCTACCTTCTAGCTATATACCTCCTTCTACGCGCGTCCATGTGCCAAAGTACCTCACCAATGTCTTCCTCTAGTAGTTTCTACGGTCGTTGCTTACCTTGTGTTATATTGTTCATTCATTTATTTCCAGCTATGGTCTTCCTTAAGAGTAATATTCTTTCTAGTAGCTCCTTTCCATACTTGAATAACACCTATAACAATTTGTTCTTATGTGTACCCATTTTTGAATAACAACCACCCCACACCAATGGTATGTACATTACTCTACACATAAAATTAATTCAAATTGTAATTAGATTCCAGCACGTAAACATACTTATTACACAAAACACCAAACTAAATTAACAAAGAATAGTGATGAACAAGGAAATACATTAAAAAATAGAGAAAGGGAAATCTATACTAAATGGAAATAATACCTTATTACAAATACAAAGAAGACTTATTTATAATAGGGCTTCATCCTACTTCTATTAAATTAATTGGGTAACCATGTTCCATTGAGTTGCTGATTCAAGGATGTGATTGATAACATATGGTCCCAACCAATGCACCTTAAATTTTCTTGGATGGCGCAGAAACTTGGAATCATAAAGAAGTACCATTTGTCTAACCTTAAGCTTATTATCCCAATTGTGTCTTTCATGCCATGCCTTCTACCTAGACTTTTACTATTTAGACTCCAATGTGCTATGGCACACCTCTCATCCAACTATATTAACTTGTCAATTATTTCTTCTAATGCTTTCTCATCAGCTAGACCCCTACACACGTAATACAAAATGCCTTAAATGTGTGTTGCTTTAGTTCTCCCCAATACTATGTCCCTTTTTCTTTAAGTAACTCCTACGGGGCATGGAAATATTTGCATATCATTTGATAAATTTTTGTAATACCTATATGGTTCAAGGCTCCACACACCTCACTTTGACTAGTAGGTTCCTCTAGGCCTACAATAACTTCAACCTTATCTGGATCTACTAACAAAAAGTCCTTACAGATGATATACCCTAACATATTTCTAAAAGGTGTAGAAAATACACACTTTTTGATGTTTAAATAAATGCTTAATTTTCGTATCTTTCAAACATTAAGCGCAAGTTGTCACAATATGGAACCAATGATGCAGCCTAGAATCTACTTTGAACAACCCAAGCACTGCGGCACATCACCCATCCTAAGATAAGCTCTCACCCAAAGTACGAAAAGGTAACATGCCCCTTTTTAGAGTTTTTTGTGCAGGATGTTAGTGTGATGGTGATAAAACATATTCAGATCCATAATTAAACATAAGAATTCCACGAAGTGCTTAATCCGATCTAGATCTTAGATAATCATGAATTAAACAATAACTATAATAATATTAACCATACATGGACCATATTAAGTTATTTTCAACACCGTTATCCAGCCAATATATTCCATTGCATTAAACACTGTAAAACACAAAAGCTTCTTACATTATAAAGTATATCCATAAGTCATGTGCATATCATATCTAGCAACATAAATCTACAATAGTTCACACACCTATACCCTAAACTACATAGTTCACTACATAGTTATAGAGGTGGTGAATTTCCCTTCACCACCTATGCACTTCTCAAAATAGGTTGCATGTTGATAATAGCCATGTGCCTTTACAATAGCATACATACATACAAGTGTTCTAATAATAGATGTCCTATAGTTAATTGGAAGAAGCAATCCTATTATTAGCTCAAACCATGCATGGTGCTTATCAGCTACTCATTCCAAAAATATCATTGCATGTAGTGCAAGTATTCATCCCTATGTGTTCTCTGCACGCTATCTCAAAAAATAGCCCTTATCCATAAAAACGGCTAAGTCTTGAGCCAAAGTGTTCTAGCGTGTTTCCTTCCCTATCTTTCTCTACCTAAAAATGTGCCTTGTTCCCATTTGTGAATTATTTATATGCCTTCCCCTTAGAGAAACATTCTACCTTCTCAACAATAATAAACACTCAACCTATACACTTGAAAGAATTATAACAACCTACTTAAGTCACAATGTTTTAATAATTATGAACACGAGATCGTGGTTTTATTTCTTAAATAAAAATGACAACTCCAAAGACATAAAGAGAGAATATTTGATTATATAGCACTCCCACATACATTGATATAATCTAATACCCAACATTCAACACATCAGCAATAAATTTTCATAGAAATATGATGAAATTATTGTCATTCATATTAGATTATAACTCTCAATAGACATTCTTAGATATGATACACTCCAAATGCATCAATAAATATTTCAAGGGATATTATCAGCTACGAACCACTTTTAAGGCATTAATAAGACTTTCACAAATTACAAGATTATGGAAACTTCATAGTTTACTTAGGGCTTAACATTTGGTTTTACCATGCACTTCACTTATACATACTAAACCTTGCACACAAAGCTAAAAAATTCTCTGCATAGCCTATCTATAGATTCTTATCAGACTTCCATAATATCCTATTAAATATTTAACCATCACAAATACATTCACACATTTACACACCATAAATATACCAAATTCACACAAAAATGTATTTTTCCTTTTGAAGCTTCCTTCCTAATTTCCATTCGAATGGGAATGAGGTTATTCAGATACACTAGCCAATTTATAGTCTTTTCAACAAATTAAAACTAAATGAAACCCCTTAGAGCACTTGGTCACATGTGTAATCTTAATCTTGACATTAAGTTTCATAGCTTAAAGACCAAATTCTTGCTTCTAGACTCATTTCAAGTTTCGTAGTCCTTAAAGGAGACTTAAAAATATCTTACACCTCATTTCATCTTATTAAAATATTATAAAGTTCAAGATCCCATTAAAACATTCACAATAATCCAAAATTGCCTTCAAGACTCCAAATAACATTTTGGAGGAAAACCATTTTTTCAAAATTTGAAAGACTTAGACTATAGCTATCACCTCTATATGACTCTAAGACCTTAAACACACCTAAAAAACCAAAAATTTGGATGTTTCCACCCTTATGCACATACTAGAGGTGATTTTATTGTATCATACTATAAGGGTCGAGAAACTTTTGGCCTTATAGCTTATTTTCTTCTTCTTCCAATTCTTTTATATCTTTAGTTTATGCTTCTCTTCCTATGCTTTCTCCATTACTTCTTTCTTCTCTAAAGGTCTCATAGACTTAGTTCAAACATACTCTTTGTAACACCTCTTGACAATGATATATTCCTCTTTTGCATTTCAAGTGTTGACATGTGATTTTCTGGATAAAGATGTGTTCTTTTTATTGTTGAAGATCATGCTTGATAAGGATAAATCTTTTCTGTTCTTAAAAATCATTAGACTAAAATTATATGGTTATCAAGAATTCATTTTCACTTTGGAAAGATGAGCTGTAATCTTTCTTTAGGAGTTGTAGACTTATTTCTTCTAACTCATTCTTGGATCAATTTTAGTGATCCACGGAATGTTTCAAATCCTCTTCATAGACTAAATGATTAATTTTCATTCAGTAGTTTAAGGGACATAGAAGAATGAACTTTGTATGATACAAATTTTGTGGTCTTATGTGAATATGTTTTCGTTCAGTTGTATGTTGTGTTCGGGTCTTTGGTGATTGATCTTGGTAGGACATTAAGGACTTAAGAAAAATTCAATTCATGGAGGAGGATTTGAGTCCTAAAACCTAAGGATTATCCTAACAGTATCCTAAGCTAGGTAAGAACACCTATGTTCTAGCTACATTTACCCATTTGGATTTTACTCTAACCTAAGCCTCTTATTCTAATTTTTGGGGTTGGCATCCTAACCTAAGCATTGTGCTAAATGAATAAGGGAAGGGTTACTAAAGTAATGTTAGGATATTTTTAATTAATACCTAATACTAAAGGGTTATGAATTGAATCTAACCTAAGGTGGAAATACTATTGGTAAATATTTTTAATACCTAAGTTGGTTATTGCTAGACTAACCTAAGTTCTATTGGGATCCATCCTAAACTATTAAAGGGAACCTAAGGGGTCGCATGTCACAAGGGTGACGGTTCCAATGGAATTTAAATGATTTGAAAGGGTTTAAATGATGGAAGTACTGCCAGATTTGGTAGGGGCTAGTTGACTTGGTGGAGGCTTATGTGGAAGCTCCACTAAAAGATGGAATTGTATTTTTGTATGGAATTGGCATTCACTAGATTTAGGAGGTGGTGGCAAGGAAAGATAAGTGGGAATTTTGGATTGAATGGAATTTATGGAATTAATGAGCCTCGGTATTTGTGTGTAAACCATCTTGGAAACTTAGAAGGTGGGTTTGTAGCTCTGCATGGAGCCAACTGGTTCTTGAACTAGTAGTTTGACCTTCACTTCAAAGATATTTTTGGTTTATTTGGCCTATTTTTGATCGAAGGAAAGTATATGAGGCATAGGAGGAAAAGATGTTTGATTGTTGATCTTTTGTAGAGGATAAAAAGAGTTGGAAGCTTGACTGGAAGTCTCCTTCGATTTAGTGGAAGTACTATCGGACATGAAATTCATTAGAACAACTATGATCTCATGAGATTCATGTTTTCATGTCTGTCTGGTTATTTTTCTTGCTGGGTTTACGAATCCTTGTGGTGTTTGATATGAAACCATGGCTAAAATAGTGTTGTTTTGGAAATTGTCTCTCTGTGCAAGTTTTATGACAGCATGCAAGTGAAAATGGTATGCAAAAATTGTTTCTGTATCTCTATTTTTGCACTCTAGATCTTGTTATCGAAGTTGTTGTGCTTTGAACTAATCTTCATGGTAGTATAGGGATTTGAGCTTAGGGGAAACTTGGGTTCCATTTGATGTTGCTTTTGGGTTATGTTTTTGGATGTAGACTTGTGTTGGAGCTTCGTGTTGATCAGAACCAGTGTTTGGAAAACTTATTATTCATTGAAATGTTGTTGGGAGTTCATATTTGGCACTGTACTCACAATATTTTACTTGTGAAGTTCTGAACTTTTGTGTGAAGCTCGGGTTCGTCATTGTACTCTTAATTAACACTTGAGTGTTATGAGCTTGTATTTGGGTCGATGTATTTGATTATGTTGCTGGTATTTTATTGTTGGGTTTCTCTTGTAATAAAATTATTAAGCTTATAATTATTTTATTGAGTGACCACTCCTCAAGGAAATTGGGTGATAGCTTGTTTGATTCATTTGAAATCTCTTCGAGATTGGGCTGAGACGTCTTGCTTAAAGGAATGTTGAACTTCTATTTTATGGTTGTATCGACTTCTTTGAGATGGTATTGGCGTGGGAATAGAAGGGAGTGTTCTTTCCCCTCTATTTTGAGGAACCCACATTCTAGGTTGACTGTATTGTTTTGTACCAAGTCACCTTGTCGCAATTTCATGGTTGTGAAGTTTTGTTTTGATATTTCATTCCTGTTGCTTTGGAGTTAAGATTGAGACATCTTCTATATTAGATGTTTTGGGTTCTTGCTCTCTCTCTTCTGTCTCTTTAAAATAAATTTGGGTCTTAGTGGAAGATTTGGGTTATTAACCTTGGACACTGAAATTATTCAGGAAGGATACTTTCTCCGTTCTGTTGTTTTGTGTTTAGTTCTTTTGAATCACGAACTGTTTACTCTTTGTATTAAGTGGTGAAGCCTTTGTGAGTCTTCAGTCTTGGGTAATTCTGAACTTGATAATTTACTATTTTGGATGTTGTTCTGATGATACGGTGAATGATTCCTTGGATTCTTTTTTGGAAGAATATATATATGTATGTATGTATGTATGTATGTATGTATTCTCTTGGGATTAGTATGTTGTTTTGGGACTACAATATGCTTTCATCCTGATTTGATTTGAAACTGGAACTTCTTTTGTTTAGTTGAATGAAACGATTTATTATTGGTCCTTTCCTTATTAGAGTTACCTTTTCTCTATCTTTGGATAAGCTCATTGTTTGAACTTCTTTGTACTTGATTCCATTTCGAGATGGTGATTTCATATGACCTGTTGGTCTACTTTGTTTGAATCATTGTTTCTTTAATGTAGAAAGTTAGGAGCCAAGTTAGTTCTACTGATAAGTGAATGCATACTTATGGGTTCAACTATTGTTGACTAGCCTTTCCTAGTTTAAATGGATAGGAGTAGGTTTGTCTCTTGTACTCTTTATCTTTTGGGATGAACTTGAGTAGAGATTAACTCCTTTATGGAACTACTTGATTATGAATGTTGGTTTTAGATCTTTGATTGATAACTTCTAACATGCAAAATTGGAATTAGAATTATAGTTAGACTATTTTGATTTTTATACCTTCTTGTATTGTTATTAAATTTTTTTTAGATGTATATCTTAATGTTGAAATTATAAGATTGTTATCCCAAAAAGGAACAGGTAATTCATGTTATGAACCTGGTCTATTTTTCTTGGATGTTATAAGTTTGGGTATAGTACGCATTGGTTCCTTTTATTCTTTGCTTATGATTTAGATGAATCAACCTAGAATGAACCATGTTGTATACACTTATTTTGTCTCATAGAAAAGATAAATGTGGTATTCTATTAAGATAGAATTATGAGATAATGGAATGAAAAGATCTAATTTTTGTTTTAAAGCCATTGATAGGATCAATAGAACTTTAAGTTCTTAGGTAGATGTTGTTTATTATATTCTTCTCTTCCCTCAAAAGTTGATCTAGATTTATTAATGTACTTCTTTTCTGTTTGGTATCACTTATGCTTATTGTATGATGTTTTAATTATCTCATTAAAGAAGTGTTGCTTTAATGAAACAATTAGTGGAATGCACTTCATTTTAATTCTTAGTGCTTATCATGCTCAGTTCATTGAACTGACCCATGCTAGCAATTTTTACAAATGGACGACGTAAGTGATAAAAGAAGGCAAAAACTTATATGATGCATTGGCTGATATAAGTCTAATTCTTAGTAAAGAATTTTGATTCATTCTTTTGTTGTATTGAAAAGGAAAAGTTGTATACTTTATAGAATGAAGGCTATTGTTATGCAGTATGCCTAAAGTGCATAGTCTTGTAAATTTTATAAGTTGTAATGAGGAATTATGAGTTGTTATTTGTTTGCATTGGTTGTGTAAATTATCTCGTACTTTTATAAGGAAGATGAAAGTTCTATCTTGTTGATATTCTTTATATTATATTATGCTTATCTTGTTATCTTTGATAAGATGGATAAAGGGAATTAGTTCAATTTCCCTTATAATGATGCAACTTGTTAAGTTGCATAAAATGATGTGTTTTATCTAAACAATTTAACATAGTAATGTGTTACGTAATGAACATGAAGTAAGAACTATGGATATTGTGAATGATAAACCCTAACACTTAATCATGTAGAGGAAGAATCATTCTCTCTCAAATGAATGTAAGCCAAAAGGATTGGAGATATGATTATTAATTATTAGACTTCATTTTGTATGAAGTCCACTTTAGTTGGATATATGTGGTTGTTAAACCTTCCTAAAAGTTAAAGTACATTTTAATGAAACTTATGATATCGCTATCCTATTTTGGTTAACTGCTAGTTAAACTAAGAAAACGAACATTAAAAATCAATCATAAGTTAAGGAAGTTCTTCATGGACTAAATGAAACAAATTTAGGAAAGAACTTATGGAGTGTTGGATTAGGGTTAAGCAGGGTTTCTGTAATCAAGACATAATCCAAATTAACAATGTATTAATGATCTCCTTGGGGTATGTACATCTTGATGAGGTAGTTTCTGTAGGATGTTGGCACACGCCAACTACAGGGTTGTACTTTCGAGAAGACTTGGGTCTTCTCGAGAATACAACATTGTAGTTGACATGTGGCATCACCCTTCCACATTGATCATCCAGATCTACAAACAATAAGAACTTGAACTTAGTTTCTCTCTAGGTCAGGTTAGTGGCATATTTAAGATAGGAAGTAGCTTCCAATGGCTCAGGGTACCTTGGCATACTCGGTTGACTTAAGGTCAACCAAGTATGCCCATTTACCCTAAGTCATTGTGAGTGTCTTCCTATAATAATTTATGTTTCTAACTAGGGCTAGGGTTAAACCTAGGACAAGTGGACTGACGGTAGTCAGTAAAGACCAATCATGATAATAGAGGAGTGAGGTGAAGGACATATTCCAAAATGATGAGTATGTCATCTAGGAATAGAAACATACACAATATGTTGTAAAACTTTGGCCAAAGTATCACAAGTTGCTAGTTACGTTGTCCTATGTCACCTAGTATAAAGAAACACGATATTAGATGAATATTGGTAACAAATATTTAGATATGTTCTTTAAACAAATCACTCAGTACCCGATGTAGGGTAGGAAAACCAAGTATACAAAGTATACAATATGTATTCAATACTTAAAGATAACATAAATAGATTGGTAGATTACCGAGTTATGAAATGAATAGATCAGTGGATCACCAAGTCATTTATAGTTGCATATGGTTATCTATTTGAAATCGATTGGCATGGAATGTTTGTTCTAAATAATGCTTTCTTTAGAATAGAGAACATTATATATATATATAATTGTTTTCCCCTTGTTTCTAAAGTCTTAAAATGGGAATGTTACACTCTTCCTTTCTTTGTTCCTTTAAAAGATTGTTTGAATTCATCTTCTTCATTATGAGCACGAGAAATGATTTATCATCCTTCTCTTTCTTTGTCATACCTACACATTCATAACTAGAAATATAATTAATTTTAAAAACATAAGGCTTCATTTCCTCATCCACTATTGCTAGAAAAATTTTCTTCTCTTCTATGCTTGGGCTTCTTCAAATGCCCTCTTGATTTCATCTATACACTCTATATTGCCAAAATACAAATTCATCTTCCTTTTCTCTACTTGAATTCCACATGACTCAAAACCTTTCTCTGCGGCTTTTTTCTACTCTAGTTCTTCCATTTCATGCTCTTTCTCACTCCCCATCTTCATAGTTTTGTCTTTACTTGTATTTTTCTTTTGAATCCAATCTTGCTCTATCATTCACCTTGTATTTCATATCATATTCTCCACTAAGCCAACTCCACATGACTGTGAGAGTTTTCCATGACCTTTTAACCATGCCAACTGTTGCATTTCTACCTTCATTTGACTCATAACAAGTGGAGATGGCCCACATTCTTATTCTTCCAAATTTTCTTCCCGACATTCTTTGATTCTTCTCTCAAGGTATATTTTCTTACTTCCCTTTATTCTCTTTGTATACCTATATTCATACACTAAAAAAAAAGTTAGATTTAAAAATGAGAGCCTCTCTAGCCCCTTGAATAGCTCTCTTAGTAAGCTCTTCTTCTTCTTTAATAAAAATCTTCTCTTCTTCACTTTCTTTAAGAGATGCCAAAAATCTTTGTATAATCCCTTCTTCCTCATTTCTCTTATCCTCTTCTAGGATAACTCTATTGACTTCTTCTCTTCTCATTCTTTTTATCCTTCTTTCTTCCTCTTTTTCCACCTTCTCAACTGCATCCTTTTTCTTCTCTCTATAAGTAGCCTAATGGGCCACTTTACTCTCTTTGTCATCACAATCATTCTTTCTTGGCTTTAGGAATCCATCCACTCTTTCATCAACATATATACTTACTCCACATATTTTGTAAGTTCTTGTATTTCTTCTTCCACCTACTTCTCTCTTTTCCTTTCTATCTCTCTTATTTTCTACTGCTCTCTTTCCTCTCTTTCTTTGATTGATTATAACCATCACCTCCTTCAATAGATTCTCATTACCTTCTTCTATATCTTGTTTCAATCTATCTTTTTAGTTCTCTTAATTTTTTTCTTGCATTTCTCTTCATTCATCTCATTAATCCACCTTGGCACCACATATCCATGTTCATTTACCAATTTATAAAGCTCCTCTTGTTTGTTCATACTATTATCCTTCATATTCTCCATCAACACTTACAAAAAACTTATTATCTTCAAGAAACTCTTTCATACAAAATTTTTGAATGAAATTTCAGGATTTGATACCAAAAATGGTGTAGATAAAATAGAAATGAAAAAATTACAAATCATCTATCACCAAAATACATCATTAAAATTCATCTTTCTCTGTAATGAATGATCATGCAAGGCTCATAATGTACTCATATCATTCTTAAGCTCTAAAATCCATGATATTGAACTTGGAAAAGAAGTAATATGAAAAATATAGCCATTTATCACCCTTTACTCTATTCAACCACTTCATACAACACTAATTCACCTATTAGTTTGATGGAAAGGGCATCAAAACTCCAAATTTTCCTTCTTTCTCAAAATTACCAATTAACCCCTCAAGACAATGCATTGGACCCAACCATGGAGAAGGAAAATTAAAGACTCTCACAATGAACTAATACCACCAATAATAATTGTTTGGTACATCCAATGTGTACACAAAATTTCAAGGTTCCATTCTTTGTCTATTTCTCTCTCTACATTATTGTCTTTCTTGTTCAAAACCCACAACTAGGTCGTCACGGATACTCATATATGAATATTTTTTTATAGGGAGGTTTCAATGCAAACCCATGGTATTTTGGGGCACCCAACAAGGATTTTAAAATACCTATAAATAGTTATGCTTTAACTTCAAGCATAAAATGTACTTCCTTTGTTAATTGAGGCTCAAAGACTAGGTCTAGACTGTGTTTCGTATTCTACATTCTTCTCTCTTCAACTACCATGCACAAATATGAAATTCACCTTTAAAAATGTAAAACTATTTTAAAATTTCTTTATTTAGGTCCTTTCCTTCATATGTTGAAAGTTTTGAATGAAAAAGATGAGTTTTGAGGGTCTAAAATAAAAACCCTAGTTGTGACTATTATATCGCTTCTAATGAACCTAAGAAACAACAATTTTACATAACTTCCTCAAAACTTCAACTCCAACAATGATATTTCTACATGAGCTCTCTTAATGGGCTATTTATTGAGTTGGTTTACCTATATTTCTTAAAACACATTTCAAGACTCTCCCATGCAAGTTTTTCTTTTAACCTATTATAGGTGTATATTATCATAGTCTTCTAATTCTCCTTGCTACTCAAAACAAACCTCGAACACGCCAAGGGTTATTCTTAATCTATTTTTTTATAAGAGGTATGAAATGGTTAAGGGGACCCTACCCGAACATAGTCATAGCTCTATGAGAGAAGATAAATACATTTCAAAACCATCAAAAACCTAATAATATAATAGTCCATAATAAACGGGATCCCCAAGAGCAATAATAGTGAAATAATAGCAGCAAAAAACATAGAGGAACTAACAACAACGTAGAAAATAACAACCAAAAAGCTACAAAGATAGTAAATAAAATAAAACACCCCTCCCTAGATCATTTATAGGATTTTTTAAGCCCCTCCAACACCTTTTCCCATTCCTTAGCTGAGCATCTATGTTACTAGCCAAAGACACCAAGTTGAGACCATCAGGAGTCACCTTTCTTTTCCTACCTTGACTATCCACAACACTATAGGCATTAATGAGCTGACCTAGAGTCTGGAGATGCTGTAGATTAGATTTCACCATGACTACACTCCACTCCATGTAGTTATGGAGAATAGCATGAAAATGGTCCAACTCATTGGTTATGAAACCATAGTTGGCTTTTAAAACCTCAATCTCTCCACCATGCCCATTGTTGACCGCTTCCTCAACCTGTGCTTTCATCTTATGCCAATCATTGAAAAAAAAACTACCGAGCTCTTGGTGAGCCTCATATCTCCCTTAAGTTCCTCAATATCTACTGCCATTTTAGCCAGATGGTTCTCCCCTTTCACAGGTCCAACATTCCCCATAGCCTCGAATTTTTTTCCAATTACACATTGATAGGAGTTGGAGAATATTGTTTAATAAAATCCCCTTTGGTGTTCAAAGTAACACTAGGAGACTTCTTGGATTTAATTTCCCTAAGATTATGGGCTACCAAAATCTCAACCTCATCTTTATCCTCTTCTAAGTCACCTTCCTGAGAATCATAATCTTCACTCGAGTCTTCTTCCTCCGATTCCAAGTCGAATCCATCCGCATAAGATTCAGAGTTTTAGTTAGGGATCCAAACTTGTCAATATCAGAGCATATATTTTGAAAAGAGCGAGAATAAAGCCACGATGGAGTGGGAATGAGACCCTTTTGGTTTTGATCTGAGAGATAGAAGAACACAAGGTGTGAAAAAGAAAGTAGGGGAAGTTAAAAGCTTGAGGAATTCTAAAATGATTAATCATTGGAAGGTGGTAGACATAAATGCATTTGTGATGGATCTCAATAGTGATAAATTGGATAAGGGTGAGAGCCAAATCGTCAAAGGTTTAGGTAAAGACAAATGAAGAAAACCAACAAAGTGGGAAGTGAGATTTTCATTACCTTTGAGAAACAAGTTTAGCTCTTCGGAGGCTTATTTTTTGGGTTTATAGACCTCCCTCTAATTGCAGGAAGACCCATCACTTTGGTGACCAAATCCACAAGTAATATCCATGCTAATCCCCTTCATTTCAACCACCACACTTTTTTAGTAGTCTTCTAGGCTGGCAAAATCTTTACTAATATTTTCAAAATGACCTTAAAAATTTTTAGGAAGGGTTAAAACCCTTTTTATCAAATAGAGCCATGGCTTTTAGCGTCACCCCTTTGAGATCAATAGGTTCAATTCTAACCAGGTCACCACCCATTTGGCCACACAAAAAATTGTTCACAAAAAATCTAGAATTCCATGTAGTCAGAGGATTACATGCAGGTCCAAAAATGTAATATCTCCGGGCATGGGAGGTAAAAAAATATTTCCAGACACACGAGCAGATCCCCTCCCCGATCTTCACATTATTTAGAAATAAATTCTCACTATTCCTATGGAAAATGACCATGATGAATTTGACACACCATGAACTGACATTATTTGGTGACATGTCCATTTATGTCATTATGTAAGTGTGCTCACACCTTGGGATCAAGAGCTTCCACTTCATTGATAAGTGTAAAATCATCAAAATTAACCCCCATATTAGCAAAATAATCCACAACAAAGTTAGCCTCCCTATAAACATGCTTGAAGGTAATAATTTCAAATAAATTTGACATTTCCTTAATACTCTTTATAGAGTTTTGGATGGAAATAGAAATGGATCCTTTCCCAGTAATGTTGTTAATTATGTTCATAGAGTCTCCTTCCACCTCCAAATTGGTGAAATTGTATTGAAGAGCTATAGACACCCCCAAAAAAACCCCGATGTTTAGAAACATGGTTTGTTTGAGTGCCAAGATTGTGATGGTACCCAAGAATAAATCTTCCTTAGAATACCAGAAAACCCCACTGCAACCAAAGCTCTACGAGGGTCTCCTTTGGATGTGACATCAAATTCTAAATTAATACACTCCTTGCTAGGTTTCACCCATCCTTTGAGTCTAGGGTTGAGAGTAGGGGTACTAGTAGATGAGGATCCCAAACCCCACTTTAAGGAAAATCTGGCTTCATTATGAAATATAGTCTTCTTTTGAGGGTTTAGATTAGAGAAATTAGCCTAAATGGTATTAACACAATGGGCTCCAACTTTCTTGAAAGAATCTTTCTTTCCTTTGAAAATTATTCTATTTCTCTCCTTCCAAATCTCCCAAGATAAATGCATAATAGAAAAGGTCCACAAATATTTTAATCCTTGGCTCTTAAAAGGACTAGACCATTGAGACCACAATAGTTTAATGGAATCTTGGAATACCCAATTAAATTCAAAAAGATTAAGAATGGTCTTTCTAACCAAGACCAAATAGGGACAACTGAGAAAAATGTGTGAGGAGTCTTCACACTCACTTTCACACAACACACACTGTTAACCATATGGAAATTTCTCTTGTTTAGGTTGCTAACAGTTAGAATCTTATCATGGATAACCAACCACCAAAACATATTAATCTTGGGGATTAACTCTTTGACCCAAACACTTCCCCAATTGAAGTTTTCAGTTTCCCCCACATCAGAAAAGAAGGAGTTGTAGGCACTTCAAACCGAGAAGATTCCATTATCCTCCTTTGACCAAGTAAATACTATCATCTTCTAAGATCTCCTTATTAACAATAATGCCTCTTAATTTGTTGTTAATAGAAGAAATCTCAATGCTATTAGAACCATATAGTTCTATTATAAATCTCAATGTTGTTAATATAAATTTTGTAATACACTCAAATATCAATTAAAATATCATAGTCATGGGTTCATGTCTCTTCCTTAAGAGTCTATATCCTTCTTCGAGCATGCATAGATAAAACTAAGCTAAGAAATAGTTTTCCTTCACTATTACTCTTGCCTCACAAAGACTTAATCATGTAAGTTAAATTTCATCATTTTATTTTTCCTATTTTTGAGAATGACTCTAAATGCCCTTCAATATACATAATAAACACTCAACCTCTACACTTGTAAGAATGATAACAATCTAGGTAAGTCATAGTGTTTGCATAATTATGAACATAGATCAAGGTTTTGTTTCTTGAATCAAAATGACAACTCCAATGACATAAAGAGATAATATTTGAATATGTCTCACTCACAAATGTTGGTACCCAGATTTAATCTCCTTCACAACTTGAGCTACATCATGGATTTTACAAGACACTCAGAGGCAGATAAATGATTTATATGTCATTTTGTAGCTGGGGAAGCAATTTATCTAACTTGTTAGCACTCAGGATTTGAAGAAGTGGGTAGCACCTTGGAAGGATTTGATCTAATCCTCACTATTTTAGGTTTTTCCTATCAACCAAGGTAAGAGAACCTATATTGTAGCGTTTGTTTTGTGAAGGAGCTGAAAATATCCTTGTATTGTGCAAATTGTAAGGAGATGGCTTTAAGAAAACATGATCAATTTCCCATTATTCAAACTCAATAGAGTTGTCACTACTAAATGATGGAAATGCTTTCAAGACAAGGCTAAGGCTACTAAAGACATGGTATGATCCTGATTTGCTTTGTGCATTTTTGTAAATGGATTGTATTCTTTTGTTGACACACAATACAATGCAGGGGTATTATAGGTAGGATGAGTTAATTTGAAATGAATTTTGGGGTGGGAGATATTTAGACAAGACTAACCAGAATTTGCCAACTTCTTTGAGGACCTTTGCAAAACTTGAAAGACTCAGACAACATAAATGCTTCAAAGAGGTTAAGGTGTTCCTTCAACTAGGATATGTGCATCAAATGGAAGCCTAGATCTGCACTCTTCCACACAATCTCTAATGATTTATCACAAAATATTGAGTTAAATGAATCAAAAAAGCATTTAGAAATTTCTATTCTATCAGACCTAAGGTACCCCCAAAGGTTTACAATCAAATCTATATCAAGGAAAGTAGAGTGAATTTAAATTTGTTTATCCCTTCATCAAATGAAAGCTCTTCTAATTCTAGAATTGCAAATGCCACTAAGCTATTACCAGAATTAGATCTACATGATCAAAAGGAAATTCCAAACACCAGATTACAACAAGAGCAAGAAACACAAATTGAAAACATTCTAAAACATAAGTAAATGCAAATTTTACTAAGAGACAACACAAAATAATCTAGAATGACCAAATTTATCAGCAGGGGAATGTTATAAGAACAATCTTAGAGCTTGTTAGTGGCTATACATCTATAACCAACCTAACATGATACAAATTTGATGCAAAAAGGAGTTAAAATGGTTCTCAAGTGGTTTCTCAGAGAATGGGCTTCTTCCCAGATTTTTCTCATGAAAATTCTAAGTTTCTCTGACCATTTACATGAAAAATTCATGCAATATATAACTTTTACTCACTCACTCACTTTTCCCCTCAAATCTTCCCTCCAAAAGTGGAATATTTGAAGCACCTTTGCTTTGCAATATTTCTAAAAATGACATTTAACAAACTCACAAAAAGTTTCCAGTTGTTATTTCAAAAGGTGAATCATCACAAAACTTTCATCATTCTTCAAAGTGGAAGCACATTTTTCATTTCCCACGCATGTAGATCCCTTTCATTTTATTATTTCATCTTTTCCTTTCCCAATTTTACACTCTGTAAATTTGGATATGGTAATTCATGTTTTTCACAAATTAGAGTAAAAATTCATTTGAAATGTGCTTTGGATTCACAAATTGAGCCCCCAATTCAATAAATTATGACTGGGGACAAAACGACACGAACTCGGTAAATAATTCGATGAAAATTGATGCAAAAACACATCTCCAAACTTCCTAGAGCTCAAATGGTGGCCAAATTGGTGAAATGCACAACTACCATCAATCTATTCTTATCTTTAAATCTGAGCCCTCCACATGGTAGATCTAGAAAAAATGGGCCTCGGGGACACTTTTGACCTTTTTACAACTTTTTGAAAATTTGCAAAAATTTCTTGATTTCCTCTACCACTACCTTTTGCGATTTGGGTTTGACACGTGGCATAATATGACTGGATATGGAGTTGTGGCTCAATTTTACACATTTTTCATCTTTTTAGACAAAGGAAAATTTTTCAATTTTCCTCCGCAGCTCCACCCTCCCACAAGACATGTGTCCTCATATGATTGGCTGAGGGGAAGCACTTTGATTTCATATTTTAATCTTATTTCACCAAAGGAAATGTTTCAACATTTTTCGCCATTTTCTCCTCTACCATTGAATCCTCAGATGAATTTTGACTTCTTACCTCTTGGCTCGTGGGTCCATTCAATGATTTTACCCTTTTGATAACTAGAGGCTAAAAATATAACTTTCCTTCGACTGCCTCGCCTCCTCGCCTCCTCGCTCGCCGATGTGTTGTCCTTTGATTAGATACATGGCCTTAGGGAATTTTCTTCATTTCCAAGAATTTTCCAAAGTGCCCTAAGGCATAAAACAACCTACCCATCTTCCTTCACTCTCTGCCGCAAAACGTGTACCTCTCTCTCGGCTTGTGGAGTGTGGGGGCAACTTGCACATTTTTCCAAAAAAACAAAAAAATGTTAAGTTTTTAGAAATGACCCACTAATCCTTATCCAATTACAAATGGACATGTATGTAAAAGTATATGATCTAGAATTTTATGAGAAAAGGACACTCGTATGACCGTTAAAAACTTAGAAATTGCAGCGACCCCCAAAATTGATTTTTTCTTCGTGGGTGAAGAATTTTTCAATCAAAAGACAAATGGAAAATGATTCTAGGAAATTTACGACCATGATGAGGGATTTTTAGGGAAAATAAGTACAAATTGAATGATTTCAAGCTCCAAAGGCTGGGAAAAAATGAAAAAATAGCTAGAGGCATTTGAAACGGGAAAAATTAGGGCAAAACGTAAAGTAAACTTGGGGATTCCTTCATAATGGTGCAAAATGGAGGAAATGCAAACAACACATAGCACTCAAACACAAAAATGAGTTGTTTTTGTCAAATTTGAAGTATATGAGAATCCCAAAACTATTTTTCCTTAGAAATAGGGAAAAAACACATTTCTCCTTAGCAAAATAAGGATGTTTCAAATTGGGCACCAACATTGGCTCCAGCTTGGGGATGGGCACTCCCAGCGAGTGCCATAAGAACTGAAGTAGACCATGTGCCAAAAAACCATTGGGAAAATAGAGTCATAAGCCAAAACATCCAAAAACCAACCTGATAAACCAACAAAAAGGGTTACCACACACAAAGGCAAACCAAAAAATGACCAAAACAACAAAAAATAGAGCAAAAACAAAAACTATACACTATACAAGTGATATGCAAACTTCAGTTTTGGGGATCAATCCAAGAAATGCTTCAATTTTTGCCATTAACAGGCAGCTCAAGTAATTCCCCATCTAGGTCCTTGAGGAAAAATTATTCTCACCAATTCTTATGTCAATGGAATATGGGCCCATCCACAAAGCATCAAATTTACCATTCTTTCCCTTATCTTCATGCTTGTTATCCCAAAATAGCACAAGATCTCCAATACTGAAAGCTCTTGGGGTCACCTTCTTATCAAACAAATTCTTCATCCTCTCTCTAAATTTTACATGCCTCTGATGGGATGCTCTTCTTGCTTCATCAAGCTCAACAATCTGATTAATCCTTGCTTCATATGGACTGATTTCTTGGTCTTCAAGTTGTTGATCAATCAGAAATGAAGACAATTATAGATGTAAGGGAAACAGAGCTAGTATTTCATATACCAATTCAAATGGGATTTTACCAGTAACTCTTTTCAAAGTGATCCTATCAGCCCAAACAACACATTTTAGTTGTTCACCACTAAAATTATTCTTTAATTTTTGCTATTTCAACTCAAGTAATTCCCGTCTAGGTCCTTGAGGAAAAAATTATTCTCACCAATTCTTATGTCAATGGAATATGGGCCCATCCACAAAGCATCAAATTTACCATGCTTTCCCTTATCTTCATGCCTGCTATCCCACAATAGCACAAGATCTCTAATACTGAAAGCTCTTGGGGTTACCTTCTTATCAAACAACTTCTTCATCCTCTCTCTAAATTTTACATGCCTCTGATGGGATGCTCTTCTTGCTTCATCAAGATCAACAATCTGATTAATCCTTGCTTCATATGGATTGATTTCTTGGTCTTCAAGTTGTTGAATAAACTGAAATGAAGACAATTGTAGATGTAAGGGAAATAGAGCTTGTGTTCCATATACCAATTCAAATGGGCTTTTACCAGTAGCTCTTTTCACAGTGATCCTATCAGCCCAAACAACACATTTTAGTTGTTCACCACACTTCTTCTTGTTTAATTCCAAAGTCCTTTTAATAATATTTCCCAAGTTTTTATTGCCAGAATCAGCCTGTCCATTTCTTTGTGGATTGTAGTTAGAAGCATATGTCAACTTTATCCCATACTCTTTACACATTGCCACTAAAGGTCCAACTCTAAAACTCATGGCATTATCAGCAACAATCTTGAATGGCACTCCAAATCTACAGATGATATGATTCAATATGAATTCCATTACAACTTGGTGTGTTTCCTTCCTAGTGGGGATTGCTTCCACCCATTTTGTGAAAAAATCAGTAGCTACCAAAATCCATTTGTGTTTAGCACTTGATGAATCAAATATTTCACCAATAAATTCCAGCCCCCATTGGTTTAAAGGAGCTTCAATTGATACATGTTACAAAGGAAGGGATCTTGAAACTTTCATTCTTCCAGAGAAACACCGACAATGATCACATATTCTAATCAACTGAGTTGCATCCTTGAAAAGATATGGCCACCAATAACTAGCCCTCATAATTTTGTGTGCAATAACTCTTCCAGAAAAATGTCCTCCACAAACTCCCCCATGGAAATCAACAATTATTTTGGGAGCTTCATCTTCAATCACACATCTCAAGAGGATTCCTTTAGGGTTCTTCCAAGCCAACCCAAAGTTTGTAATGATATATTTTTGAGAAGCCAGCTTGAGAGCTCTTTTCTGATTTTTATTCAAATTTCTAGGGCAGCATAGGTGTCTGAGATAATAGATTACATCCTTGTACCACTCAGAGTTCAACAATTTTTCAAGAACATTTGCCCTCTCTTCTTCTACTTCATTTACTTTAGCATTCTGCAAATTGCTTTCAGCCATGAGCTTGGCAAGACCCAAACCTCTTACTAGATTTGTGGTTTGAATGTCCATATCATACTCCTATAATTTTTTAACCCACCTACATCTTTTTCTTGAAATCTCCATTTCTGATAAAACATATTTTACCCTTATGTGAGGAACATAAGCAACAAATTTGGAACTCAAAATATAAGGTCTGAAAACCTTAGTTACTTTCACCAATGCAAAGGCCTGCTTCTCCATGATTGTGTATTTTAACTCAACTTCTTGCAATGCCTTACTAAATAAGGCAATAGGTCTTTCAGCTCCATCATCATCCTTTTGCAACAAAACAGATGCAATGGTGTGCTCAGAAGCAAAGGAGAAGATTTGGAAAGGTTTTTGTAATTTGGGGCTATTAGAACAGGAGCATGCTTCAATGCTTCCTTGATTCCATCAAAATATTTAAGGGCAGCCTCTTCCCACTTGATATTCTAGTCCTTCTTTAACATGGAAGTGATGGGGAGAGTCAACTTAGAAAAATTTGACACAAACCTTCTAACAAAATTGATTTGACTGAAGAAGGATTGGATTCCTTTCTTAGTTTTGGAACCAGGATCTTGCGGGTAACTTCTATCCTTTGTGGATCAATAATAACTCCCTATTTAGACACAATGTGACAAAGTAGTTTTTCTCTTTGCACTCCAAAATGGCACTTCTTTAGATTGAGTGAAATGCCATATTATTTACATTTGATCAACATTCTTTCCAAATGCTGCAAGTGGTCAATTCTCTTGCTAGAAAAAATAGTAATATCATCTTGATAAAGAAAAATAAAATCATTGATATAGCCATTGAAAGTAATGTCCGCAACCCTTTGAAAAGTATCTCCAGCATTCATTAAACCAAAGGGCATCGTGACAAAAACATATGTTCCCATTAGGGAGTAGTAAAGGTAGTTTTAATCCTCTCTGATTCTTTGACAACAACTTGGTTATAACTTAGGAGAAACCATCCAAAGTAGAAATCATTTCAGAACTAGTCACTAATTACAACATGTTTTCCATGTTTGGTAAAGGATAGTTGTCCTTTATTGATGCTCTATTTAGATTTCTAAAATCCACACAAAGTCTGATATCTCCATTCTTCTTTCTAACCGACACCAAGTTTGCAACCCAAGAAGAATACCTTGTGGGTTGAATGATTCCTCCATCCTTCAACCTTTTCAATTCCTCTTGAATTTTGAGAGAAAGGAGTGGGTTAATTTTCCTTTTCTTCTGTTTGAATGGTTTGGCATATTTCTCAAGAGGGATTTCATGTTGGAACAAGTCTTCTCTATATGCTTTCAGCTCGAGAATAAGACCAAGCCAAACAATCCTGATATTGTTTCAATAATTGGATATAGGACTATTTTTATTCCTTGTTTAAACCACTCCCTAATCAAATCTTCCTTGGTTTCTCCTTTGTTCCCAAGTCATGCTCTTCAACATATCTAGATGCAAACATGTTTCTATTGATTATATAATCAGCATTGTTAAAATTTGACTCAAGAGCAACCAGCCCTCTAGGGATGGTGTTAGTCTTCAATTGAATGATATCCCTACCAAACAAGGTTTATTTTCCATCAACATTACAGACCAATGGTTCCAAATCAATATGTTGATCCAAAAATCACCTTGGTTCTGCAAAAACCTCTGAACCTAAGCATCATCATCAAATACTTTCCAATGTTTGATGTTATCAAAGACTGCAGGCCTAGTGAGTATTTCTACATCATATTCACAATATGGAGAAATGGTACAATTTTCAAATCTAGACCCCAACACTGCCAGATTATCAAAAATCATATTTAAACTTCTATCATGATGAAGAATGTTGAAGGAATCAAACATCTCAATCAGATCCCAAACTACGTGTTTGTATTGTTTCATCCACTGATTTTTTGTTATATACAGTTTTCTAACTTGTTTGACAACCAACTCAAAATATCCCTTTACAACAACATCTTTTACACCATACTTCCAAGCAATTCTCAGACCTAATAGCAATGCCTCATACTCAGCTATGTTATTGGTGCATTCAAAGTTAAGTTTGAAGGAGAAAAAAATTCCTCATTGATTGTAGAGATTAAAACAACACTGGCACCATTTCCAAATTTGGAGAAAGCTCCATCAAATAGTAAGGTCCATGGTGAGCCTACCTCTTTAATACACTTAGACTTATCCATCTTGTGCTCCTTACCATCAACAAACACAACAAAATTATCAACATCAACAGCAAAAATAATACTTCATAAGAAGCATTGTTTGGATCCTCAATTAGATGCAACATCTTCTTCTCTCCATATAATTTTACAAGGATACCCTCAATGGGAATGGTGGAAAAAGACATATCCATTTGGACACTCCCTCCAACACTTACAACCCACTTTATTGACAATAACATACCCCATTTAGTAGGGAAATCAAAAATTAAAACATCAAGTTTCAAATTCTTACCGGATAGGCTGCAAGTTGCACCACCAAACCTTTGACACACCCAACAACTGGCACTTCCCTAGAATCCATGGTAGTACACTTTCCATATGCTATTGTTACTTTGATATCTAACTCATTCATAACTTCCAAAGGCATGACATTGCATGATGCCCTGGAGTCAAACATACAATTATGTAGTAACCTATCCTTGATGATCAAAGTTGTGAAGAAAGGGTCAACACTCAGCTGAGATTCAACCAAGGATGTTCCCAAATATACCTCCAGTGGTTCACCAAATTCTTCCAATGCTGATGTCTTTCCTACCTCTGTAATAGCAAGTGGATCCTCTACAACATTCACATTCCTTTTCACAACAGCCTTCTCCTCCTTCAATCCCAAATACTCAAGTGCTCTCTTCTTGTGCTCAAGGATTCTAAGAAGCTCAAAATTGGAACATTGACCTTGATTTGGCTCAAAACTTGAGTGATGTCATAGGGAATGTATTTAGGAAAAACAACAAAGTGGAAGGAGGGCTGGAAATTTCATCAAGATGGCACAAGGTTTTTAACATTTTGAGCATGGGGTGAAGCATAACTTTTCTTGGGACAACAGGGCTCTTAGTAGATGTTTCTTTCTTAGGAACCTCTTTTGGGATATTAGAAAGAAATGGGGTTTTATTTTTGGCCTGAGGCCCAGCTCCCTTGATAGCCTTACTTCTTGTGTTATACTCCTCTTGGGCCACCACAACATTCATAAGCAACTACCTATCCTCTTCCAAGGGTATACCTCCATCATACTTCTTGATCATCAACACCCTCAAGTATTCAAAATCATTATTAGGAAGCTCAAAGGCTTGTACATTATCAATTTCTAAAACATGAGGAGGAAAAATATGTACCTATTGGATGCAATCCCAAAATCTAGTAGTAATCCTTGCACTTATCACTTCAGTGGATGTCACTCCTTGACATGAGTTTGTAGGGCAGTCCATCATGCAAGCATCATCATCCGTATTACAATCATCATCTTCCTCTTCAATTTTCTGATCTGTTCCACATGGAGGATGGGGTAATAAACATCTGTCACACTAGTCAATCTGATTTGCATCATCAACAACAACCACTCTAGCATTTAACGGATCAGGCACTACCTTACTTTCCTTGGCTTGAGATTGCCTATTTTTAAATCCAATAGGCTGTTTACCTTTGTCATCAAATATTTGTTCATTCTATGGTGATTTTCGAATCTATCATGTGCTTGTTGCCTAGGCTGACCTTATGAAGTTTGTTAAATTCCTTTCTTATCTCTACCCAATTTTTAGGAAATCTCTTTGATGCCCCTACCAAATTTTCATCACTTCCTCCAAGTCTACACTCTTACTTGCTTGAGGCTTCTCAGGGTTTACCAATTTAACTCCATCTCTCTTAGGAGGTTTCCCAACAGCCTTGATATTGATCTCAATTTGAAGTGCCATGATGAAGGCCTACCTTAAAATTGCGAGGGTTCTTGTCCCTCAAGTAATACATAACCTTCTTGTCAAATGCATTAGAATATTTTATCAAAAATGATTCATCACATGGTCTCAAATTTACTTGGTAATCTCCTTAAAGTTTTATTGAAGCTTATATTGAATTCATGGACCATTTCATTTGGGTTTTTCTTGATATTCTCAAACTCGATAGGAGGAATCAGGATCAGTTTTTCACCATATTTTAATCTGAATGCATTATGTATTTCAGTCCATGAATCAATTGAATTATTTGGAAAGTCCTTGTACCAATCCCTAGCATACTCCTCTAAAGTTTGGACAAAAAATTTAATGTACACATCCTCAAATCCAATTTCAAAATCCTCCATCATATTAATAAAGAGTTTCAAATGTTGATCACCTATTATGGCATTATTCCTTGGAACTTTGGTAATCTACTTCTAACATCTTGAGGAACAACATTAGGATAACCAAGCCATTCCCTAAAATTTTTGGGCGGAGGTATTGACCACAAATGGAGGCCTAGGTGGAGGCTGAGCCATGTTGTCTAGTGGAGGTGATCTTGGGGGTGACACAAGATGATGAGGAGTGTGAGGTCTTTGGGGCTCAAGAATGTGGTTCACAAGATTGGTATTCTCTAGGTGCTGATTTTATTGGAAAGTTTTACTAGAATTGAAACACACAGGTGTAGATTGAAGAAGGAACTCACCAGGTACAACAGAAGGACCTTCACTAGTTGAAGTAAACAAGTTTATGAGAAGATTTCTTGAATCAGAATCACTAGAAGAAGAGTGATAATCCTCTATTAAAGGCTGATCTCTCTCACCAATGGATATTCCTTTACTTGATGTCTGACCTTCAACAACCTTCCAAAATTTTCTTTCCTCTAAAACTGTCTTTCCCAATTCTTGAAATAATTTTCTACTTGGGTCCCTCCTGAAGAGAGATCTTCTTCCTTCCAGGTTTGCAGATTTATATGACACACTTCACTTAATGTATGATAAGGTACTGGTATTTATCAAAATATAACAGCCAGGAGTCACCACTAAGGACTTTCACCCTAGTTTGTGCAAATGCACTATGAAGATCTATCAAATGATTACAAATATTAAGCACTATGCAAAGCTTTAACAGATCTGATCTTCTTTCACTCAATTTATCAACTATTGTGCAAAGTTTGAAAAAATTGGAGACACTTGAACATATCAAACTCATAATTCTACTCTCATTCCAGCCTTATAAATCTGATTAGAAAATGATGCTCAACAATGTAGTTGCACATAAATCACATAAAATGTATTACCAGGGATTTGAAATACTAAAATATTCCCTAAACAATGCACTGGGAGCATGTTGATGGGCTCAAAATAATATCAACTAGAATTAAATTAACAAATTAGTCTAGATATTGCATTCTTCATCCCAGTAATGGTGCCAGAAGCGTGTTAGTACCCAAATTTAATCTCCTTCACAACTTGAGAAACATCATGGATTTTACAAGACACTCAGAGGAAGATAAATGATTTATATGTCATTTTGTAGCCGGGAAGAAATTTATCTAACTTGTTAGCACTCAAGATTTGAAGAAGTGGGTAGCACCTTGGAAGGATTTGATCTAATCCTCACTATTTTAGGTTGTGCCTATCAACCAAGGTAAGAGAACCTATATTGTAGCCTCTGTTTTGTGAAGGAGGTGAAAATATCCTTGTATTGTGTAAATTGTATGGAGATGGCCTTGAGAAAACATGATCAATTTCCCATTATTCAAACTCAATAGAGTTGTCACTACTAAATGATGGAAATGCTTTCAAGACAAGGCTAAGGCTACTAAAGACATGGTATGATCCTGATTTGCTTTGTGCATTTTTGTAAATGGATTATATTATTTTTTAACAAATAATAATGTAGGGGTATTATAGGTAAGATGAGTTAATTTGAAATGAATTTTGGGGTGGGAGATATTTAGACAAGACTAACCAAAATTTTCCAACTTCTTTGAGGACCTTTGCAAAACTTGAAAGAATCAGAAAAGAAATGCTTCAAAGAGGTTAAGGTGTTCCTTCAACAAAGATATGTGCATCAAATGGAAGCCTAGATATGCACTCTTCCACACAATATCTGATGATTTATCACAAAATATTGAGTTAAATGAATCAGCAAATCATTTAGAAATTTCTATTCTATCATACCTAAGGTACCCCTAAAGGTTTACAATCAAATCTATATCAAGGAAAGCAAAGTGAATTTAAATTTTTTATCCCTTCATCAGATGAAAGATCTTCTAATTCTAGAATTGCAAATGCCTTTAAGATGTTACCAGAATTAGATCTGCATGATCAAAAGGAAATTCAAACACTAGATTACAACAGGACCAAGAAACACAAATTGAAAACATTCTGAAACATAAGTAAATGCAAATTTTACCAAGAGACAACACAAAATAATCTAGAATGACCAAATTTATCAACAGGGAATGTTATAAGAACAATCTCAAAGCTTGTTAGTGGCTATACATCTACAACCAACCTAACATGATACAAATTTGATGCAAAAAGGAGTTAAAATGGTTCTCAGGTGGTTTCTCAGAGAATGGGATTCTTCCTAGATTTTCCTGTGAAAATTCTAAGTTTCTCCAACCATTTGCATGACAAATTCATGCAATATATAAATTTTACTCACTCACTCACTTTTCCCTCAAATCTTCCCTCTTAAAGTGGAATATTCGAAGCACCTTTTCTTTGCAATATTTCTAAAAATGACATTTAAAAAACTTGCAAAATTTTTCTAGTTGTTCTTTCAAAAGGTGAATCATCACAAAAATTTCATCATTCCTCAAAGTGGAAGCATGTTTTCATTTCCCACACATGTAGATCCCTTTCATTTCATTATTTCATCTTTTCCTTTCCCATTTTTTTACTCTACAACTTTGGATCTCATAATTCATGTTTTTCACAAATTAGAGTAAAAATTCATTTGAAATGTGATTTGGATTCACAAATTGAGCCCCAATTTGATCAATTCAGACCCTGCAGGCCAAAACGACACGAATTGGCAAAAAATTGATGAAAATTGATGCAAAAATGCATCTCCAAACTTCCTGGAGCTCAAATGGTGGCCAAATTGGTGAAATGCACTCGTTGATCTATTCTTATCTTTAAATTTGAGCCCTCCATGTGGCAGATCCGGAAAAAATGGGCCTCGGGGACACTTTTGACCTTTTTACAACTTTTTGAAAATTTGCAAAATTTCTTGATTTCCTCCACTGCTCCGCCTTTGCGATTTGGGTCTGACACATGGCGCAATATGACTGGATATAGTTTCATGGCTCAATTTTACACACCTTGCATCCTCTTAGAAAAAGGATTTTTTTCAATTTTACTCTATGGCTCCACCCTCCTGCAAGACACGTGTCCTCATATGATTGGTGAGGGGAAGCCCTCTAGATTTCATATTTTAATATTATTTCACCAAAGAAATTTTTAAAAATTTCCTCCACCAGCCTGCTCCTCCACCATTGACTCCTCAGATGAATTTTGACTTCTTACCTTCAAGCTTGCGGGTCCATTCAATGATTTTACCCTTTTGATAACTACGGGCTAAAAATACAACTTACCTCTAATGGCCCACCTCGTTGCCTTTGAGCCTACCACGTGTTGTCCTTTGATTGGATGCAGGCCTTAGGGATTTTCTTCATTTCCATGCATTTTCCAAAGTGCCCTAAGGCACAAAATGACCCGCCCATCCGCCTTCACTATGCCTACGACACGTGTACCTCCTCTAGGACCTGCAGATCTACTAGGGCAACTTGCACATTTTTCCAAAAACACAAAATGTTAAGTTTTTAGAAATGACCCACCGATCCTTTTCCAATTACAAATGGCCATGTATGCAAAATTATATGAGCTAGAATTTGATGGGCAAAGGATGCCCGTATGACCGTAAAAAAACATAGAAATTTCCAGCGACCCCCAAAATTGATTTTTTCTTCATGGGTGAAGAATTTTTCGATCAAAAGACAAATGGAAAGTGATTTTAGGAAATTTACGACCATGGAAAGGGATTTTTGAGGGAAAATAAGTACAAATCAAATTTATTTGAGCTCCAAAGGAGAAAAATGAAAAAATGGCAGAGGCATTTGAAACAGGAAAAATTAGGGCAACATGCAAAGTAAACTTGGGGATTCCTTCAGAATGGTGCAAAATGGAGGAAATGTGAACAACACATAGCACTCAAATACAAAAACAAGTTGGTTTTTTTCAAATTCAAAGTATATGAGAATCCCAAAACTATTTTCCCTCTGAAACAGGGAAAAACACATTTCTCCTTAGCAAAACAGGGATGTTTCAAATTGGGCACCAACAACACATACCTTAATACAATCTAATATCCTACATTCAACACATCAACAATGAATTTTAACTATAATCTAATGAAATTATTTTCATTGATATCAGTTTATAAACCTCGATAGACATTCTCATATATGATGCACTCCAAAAGCATCAATAAATATTTCAATTGATATTCTTAGTTATGAACCGCTTCTAAGGCATCAATAATACTTTCACTGATTCACAAGATTATGGAAAATTCACAGTTTACTCAGAGCTTCAAATTTTGTTTTATCATGGATTTCACTCATACATTCTAAACATTGCACACAAAGATTATCAAAAATGATCTATAAATCCTACATGTAGTTTCTTATCGACATGCATAAGATCACATTGAATATTTAACCATCACAAATACTTTCACACATTTACACAATCATAAATATACCAAATTCACATAAAAACTATATTTTTCCTTCTTGAAGCATCCTTCTTGATTTCCATTCGAATGGGAATGAGGTTATTTCTATACACTAGCTAATTTATAGTCTTTTCAACAAATTACAACTAAATGAAACCCATTTTACCACTTGGTCACACATCCAATCTTAATCTTGACATTAAGTTGCTTAGCTTAAAGACCAAATTCTTTCTTCTAGACTCATTTCAAGTTTCCTAGTCCCTAAAGGAGACTTAAAACACTCTCTTACACCTCATTTAATATTATTACAAGATTATATACTTCAATTTCCCATTAAAACATCCACATGAAGAAAAAATTCCCTTCAAGACTCAAAATAACATTTTGGAGGGAAAACCAATTATTCAAAATTTGAAATATTAAGACTCAATCTATCACCTCTACATGACTCTAGGACCTTAAACACAACTAAAAAACAACAAATTTGGATATTATCACCCTTATGCACATACTATAGGTGATGTTTATGCATCATACTTGTAGGGACCCTGATTTATTGGCTAAGTATAAGAAGGTGTCCGAGTGCACAAGGCCTTGTTAAAGAAGGGTGTGCAAGGAGAAAGCACACAAGATAGGGTTTTAGGAGTGTTCAATAGAACAAGTAGCACACACACAAGGAAAAGAAATATTTTGGGACTTAGCCATATTTGGCATATCAGGCAGGACACGTGAAAAGCATGACCCGACTACACATGTGGAGTGGATAAGGTGCTATCTGGTGATAGGTTAGCCTAGGAAGGAATATGCCCTGTGATGGAAGCTTCTAGAAGACCATCATGGAAAGGAGTGGAGATATCAGGCCTGGAGGAGCATGCTCCCATGGAGGACCACATTTGGACACTTGGTGATAGATATGAAGCCTCAGAAAGGTGGGTTGGCAGTTCAAGAGGCCTATAAATATAAGAACCCATAAAGGAATTGCAATATATATCAATAGAGAGCAGAGCTATGCAGAAATACTATGAGGAACTCTATTGGGTTGAGTAAATGACATATAGGGGAAGTATGTATCAAGGGGTTTGGGTATGAAATTTTCCTTTCATGTTTAGGAGGACTCTAATCCAGTTATGATGTATGACTTTGGTCTACCATATTGTGATATTCTATAATGGATCTAATGCATGTGACGAGGTTGTCGGATATGATGGAATATAAATATAATAGACTCTGGTTTATACATATATCTACATAGTTCTATTTCATATGTGTTATATGAATGAATATAAACTCCTATACATTTCCTTTTCAGTTCAATTCTATAAATTGTTAAGTATCCTTTTATCTGGAATGACTGCATTGATCTAGAATCCATTATGAGCTCTATGATGAATGTATGTCTTGTGTCCACTCACTCTTTTTAAGTTCCTATCATAGATGATGCTTTCCCACTTAAATCACATAAAAGAGAGACTCGGTGCCCTTGCACGTACCTTGGGTAAGCATCCATTGGCCCCGCTTGGTGATAGGCTTTGTGTGTATGGGATTCCCTTGTTCTTGGTGGGTGTAAAAATGACTACATATTGGTTCCATTTTGGGACCTCTTTTTGAAGTTGTAGTGGGAAATAACATACATCATGATCTATGCAATGAGTGATGACAAAATGCCTAACTCTAGAAAGTATTGAATCATGGTTCAAGAGCACGGAGGAAGAATTTTCTTAGAGATTCAACACTGGGCCTAAGTTTGATGCACGCAGATGGGTAGAAGAGAACCTCTACCATGAGTTGTATGAAACTTTCTTCTATTGCTTTCTAGTAGAGCTGTATGAATGGCTCTTAGCATATGTGTCCAAATCAAGCTAGTGTTATAGATCGCGTGTGTGGACCCAAGAAGAGTACCAAAGGCTACAAGATTCATATCTCAGCGTGGAATCATTTTGTGGACCAATGGTGGAAAGGAGTACGACTAAATACATTTGGAATATGTTATTTCTACATATTCTTGTCAAAAGTCGTTGCGTTTGAATTTTTGTGAGAGCGGAGGATCATTTCTATGTGCTATTCATTTGGAAATGAAGATTTGAATCATTACCTTGAGTTTAGCATCATTTTCGATGGCGGCTAAACCTTCGAGACCTTTGGGTGAGGGAGCTAGGGTGGAGGAAGATGGAAGACATTGTGACTGAGAAAGAAAGGGAGGAGAGATGACTAAAGTATAGTAAAGCACATGAAAGGGAGATTTCTAGACAATGTGAAGTTTTAAGTGTGATGGATCTATGGAGGCATACATTACGGGAAGGATTTGAGTTTCACAAAGAGGATGTGGAACCTTAGCAGTCTGTGCTACCCAATCTTGGAAAGCATGGGAGAGAGACCCCTTCAGCTTTTGATGAGAGTTCGTCATGCGGAGAGAGAAAAGTTGTTGGTGCACATCTTAACCCACCTAGTGACCAAACCTTGGTGTTGGGTTTTCCAAATCAGAGGAGTGTTGATAACATAGTTTGTATCAATGGGAGTGATTGATTAGAACCTAGGAGGTATAATTTCTCATTTGGAAATTCTATGGTTGCACACTTTATTCCAGTGTTTGGAGGAATTTTCAGACAAGGAGAAAATACACAAGGTTTGGGTAACGCATTGGGGAGTGGCACGGGGCATACATCTGGTAGTGGAATGATCTCACAGACCATTGGCGCATAGTTCAATGGGACATTGGGGATGCTAGGTGTGACCACTTCAGCCCATTATTGGCCGTAGGAGGATCTGGAGGTGGAACTGGTGGATCGGGAGGCACAAGACCTAGTGGATCCAATGGATCTAGTGGAGGAAACACTGGAGGAAACCAAGGATCTAGACTAGGAGGACAAGGGCCTCAACCACCTCCTCAAGTAATCTTTGAAATGTCTTTACACTTTCCAGACTACCAAGGCATAGAGGATGTTGTGGAGCATGTTCACAAGTGTGAATTGCTATGGCGCACGAAGGGGATCACAACCCTAGAACGGAAGGCAGTCAATTTGCAATGACATTGCAAGGGTGTGCACATAGCTAGTATAGGAAGTATGACCCCCATCAGATGGTGGTAGATTACACCACATTGAAAAATGCCTTCCTAGTAGAATTCCACATCCCTGAGTTTGAGCAGAAGAGCATCAATTCCCTTAAGGAGATTCAACAGGGAATGGTAGAGAGTGTGTGGGATTATGACGTGTGGTTTAAGACTCTCCTATAAAAATTGTCATATGACATTCACCATTCACAACATGCTCAATGGTTTTTTGGAGGGTTGATAACACCATTTAGAAGAGCTTTATCTCATAATACTTTCACTAGAACCATGCGAGGCATTATAATCTACTCTACGTGCACCGAAGCTGTTGGAAGTGTTGATACTAGTGTTAGCTTGTTCCTGGAAGCTCAAATCATTGCTATGGCTAAGAAGCTATAAATGTTATCTGTAAACTCAGCTCATGAGACTTGTAGTGGAATGTGGTGTACAGATTATGAAGTAGAGGGGCATGCCAAGGATAGTTGCCCTTGGAAGACATTACGCACTATAGTAGTAGATTGTGAGATTTTTCATGGGGACCATGATGTGAGTAGATGTCCTTTGTTATAGCACACAATTTGGAAGAATGTATCTTGTTACTATAAGATTTACACCTCTATAACCCATGATACTAAGGATTGTAGGCTTATTGACCAGATCCATGAGGCCATTGATCATGGTGTGCACTAGACCATCCTTGCTAGTAGTTCTAATGGTAATGACCACAAGTATGAGAAGAAAAAGGATGGAGGCACGAGTGGAAGAAGTTCTTGTGAAGGATTTTAGGTTCATTAAAACCATGGAAGAGGAAGAAGTGAGTTCCCATGGGGAACATGTTATAATTGAGGATCTTGTTTCACCTAATTTTAGAGCATTTCTTTGAATATCGAAAAAGCAGATAAGGGTAAATGGGCTAGGAGGAGTACCTATTAAAGCATTTGGTGAAGGTTGTTGTGTGCATATGACTTATTGATCCACAACTGATCATGAGAGATTCCTTTTGGCTAGGAGGAACTACCTAAAATAGAAAATAAGACCACCAAATAGAAGTTAAACAGTATATGCAGTGGACTACCTAGCGTATGCTAGATCTAGGAAGTGTGATACTCCCTAGACGGCTGTCAATCCATTGTTTAAAATAACTCAATGTTAACAATAAATGAAATCCTACTGTAGTTAAAATGATTTAGGTATCTCATTCGACTACAATAAGCAAATTTGTTCACAACATGCTAAGCTATGACTAAATCTGAAGGTCAAGGTCTCTGTCGAGTACTGGTACTAGTCAGGGTCTGGTTCTAGGATGTTTTGGGTATTTGGTGGATTTTTAAGCTCTATTCATGGTCTAAGGGTAAATACTAGAGATAATCATCGGTGTGGTATGATCGATGTTAGTTTATGTGAACCGAAAATTGTTGTGGGTAACCGGCATTGGTATGGTTGGGGTGGAGGAAACTTAATAAAATATTGGTGTGGTGATAGATTTGAGGCTAAATGGAAATGGAGAGGGAAATGAAAAGGTATATGTAGGTCTTAGGTGTGCTTAGGGGTAGTTATCAATAGGATATGGACAATTTAATGGTGTGGGTGAAGGAATGATCAAGTTTGTATGAAGGAAAATGATGGGTGAATGGGAATGCAAGTAGAAATTGATAACAAAAGTAAAAGAGTCTACTAAAATGACAATAGATAAATGTTGGTTAACAAAACACTTACTGTTGTATGAGCTTGATGGCTGGATGGAAATGGTAGTTGATAAGATGTGTGTAGTTTGGTGTGGTGATGGTGCTTCCCAGGATGCTCCCGTGAATGCAAGTGGCTCTGTGATTACTTTTGATGCTGGTTGTGGATGCTCTAATGCGTGTACGAATGTTGGTTCTACTTGCATGCAGCTATGGTTTTGTCTCTTGCTCTAAAAAATATGCCAACCTTGAAATTAGGTTGTTTTGGGGAATAAATGGTAATCGATGAAAATTTTGGGTTGACCGGCGGTAGTTTCGGGTAACCAGCGTCATTTAGGGCGAGGACTTCCTAGGGTTACTAAAATGGGTAGATCCTCTTAATTTCTTTGATCTCGTTCATTTTTATTCCATGGATTAAAATGGAATCCTCCTTTCTAATGGGTGGGAATGTGTTTAGATGGAATGTAGGCTTTGATTTTTAGTGTTTAGGTAGGTCTTAGTTAGTTATGGCAACATACTAAGAATAGGTCTTAGGGGGAGGTGGCTAGATGAGGTGTACAGGTGAGGTGGATGTGTGGGCATTATCTCAATTAGGATATTTAAATAATATATATTATGAGATCATGAATTAATTTAATTAAATTAATATTAGAGTGGGGTGAAAGGGGCCATGGTTAGGTGAGTGTGTTCAAGTTGGTTATTTGTCGAGGGACCAAGGGGAGTGTGACCTAATTTTGGTGTCTACATTTTACCCCTTTTTTAGATTGCATAGATTGTATTTGTAAGCGACACTAAGATAAATAAGATGTGTTTGCCCCATGTGTGGGTGAAGGTGATCCCCTAAAACTAGGAAGCGATGAGGCGAAGAAGGAAGAAGTGGTGAGTGGTTTGATAAAAGGTGAATGTGATGAATAGGAAGGTGGGCAATGGGGGTAAAAAGAGGTAAAGGTATAATCGGGTAATCTAAGTAATGGGTTAGGGTCAAAGGTAGACAAATTCACACACACACACACACACGTATAACTACAACATGGTATCAAGTTGAAGAGTAGGAGAAATCTACATTTTATAAGGTCGATAGGTTTATTCAAACAAGGTTGAGGTGATTCGGTATCCAAGGTATAGGATATGGTCGGGAAACATGACACAGTCAGGTGGAGGAACGTTTTACGTATGTTTGATACACCAAAGGTTGGGTTAGGATAAATGGCCATCACGAAAAGAGGAAAGGTAAGGTTGGTATGTCAATCAACATGGGTAATAGTGCCGAATGGTATAACGAGCACATGAGGTCACAGGTCACTAACAATGTTCCAGTCCAAGTAACTAGGTCACGTAAGGGGTAGGGCCGAGGTATGGGTAAAAGAATGAGTCCCCAAATGAGGATGAGGTGAGGTGGTAGATGATGAGGTCGGGAGGATAAAGTGAAGTGTCCAAGTCAGGTGTGGGTGAGGTAGAAAAGATTCGAGGTCGATAAATTGGGGGTAGGGGGTAGGAAAAATACTAAGCAGGATAACTGACAATGGTTAGAAGGAACCGATGCCGGTCATAATGGACCAACCATGGTAAGATTGGGCATGGGACCTGATGTCGGTCAAGGTAAAATTATATCGAGTCACAAGTTGGGTAGGTTATAAAAAAGGAAAATTCCACTTTTTACATAATCATTTATCACTTGCCAAATAGGAGAAAATGATAGGTGAGAGAGAGAGAAAGGTTGAAATCATCATGTAGAATGGAGAGTTGAGTTGTCAATTGGTGTAGCGGGTAATTGGCGATCGATGATAGGTGGGTCCATGAGATTGGATTGATCGATTGGTTGGTTGGAGGTGAGTAGGTTGATTGGGTGATGGAAGAGGTAGGAGAGGGATCGGGTGGACCACCGGTGCAGTGGCTCGATGTGCCACCACAACAACAAAAATGTGATGAGGTAAGAGTCAATCCCTTTCTTTGTTTTGTGAGTTAGATTGGTTTAGAGGTCGGGTGGGGAAAACTAGGTTTTGGGGGAGGAAATGAATTTTAAATTTTAGGAAGTCAAATTGGGTAAAATAGGAATGGGGAGGGAGGGGGTTGGGTGAATGAGGGGTGGGGAGGGTGGAGGGGTATATTAGGTCTGAATGGGTGGGTAGAAGGGAGAGAAAGGGGTTTTTAGGAAGAGGGGGGTTTTGGGTGTCACGGTTTTTGGCACAATAGTGAGCGTCTGTTGAAGGTTAGCCATCATTGGTGGCACCGGAACCGGTATCGGTCATGAAAAAGGTGATTGATGCCAATTTAGGGGAGACCGGGGTCGGTTAGAGATAACCGGTACCGATCATGATTTGGGGAAAAAGGGGCCAAAAGTGCCCTAGGTTGGGTGGGTGAGATAGGTAGTGGTAAGTAGGAGATGTTTTGGGGAAAATAATAACATAGGTAAAGGGTGAAAATAGGTAAGGGTGAATGATAGTGGGTTAGGGTTGGGGTGGGTAGATAGAAGATGTGATACAAAGGTAAGGAGGTCTTAGGGAAAGAGAGGTAGGGTGGTAAGTATAGGTGAGGTTGAGTGGGATTGTGGTTATGATTAAGGTGTATTAATGTGATGTTTTACTGGATGTAGGTGAGAGATCAACTGAGGATGCGAGATAGGGTTCCACCCCTGCTCTTGAGAGTTCATGGGGCGGTGAAAGTCAAGGAGTGGAGGCATGTTACAGATGTGGGCCTTATTGGGGTCAAATGCTACCGACATGTAGTCCGTAGTAGCTGAGTTTTATGGTCACCCTCATCGATAGATGGGATTTGGCAACCAACACATTCCACCTACTGACAAGGGAGATGACAGTCACCCTAGAGGACGTGTACAGGATATTACGGTTACCTATATTGGGGATGTAGGTATACTCGATCTCCTCAGAGGCATTTGAGGAGTTGATGTTGACAGTATTTGGTGAGGGACTGGTGGAGATGACATTCCATAGTGCTAGCTTGAGTTATGGAGAGATGTACCTAGCCCGTCCAGAGGAGATGAGGCTAGTAGTGTTATTGATGGAGGTAGTCTTCTATTTTACACTCTGGATGTAGAGGGTGGGAGATTCCGATGATAATGATGGGGGTGCTCCATGATATGATGATGGACATGAACTACTTTGCATGGGCACCAACATTCCTAGTGCAGTTATATAGAGAGTTATGGGCATATGGGTGGCTTCGTAGGTTCAACTTATGCTGCACCTTTTTCTTCATTGTTGGGCCTACAAGCACATTATGTGTGTTCATTCAATTGGTATGCCCCAGGTGGATGCATTTGAGCCTAGTTTTGTTCGAGTGGGCTACAAGCGATGGGTTCCAGTGATGGGAGAGCATCGAGTAGGTAGGGTGACACATGATGTAGCATATTATAGGTGGTTCTTTGGAGGGATTGTCAGTGTGGACATTATTTAGAGACCGTATGTGGGTTATCCCTCATATATACAAATGGCCGATGAGTTAGACAACTTGTAGCTACTCAAATGGATTAAGGGGCATCATCCAGGGAGCATGTGATGATCACGGTGAGATAGGGTCGAGAAGATAGTTTGGGATACTACAGGATATACCCCCACCCTTTCCATAGTATAGGAGAGATGATGTAGAGATACCACTACCACTACAATAGCCGACAAGGAAGCCAAATTTAGCCACCATCAATGTGTAGAGAGATGCCCTATAGGGGAAAGTTGACCTTGATTACACAATTAGGGATGGTACATGGGTAGTTGGTAGGTTTATAGGTGGAGGTGGCCACTTTGCATGCACAGGTGGCCAGTCTACAGGTCTGAGCCCAAATGGCCCAAGGTGGAGATGGTGAGGATGATTAGGTGGCCACCCTACAGGTGCATGTTATAGGCCTTTGTGGAGAGGTCTAGTTGGCCCCACTACAAAGGCACAAATTGTGACATTACGAGGCCTAGATATAGAAACATGGTGTGAGGCCGAAGACACCACCACAGCCTTTGGGATAGGGTCCCGATTCACGAGGCGAGGAGTAGGACAGGTCCCACAAGGATAGGAATAAGGAGAGGCCAATGACACCACCACATACAGTACTAGTAGCCATATTGCAAGATGCTCTAGGTGACGTTAGATATTATCGGGATTCATTGATGGTGGTGGGGGATATCTTTTCTATCCTATGGAGAGCACAAGGCACAACATGCCTCAAGTGAGAGGAACATATCACACACCCACAATGTGGAGAGCACAGGGGGCCATCAAGCCTTGAGATAGGATCGGGGTGAGGCCACTAGTTCACGGAGGCTAGCTCCAGGTGATGTACCCATAGGGACCCGACCATGACCCATGACGGGTGGTGAGATCTTAGAGCCACCGGGGAAGGAGCCGAGGAGGGAGGAGACTAGAGAGACCGAGATTGAGGATATCCGATAGGATGATGTGTGATGTATGTTCCTCTATTTTGATGTATTTATTTAGTTTTGATATATACCGCCTGCGTGCCAAAGAGACTAAGGATGTATATGCGATTTTGTGTATTTTTGATCATATATCGGTCTGCATGCCAAAGATGGTGAGGCTATATATGAGAGTTTTGAGATATTTTTTTATATACATCGCCTACGTGCTGAAGATATTTGAGAGTTATGTATATGGATACACATGTTTGGATGTTTTTATTTATAGAGATGATGGTGATTTTGGCATGATGTATCTGTGTTGATAGAATTTGATTGTTATGTGTATATGGATTCATGATAGGTGTGTTAGGCATGATGGAATCAGGTTATAGGTATGGATTGAGTAAGGTCATAGGCATGGTGGAGTCAGGTCATAGGCATGGAGTCAGGTCATAGGCATGGTGGAGTCAGGTCATAGGCATGGTGTAAGTCAGGTCATAGGCATGGTGGAGTTTTAGGTTGGTTTAGGTTTGGTGATTCAAAATTGGTTGAGTTTGTAATTCATTAATTTGTGTAATTAATGATGATATGGGCCATGTTGGGATGTTTTGATAGTAACATGCATGATAATGGTAAAGAAAAGGTAGACATAATGAATGTATGAATGAGGATGGTAAAGATGTGAAGAAATTATTACTTTCTTTGGTTTAATTTTGAATGATTGATATAAAAAGGAAACTAACTAGGGTAGATTGTGATTAGGAAAGCAAAAAGGGGAATTGGTTAGGGTAGAGAGTGTCCAAGCTAACCTCCAAGGGCCCCATGTCCTCAGAGTGCTGCCTACATAGTCCCGGTGAAAAGGGACCTTAGGCCGATGTAGTTCTCCCATAAGCTAGGGAAGAATGCGAGGAGGTATGAGTATGAGTTGGTAGGTTGTAGGCATGATTAGGTCTAGGTCTTTTAGGTATGGGTGAATTGTGGGTATATTGTTATGGGTGATTTTGAGTTGATTTTTAGATAATCCTTGAGGATCTATTCCCATATAAGATAATCAATACGTAATGTAGAAGGTTTAAAGATAAGAGGAGGCAAGAAAGCCACCTTATTGCTAAGGATAATAATGGGTGGGTCATACCTTAGATAGGATGATGAATGAAAGACCCGAAAGACATTGCATGATTGATTATTCTAAAGGTGAAGAGTAGTCACATGATCACCAAATGTCATGGTTCAGAGGTCCCTTGAGGTGGTAGGAAACAAAAGTGCGAATGGTGAGAGCGTGAAAAAGTGGTTAGTTTATATGGTATTTGGTAGCATGCCTTTTGGCAAGATTTCCAAGATAACAATGAGCAAGTTCATGATGAAAAAGTGTTCTCTTTTTACTTATATTTGAGATAGTGATCAATGTGAGAAGTCTATATGGGATGAGGAAATCAACTCCTTGAGGTCCTCACGAAGATGATTGATGCGGGAAGCTTAGGATTCTCATTTTTTTAGAAAGCTTTATAAATCTGTCCTTCGAGGGAGTATTCTATTTACAACAATGATGATAGAGAGAAATATGTCCTTTTGAGGGAGTCATATTTTTATTGGAAGTTTGAATCCAAGAGTTGGATCCCATGTGAGGGATTTTAAGTCATGGAAAAGACTAAGGTGAAAAATTGGATTCTTGTTCAGAAAGAAAGGTTAAACGACCATGGGATCTCATCTAAAAGCAGACAAAAAGTATCCATGAGAATCATGCCATGTGCAGCACCGTGGTACACATATTTAAGAGAAGATAAAAGAGTGATGGCTACACACATGATTCTTGTTTAATCATTGGGGGTGGCATAGTGAAAGGAGGGAAGTGAAAAGTGCTTAAGGGATGAGCATGAAAAGAGGAAGAAGGTGAGGTAGGACTGAAATTCAACAATAGAAATGTCAAGATGCAAGGCATTAAGGGGCTCAAGTTTGGGTTTACCATCTAGTGAAGATAAACGATAAGCACATGATCCATAAGTATGTGTCATGATGTATGGTCCAAGCCAATTAGGAACAAAGTTGTCCCGTTTATTTTTTTCCTCTATGGTTACATGTTGATTTTCTTTCAAGACAAGGTCACCGAGGAAGATTCATTCATGGGCACGTTTTTCATAGGCATGTTTGATACGTTTTTAGTAAACTTTAAGATGGTCAAGAGAATTAATATGAATTTCATCTAATAACTCAAGTTGTGCTAAATGGTCCTGGCAAAAGTCATCATCATTGAGCATGTCATGGAGAGAAATGTGAAGTGAGGGAATTTGGACTTCAAGAGGCAGAACAACCTCTGTACCATAGACCAGAGAAAAAGGTGTGACAATAGTGGAAGTGCAAATACTAGTACGGTATGCCCATAGGATGAAAGGAATATGTGTATGCCGGTCCTTCCATGTATCATTAACCACTTTCATGAGAATTTTTTTAGGCTTTTATTAGTGGATTTGGCTTGGCCATTAGTTTTTGGGTAATAAGGTGATGAGAAACTTAGTTAAATACCAAAGGCATCGTAAAGTTTCCATAAGGTTTTATATTGAATTATTTGCTATTATCGGTGATGAGGCGGTGAGGAACACCAAAGCGACAAATTATATGATGAATGATGAACTCACATATTTTCTTAGATTTCATGGAGATGAGAGGTATGGCTTCAACCCATTTGGTGTAATATTTAGTAGCAGTGATGATCCATTGATGTCGCTTTAGGAAGAATGGGGATTGATTTCTCTAACAAGATCCAAACCCCATTGAGAGAAGGGCCAAAGGTCACAAGAAAATTGTAAGGCATGACTAGGTGTATGAGGAAGGTTGGCATGTTGTAGGAATTTTACACAATGCTTGGCGTATTCACAATAATCATGGTTGAGGGTTGGAAAGTAATGGCTGATATGTGGCACCAGCATTTTTAAGGCCAAAAGGCATGACTCGATAACATAAGGTCCCCAAGGGGTGATGAATGTGTTTTTTGTTGATCCTCTAGGGAAAGAAAAATTTGGTTATAACCTGAGAAACCATCCATGAGTGATAGCATCTCTTGACCAACGGTAAGGTCAACCAGATTAGTCAATACCAGAAGAGGAAATTCATCTTCAAGAAAGCTAGATTAAGGTCACAAAAATCATGTGCAAATGTAGAGTCCCCCTATTTCCTTAGTGATAGGAACAATGTTAAAAATCCATCAAGGATAATCAATGGGTAAGATGAAGGAAATGGAAATAAGGTGTTGAATTTCTTATTTGAGTAGAAGAGCAATGCGAGGGTGCATTTTCCTTAGCTTTTTTTTACGGGTTTGGCATCGGGAATGGTTACGATATTGTGGACCACTATGGTGGGGTTAATCTGGGCATGTCGTGTAAGACCAAGTGAAAGCATGATTATGGGTTTTGAGAAAAGAAGTGATTACTTCCTATTCATAAGAATCTAAAGATTTATTGATATTTAGAATGTATAGGTCGTCATGAGTATGGATATTAATTTCAATAGTTGATTCATTCTACATGGTTTATGTCTCAGATGGTAATGACCGATGAATATATGAGTCTTCTACACCAAGGTAGGTGAGTATAGACTCATCATCCTACCATTGAACGATTTTAATCGAAGGTGTATCATCATCGATCATTTCAGGATATAGGTAGGAAGAGAAGAGGGAGCCTCACCCTTACGTTGATAAGTCAGAGGCCCCAAGGAAATGGTGTTTATGAATTTTTTTTTTAGGAGGAATGGATTATGGATCCATCGACTTTGTCGGTGAAGGTGGTGAAGAAGGTGGAGAAGGGCTGATATCCTTAATGGCTCAATGTGGCCTTCTTGCTAGGTGGTTCAACGAATTTGATACCACTATGATCGTTATGTTTGTAGGTAATACATGGAATAATAGTATGATGGCCTTACTCATAAAAGCCAAAACCAAAACCCTTCCATGCACATCGGTGCAGGAAGGTGTGGGTGAAACAATGATTGGTGAGTGACTGGAGGTCGGTAGAAAATGGGCATGGGTTTGTGATTGTGGTTCAGGTGTATAAGTGGTAGTATCAAGTACCCCATAGGTGATATTGGCACGAAGGTGGGGAGGACCATAAAGGAGGTGCTATCCTATGTGGTGATCATAGCAAGGGTGTTGGTGAAGACTTCCATACTCTTGTGGAGTAAGGAATGTGTTGACACTATACAGGGGATACTCCCCCAAAGTGAGGCATTGAAAATTTCCTTCCAAGGGATTGGTGGTCGATATGTGGGTAGTTGTGATAGACAACATGTTAGAGATTGACTCGAAGGTGGAGCTAGCAGCTGATTGAGAGATTAACGGTTCATCTATGGAGGTTGTGGCGGTGGTAGGAATGGAGGATGTAGGTGCGATTGAGGTAGCGGTGTCAGCCACCTTTGGTGAGTGGAGGTGTAGGTGAAGAGGTAGTGGTCATGGAGGTAGATGCTTTAATGGTTATAAACACATCATTGGTTCGGTAAAGCATGTTGTAGGCTTTGAAGGGTGATGGGTCAGCCGAGAATGGTATAGGTGTCTCCTTCATGCTCAAACTTTACACAATGATGCAAAGTGGAAGGAACATAACCCATGACACAAATATAGGGTCTACCAAGCAATAGGTTATATTGAAATTACCCCTCTAAGACGTAAAATAGCTTTGGAATAGTACGGGGGCCCATGTGGACATGGAGGATGATGGTGCCAAATGTGGAAGTGATACCATCATTGAATGAATGCAACATGATTGGATGTTTATGCATGTAATTTTTAGGTATGCACATTTGGTCGAACACATGGGAGGAGGTGATATTAATGCTAGTGCCCCCATTGATCATAACACATCATACATAGATATTATCGATATGGATAGAGATGAAGAGAGTTGGATCCGGGTCATCGGTTTGGTTCAAGTGTGATATCATTGTCCGAGAAGCTAAGGGTGACTACTTGGTGAGTAGGTGGAGGTGTAGGAGAAGGTGGTAATTTGGTAAGGGAGGCTACATGATGAGGTGTAATAATGGAGGCTACGGGTGTAGGATCATTGGGTAAGACCTTAATAGATTGAAGGACCTCCATGAGAGCTTGAAAATGGGATTCCAAGGTTAGGATGAGGTCATATAAGGAAATTTTGAGGGAAGATTGGTGTAATGTGGTTGAGCATCACGCAATGTGTAACCCCATTAGAAGTAGGATATGGGTCTGCGGATAGTGACTTTACTTGTGGGTGGAGATGGTATGTTGGGTATAGGGTTGGTCGGTGGGTCGGTTTCCTTTTCCTTTCCTTTATCCTTCGAGCACGGGTATGCAACGTGGATCATTTGATTTGAGGTGGGGAGGTAGGTGAAGTAGTGAGCCATGAAAGGTATAACAATAGGAAGGGCAAAAGCCAAGTGGCGGGAAGGAACCTTGTGAAATAGAGTTGGGCACATTGACATTTGGGTGGAGGTTTGGTGAGTTCTCGATGTGAACCATGTTAATTTCAAATCTTGGGGTGACTTTAAGAGTTGTGGGGGTGGAGATATTGGTCACTGAGTAGGCAATGAGGGAAGAACTATGGAAATGGGCACTGGTAAAATGGGGTCCTCATCAACAAGGTCATCATCATCAAAGTTTTCTTCTGAAGGACACAATTGGATCAAAGTGGTTTTCAAAGCTTTACAGTTCTCTACATTGTGCCCTGGCACATGATGGTAGGTGTAAATTTTGGTGTTGTTAACCCCCTTTAGTTTGGGTTTGAGTGGGTCATAAAGTTTGAGAGGCGGTAATGTGATGAAAAAGTTTCAAGGAGGTTGGTTAAGATTTTGGCATAGGATCCCATTAGTGGATCACTATGGGAGGTAAAGGTGGGCTTGGATGTAGGTGTGGCCAATTGTATAGGAAGGGTATTTACAAGAGGGGAGTGGGTCGAGCTACGGTTTTAGGTTTGGTGTGGTCTTAGGTGTTGGTCGTGTTTTCTTGGGTAGGGACATGGTAGATGAAGCTGGTAATAAATTGTGTGGTTGGCTTGACTACCTTATTAGGGGGTAGCAGATTTTTGTCTTTAGGTTACACCTTCTTAGGTAAAGGTGATATGGGCACATGAGATCTAGAGGAAAAGTGGATGGTGGAATAGGGTGAGTTACCCATGGGGATAACTAAAGTGTTGTGAGGTAGATGACATAGTCATGCAAGAGGTGTGAGGGGAAAGTGACCTGAAGTGTCATGGGTAGTGAAGAAGTTATCGATGGTATTGGAGATATGGGTGGTAAAAATGTTGCTTTGGTGTGGGTGGAAGTTGTGTCGGGCACTTGAGTATGTTAGAGGTCTGCGAGTTAGGAATGTGTTGGGGTGTTTTTAGTTCACCGGCGGGTGGAGGTTTCTTAACCAGGATAGAAGGGTGAGGTTCTAAGGCGTACGGAAGGGGTGAAGGTGATGAGGGTGTGATCGGCGAGGTTGGGGTACAAGATCTAGGGGATTGGTTCTTCTGTTTTGGGGCCAAATTAAGTTTCGTGTTAGATTTTGAGGATGCAGCTAAATCTAATTTGATGGGTGGATGAGTAAGGTTGGCTGTTGGGATGACCCCTAAGGTAGTAATAGGTTTAGGAAAGGAAGATGAAGTAGGTGTAGGTTTTGATGTAGAAGCATGTTTGAGTTATGGGTAGAGGTGTGAGTTGAGCCATGAGTGGTATTGTGGGAGAATTTGTGATAGTTGTGGTTGTGTTTGGTTTAATTGGCTGAAATATTTTTGGATAGATAGTGGAAGTGTCAGCAAGTGACATCTGCATTTGTGTTGAGACAGGAAGTAGAAGATGCCCCCAAAGTAAGGCTCTATCCACATAATCTAGGTGGTCATATAAGCATGAGAATGGAACTGTAGTGGGTGAGGTTGATGTGGATCTAATGGTAATTCCCATAAAATGTGTCTTAGAAATGGGGAATTTGCTAGCTTCAGCCTCTGTGGGTAAGAGAGATGAAAGTAAGTCCACAGGATCTTGGGTGGCTGATGGAGAATGGTCACCTAAAGGCAACGACATTTCTACTGGATCTTTCATGCATCTTCCGTGGGATAGGGTCTACGGGTGACGTCTCTCTAGGTGGAGAAGCCAAAGGTGAAGTGGTCTTGATGTTAACAGAAGGCTCCTTCACAGGTGAGGGAGGAGACGAAGGGTGTTCCTTTATGGGTGGAGGAATAGGTGAAGTGGGTTCATGTGTAGGTGGAGGAATTTGGGATAGGATTTCCTCTATGGAAGGAATATGAGGTAATTGGGAAGTAACTAGTGCATCACTAAAAATAGCATGGACCTCATGGGTATGGCTATCATTAGTTGAGGTCTCTCCAGTTTGATCAGAAGAAGGGTGTGATTAGGAAATGGTTTCTTGAAGATGTGTAGGTTTTGATTGGCAGGTGCATTAGTATTATCAAGGTTAACTCACCTTTCTCGAACATTTCCTAGATAATATTCTTGAAAGTGATATAATTACCATCACTATGACCTTTTACCCAATGATAGTTGCAAAAGTCATACTCTTTTACCATGCGGGTGTGGGGTGAGTGTGATTAAAACTAGTATGTGTTTTTATGGGAGGAAGGTGATGGCCTCCAATTTAATGAGCTTTTCTAAGATAGAAGAATAAGGCTTCCCAATTGGGGTGTATTTCCATTGTTCTCGTCTGAATTGAAAAGTTTGGATGGGTGAGAGATTAGATGAGGGGTTAGCCTAATTTGATGGATGAGCTAGGTTGGCCTTGAGTACCACTACATTAGCGGTTCCCTTAGTTGTGAATAATTTCTCTATGGTTTTGAAGAAGAAAAGGTATCATTTGACTTAAATTTCGATTTCTTATTTTGTAGTTGGATTTTCTTTTCTTCGATGGCCCGAATCTCTAGATTTCATGCCATGGTAAATGCCTCATCAAAGGTTTGGAAAGTCTGGACTTGTAGGGTTGGCGAGATATACCTAGCACAAGCCCGTGTGAAAAGCTCTATGAGTTTGGTTTGTGGTAGTTGGAATGTGAGTTGATAGATCGAGGCTACGCCAACGAGTGAAAAAAATATGTGATAGATTCGTTCACATATTGACACGTAGAGTAGAGGTCAGTCATGGTCACCTTCTTAAAAACATTGATGGAGAAGTGATCCAAGAAGGCTTGGGCCACCTGATTAAATGACAAGATAGAATGTCTAGGTAACCCAATATACCGGTCTAATGTGGGCCCAGTCAGAGACATGGGAAAGTCCTCAAAAGTAAAGCATCATCATGGGCGATCAGATAACAACTGTGTTTGAAAGACCAAAAGTGCTATTGCGGGTCCTCTTTGCTATTGAAGTAGTTAAATTTAGGAATTTCCTAATGCATGGGATATGGATGGATAGGGATGGATGAGTGTATGGGCTCATTTAAAATTTTGTCATAGGTGAGAGAGTTGCATGAGCCGAGGCCGATGCCTCCAATGTCTCAAGCATCTTATCCATCATTAACATGATTAGGTAATTATTAGGTTGTGATGGATAGGTGCCTCTTGTAGCATAAGGAGGTTGGTGGTTAACATATGATGGAGGTGGCATTCCATTATATGTCGATGTCATATAGGTAGATTGAGATGGAGGGAGTGAAACAGGGGAGTACGTACGTAGAATGAATGATAGATGAAATCGGGGCTACTTGATAGTATGTATATGAAGGTGGAAGGGTCGAGGTGATTCTAGTAGAAATGGGGCTAAGGAATGTGGAATAAAAAAGGACAATGTTTTAAAAAGGTGTAGGGGTCACCTGACAGGGGGTGGTTGTGTAGCTACGGGTATATGTGAGACAATAGGCATGGATGAGGTTATGTTACAGGTGGTTAGTGAAGGTATAGTGGATGTGGCGGTGTGCAACATATGTATGTGGAACATAGTGGTCATAGTAGGTATAGGGCATAGGTTGTGAAATGGCTGGGGGTAAGGTAGGTATGGGTAGCATGGAGCCAGAGGGGGTTGACGCAAAAGTAGGAATGAGAGTCGGGGGATAGATATAGGCATGCCGTATATCATTTTACCCGAGGCTTCTCAAGTGGATGAGTGGGAAAGATAAAACTATAAGGTGGTAGGGTTCTAGTTGAGGAGTTGTGTGAACTCCTCATCCCTATGATTATAGTGATAGGTTGGGTAGGATCCATGGGTGATAAAATAGAAGGTGGTGAAGGACTAGGTGGGAGTCGTTCGACAACTAGAGTGGTTTATGAGGGTGTTTTCTTGTCATGCATCGAGCACCATGTGAAGAAGTACGGACATGGTAGGAATAATTTTTGTAAATGACACAAAAATACAACAAATATGGGAAAAAAATAGGTGGTGGTAGGTGGATTAGGTACAAAATGTCAGTTGGAAATTTGAATAGGCTAACCAATGTTAGTCGGGTAAACCGATGCTAGTCAATCGCAAGTAACCACGGTTGGTCACTGTGGGAAATATACAGTTTGCTAAAACAAGGAAAAAGGCTAATAATTTGTCAAGTAGATAAGATGTTGATGAAATTTATCAGGACAATGAATATGGCGAGAGTGACAGAGACTCTTAACAACAAAGAAGGTGAAGTAGGTGTCCTTTTGGGAAGGTTAACCAAAAGAATAGTAAACCAATCTTTGGTTGGGTAAAAATGATTACAATCGAGAGGGTAACCAATGATAGTCACTAGACGAACACCGATTCTTGTGAAATTGAAACAGAGATGAAGAAAATTTGGTTGTGAGTTGAAATCAAATGTGGAATCAAGACCTAGAATTCTAAGAATGATGAAAATAGGGTCTAGGCACACTCGATTAAGTGGAATACACCAATTATGATGAGGAGCATGTAAGGGAAATAAGAAGATGAATAACGTGTCCTCTCACCTCAAAACACAAGCCAAGAAGAAAAACTAAGAAAAATATGATCCTAAGAGTGATTTTTCTATTATGTTTGTTCAACTTATGCTATTAACGACTGACTCATGAATTTTAGAATATAATTTTTTGGTGAGGAAGGCTTCCTACGAAGAAAGATTTCTAAAGGGAGAGGTATTAGGTATGTTATGGTGGGGGTGGGCCATCTTTTGAATTATGACTTGACATAAGTAGTGAGTTGTGGAGTACCTGCCAATCCTCTGATCAATGTGATTATTGATAGACATTCCCAGGAAAGATGTTGTTTAAGAATGTGTATATTTTTGAATTTGTGCAGTTTGGTAAGAATTAGAGAGAGAGAGAGAAAATGTGCTTACTATGATTCGTTTGTCAACCATCAGTTGGGAATGACTTCCAGTGTATAGGTTGCCCTCAGTTAATGTGAGCTAATGCAGAAAATTAGAATGAAATAAAGTTGATTTTCAAACCCAAATTGAAATACTAAATTTGATGACAAAAATGATGAACAAGAGAAGGAATTCTCTTTCACTAATGCGATACTAATGAAAGGAAAGAAAGCTTTGTTTTAAAGCACCAAAATATGATTGCTTTTAGATAGAAGAAGAAGAGAATATTATAGGGGAGAAATTTTAATGTGAGAAACTTTTAGAAAGGAAAAACACATGCAAATTTTCACCTAGAAATGAAGAAATGCAAATAACCTCAATGGGTCCCACCAGTGTGCCACAATTTTCACCTAATTCAGAGTGTTTCTTTGAATATTGTGAAACAAATAAGGGTAAAGGACGAGAAGGAGTACCTATTAAATCTGGTTGAATGTTATTGCACACGTATGACTTCTTGATCCTATTATCCCGTAAAATTGGCAAGGGAAATTTTATAGATAACCCTACCAAAATTTTGTTCCGATCCCTCCTCGAAACTCCTGGCATTCGGAACATTGCTAAATCCCTTTCGGGAAATATAGTTTTCGAATTTAGCCTTTTGGTCTTTTTGGTCAGGCACATATAATGAAAATGCAACATCAAATGTTCATGCACCCCCTTTAAAGCCTTTGGCGCATACTTTCTTGTGTCAACAAATGTTTTGGTGCGCCTCTCTATGTTGAGTATTCCTTGTGTGCGCTAAGGCGCATGCGCCTTCCTGTCAATAGAACTTTTGTTGCACCAAGGGCGCACATATTCCTCTGTCAACACCACTTCCGGTGCGCCAAAGGCGCGCATAACTTTGTGTTGGAAAACATTTTGGTGCGCCAAAGGGCACATGTTTTCTTGTGTCGACAACTCTTTTGGTGCGCCACTTGAAAAATTTGGTGGCATTTATTATCACCTTGCCTATATATAGGTGCATCTGTATTGTCATTATCACCAAACACAATCACGTGATTTTTCTCTCTCTTCGTGTAGCGCTTGCCAACCCTGTCACTTTCAAATCTTTTCGTGGACCCGTTTGCACATTTCTTCATTATAAATATCTGGTAAGAGGTCCTCTTTCTTTTGTGCACTTTGTGTTTGTGGTTTTTGGCTGCTTGATTGGTATGGATTGGATTGGAAGACTAAAATCATGAACTTACCCCCTAGCTTTGTGTTTTCCATTTTTCCACTTTCCTTCCCTCCTCTTTCCAGATCTGCTGGTAGAGGAAACTCTGTCCTGAAATGATGGCTTGAAACCCTTTGTTTAAGCCCCTTCATCACCCAAATGACCCTGCAAAAGGAGCTAAACCATATGTAAAACCCCTCAGAGAAAGAACTGAAGCTTAAAAGGAAACTGTATTTTCCTTCTCCTTTGGCGCATTGGCATGCACCTGCAACACAATGAACAATCAAGCGCCAATGGCACACATTCCCTGCCTGCTACATCATGAAAAGTTGTGCGCCCTCAAGGCGCACTTCCTTAGTTTGTTGCAAATGCTTTCCTTGTGCCCCCTCATGGTGCACCAAACTCATTTGTTGCATCGTTAAAACCTACGCCCTTTGGCGCACCTTCATGTTTATGTAACACTAGTTAAATCTCTACGCCAAGTGCAAAGCTTTGAACACATACAGCGCATCCCTCATTGCAACAACATCATGTTATGCAGACCTTCCATGTGCCGCGCCAAGTTCCCTTTGGCACACAAAAAGCATATGTTACACAAACCTTAGATGCACCTTTGGTGCTTTCAAGTACCTTGCAACATGAAAATTATATGCGCCATGGGCGCATCTGCATTCCCATGCAACATGTAGTATCCATGCACCCTTTATAAAACGCATCCATATGGATCAGGCACACTTGTACTTACAAACAACAAAGAATGCACCCTGCAGTATCCATGCGCCATGCACCTTTTAACACTGATTTATCCCCTGCAGCATCCCTTTCCTGTGCGCCTTACTATTTAGCCCTGTAGCCTACAGTATTCATGCAGCCCTGCGCCCTGAGGCCTTTAAATTGCTAACTCTTTCTTCTATCAACATTTCAATGGAAAATCAGACAGCTGACATGGCTTTCTTGCGTTGGGTTTCACTTCTTATTGTTGCAGATCAGCAACTAAGTTCAGAAGAACATATGTCAACATCAAGCAAGATACCTACCAAACCCAAGGGTAAAGCCAAGCTCACGGAAGAAGAAATGAAGTATAAGTATCAGAGGGTCAAAATGCCCGAGTCCCAAGTAGAGTGTGACCTAGACATCGAGAGACTCGAAGCGGGTCACATTGACATGGAAGATTTATGGGCCGAACCTGAGGGTCACAAGAAGTCAATGGATGGACAAGTGATAGGTAAGTGCCTGGACTTTGCTGGTGGGATCCCGATTAGTGCCGTAAACAATGAATTTATGATGGTGGTAGCCCGATTACAACAAAAAGACACAAGATGTGTCCATGGTGAGAAGGGCGAAGTCATAATTAACCTCACTACCCAAAGCACTTTGAAATAATGCTCGGCATTCCTCATCACCTGAAGCACTTTGTGGCCGTCGGCCCAAGAAGATTACATCGAGGCTGGGACAAAAATGAAGATCGAGTGGATGAAGTTGATGAATGAACTTTATCGAAGAACAAAAAAGTAGTCACTCGGTGGCCACAAGTCATTCATCGCAGTTGACTTTTCGTGAGGAACCTAGTGACATGATCACGTTCCTGAGTAGAGTGTTTGGGCTTCCTGACGCCCATTATTTTCACAAATGGATGTTGCGGTATTTGGAAACAATGAACAAAAATGTGCCCGATCAACGCTTTGAGTGGGCGGAGATCATAAGCAACATAATATCGGAGCAGCTACAACAACTTAACACAACAGGGAGGTTCTATATGAACTCCTACGTAGTCTATGCTGCAGCTTCAGAAAGGGACTATCCAGCTCTGATGCGATGCGGGGTTTGGCCCCAAGTCAAAATTTATGAATACTATCTAGAGCTGAAGCTGGAAAATAGCATCCCCCAATTCACAAAGATCAATGATGCATTCTTCTACTTCATCATCTGCCTGTTAAGGTCGAATATGACTCATGGTCACATGACCAAGAGCATAGTAGCAGTTATTGAGAAATGGGGGGCCCTATTCACTTAGTTCCCCACATTCGCCTATCTTAGGGTAGTCAATTTCTTGGGGGAACCGACTAGACTTCCAAGGTATGCAGGCCCAAGTTGATCCTATTGGAGCTATTGAGGCAGCTTGTTACTGTTATCCAAATCCACCCCCAGGGTTGATTTGATAACATACATCAGAATTCTCAAGTCCCAGGCAAATGGATGGATTAAGGGCAAAAATCATGTTTCTAGGGTCCCCTCAGAAATTTTTCTAACTCTCCTGTCCAGGTTGAAAAGAACAAGCTCTGAGAAAATGTGAAAAAGTTACAGAAAATAAGCTTGGGCCAGAAAAATTGTGAAAATTGGCTAAGTCCTAGTCCTCGCAACAGTCGGGACATTTGGGACATCAAGGCGCGGTTCGGCCGAAACGCCTCCAGGTGGCCCGCGAAGCACTGGGACATCCGAGAACCGCTGGTTTGGCCGAAAAGGAGAACTTTTGCAAAGGGACAATTGGGCCGTCGGGACGATGGAAAGCCGCTTGGTTGCCGAAGGAGAAGAAAATCGACTAACTGCTCGGGACATTTGGGCCTTGAGGATGTGAACCGCCCGGATCGGCCGAAATGGAGAATTTCCACACTAAGCAGTTGGGACATGCGGGCCGTGAGGATGTGAAGGACGCATGGAAAAAAGGTGAAACCGCCGAGAGCAAAAGAAGCCCATTTTGGGTGGTTTGGAAGAATTTGTCCCAAACAAGCATGGGACATCCGGGACAAAAAGACATGAAGGCGCGAAAACCGTGCGAAGACCCGCGGACCAATCAAATCTTGACACGTGTCACAATGGGAGAAAGTCCAAAAGTCAAAGGGTGAGGTTTCAAGCACTGACCCAAGCCAATAAAAAGAGGACACATGTCCAACAAAGTAGAGAAGGAGAGAGAATCACGCGACCAATCAATGCATGCCACGTGTCATCCAGGTGGCGAGAGCGCAGGAAGAATTTTAAAAATCCGTTTTCACTGCATTTTGTGCCCTAAATCTTGAGATCGACATATCTTTGATCTAGAGCTGGATTTACACATTATTTATATCAACGGAAAGCTTGTGAAATTATCTACATGATTTTGGGGTTAATCTTGAGTTTTGGTGTAGTCCGAGAGAGAGAAATTGAGAAAATGGCTCGACGCGTGTTCATGGCGAAGTGACATTTTAGCGACCAAATTTAATGCGAGAATGGGTCGCCTTCTCCGTATTTCGGTCAAAATGACAGGGTATGGGTTTGTAAGGTCCCCCATGCCATTTTAATGCACCTGCATTCAAGGAGGGATGGGCTCTCATGTTTTTATATGTTTCCTGTCCCCTGGGCTCGACCCTTGCATTGTAAAAGCCAGATTTGGCTCATTTCTAAAGGGGGAACATTTCTTTGGATAGAAAGCTTCTTCTTTCACCTGTAACAAGTGATTTTTGCAAGTATCAGACCTCTTCTAAAATTGTAACAGGTTTTCTACCTTTTTGATGTTGTAATACAAGGATTTTGACAGTGGAAATGACAATACAGGCTCTGTGATCAGTTTTCAGTCCTCTGTTTGTGTTGCTTGTTTCATTTCAGACCTCTGATTACATCTTATCAGCTTGTGCATGATGTTTTATGTTGCATTTTATGATCTGTGTCTATCTGCAGAACAAGAAGTGTTCACCACTCCTCCTTTGGTGTATCACCTGTTAGTTTAGTTTCATTTTTGCACTTTCTATCTCTGTCTCCTTGGATTTTAGAGTAGGATTAGGTTTCAAACCTCTGTAGTTTTGCAAAATATAGATCTAAATCAGAGGAGTTTGAGGAACCAGCCTCTAATCTGGAGATTCCTCTCTCAGTTTCACAAGTCCCCACACTTGGAGAGAGGTTTCCATGTTGTGCAATCACACTGGATGCTAGAGTGATCAACCTAGAAGCCTGATCTGCATCCAGGGGTGCTGTGAGTCTGTAACAACAGTTTTGGCATGCCCAGTGGGACTAGAGGTCTCATTTTTATTGCAGCAAAGTTGATGTGCATCTGCTGCAATTTTCTTGCTTAAAAGAGCTATTATTTGCATATCTGGTGACTCCAAGGGGAAGAATCAACTGGTTTCAGCAGTGCAGGCCTGAAAACTCATGAGAAGAATCACCACAAGGTCAAGAGTTGGAGAAGAAGAAGTTCTGTTTGAATACCTACAATTATCTCCAAGAAGAAGGAAAAGAGGAAGAAGGATTCAAAGGTCTCCATCTCCACCAAACAGAACTCTCTCAACTCCTCCACCTAGTAGGCCTTTCATTCAGTCAACAAGGGTTTTAAGACCAATCAGAATGGCTCAGAAAAATCCCTACGTCAACTTCACAGGAAGTAGCCCACTTTCTCTCAATGCACAACATCCAATTCCTATTGCAGCCTTGAAGAACATTCCCTACTTCACTGGAGAAAATCAGACTACTCTAGGTGATCATGTTAAAGATATTGCTAACCTTTGTGCAATCCATGAAATCAATGAAATGCAAGTGGCTGTCAAGTTACTGGCATCTTCATTCAAGGGTAAAGCATTGCAATGGTTTAGGAGCCTTGGAGCTGGTTCTATCACAAACTGGAATCAGCTATGTATTGCACTTCATGAGTAATTTGGAGAGAAGGGAGACAACTTGTCTCTTTTGGAGTAGCTGACAACTATCAAGAGAGCCCCCAACGAGCAGCTGACTGACTTCAACTTTAGATTTCAAAGGTCTTGGGATAGGATTCCAGTGGCAGTCAGGCCAACAACAGAAGGTGCTTTTCTATATTACCTTAAAGCTTTAAATTCTGATATTTCTATGTTGATTCAGTCCATGGGAGGCATAACTATCCCTATGGCTTATAGCATTGCCATTAGGGCTGAAAACTGTCTTATTCAAGCTGGTAAACTGGCTCCTAGGCCTCCCATGCCCTTGTATCCAAACTTAGAAAATCCAAGCACTAGTCAAGCACCCACTTTGGCTCCTGTTCCCACCCCTAGAAACCAAAGTTCAAGTGAAACTTCTACTTCATCCTCTAGTACTTCAAATGAACTCCAAGAGGTCATGAAATAATTGCAAAACCTAGGCAATGAGCTAGTTACTCTCAAGAGGCAACAAGCCCAAGGTTTCAGACCTTCTTATCAACCCCAAGCTCAGCCTAATAGGCAGCCATACCAACCACAAAGACCACCTAATCTAGCTGCAAATATGAATCAAACAAGGCCTCCTGCCAATAGACCATTCCAGCCCTATAATCCAAATGCCATATCTGCCTCTAAGGCATTAGTGCCAACACAGAACAACATTGCTCAGGAATATGATTGGTGTTTTCCATGTAATGAGCCTCATAACCAATCCATGTGCTTCAATGGTGCTCTCAACCAAGCATTGATGGTGACAACTACTGGTGTGGAAGGTGAGGGCAGTCAAGGAAACAATCAACAACAAGAAACATTCCAACAACAATCAGCCCCAAATGACACCACATTGGTAAACTGGCAAGCAGAAGATTTATGTGGCATGAATCAAGTAGTTTCTCAAGGTGTTGCAGCCAACACAAGGTCAAAGAGGAGAAATTTGGGTGAAGAACAGCCATTAGCCCCAGCCAATCCACAACCTTCCACGGCTCCACAAATGATTGGCAAGCAAAGTCCCATTTCAAATGCATAAGGACAGCTAAGAACAACCCCTAGGCCAACTCAAATGCCAGCTTTTGCTGCCCACGTGCAAGGAGTAAATGTGCAAACCAAGGGACAACAGAGAGATTCTTCATCACCATTCAGTATCATTGAACAGATGAAGAAGACTAACGTCAATATATCAATGTGGGAATCCCTATCTATCCCAGGCCAAAGAGATCTGCTGCAAGCTACCATGAAGGATTGGCCAACTTCGAATCAAGAGGTTCGAGATGTAAGACAAAGTGCTTACAAATGCTGCTCATCCCTGGAGGAAGTCATGGAGGACAACAAGGTAAGATGTTGAAGCCCCCTCCTTTCTATGTTTTGTTGATCATTGGAAATCAGCTAGTGCATAATTGCATGATAGACTCGGGGCAAGTAGCTCAAGTAATGCCTAAACAGATAGGCGATTAGCTAGGGCTCCCAGTATGAAATAACATCTAAAGGGTAGTGCAGCTAGATGGGACAGCAATATCAATAGTTGGAGTGATTAGAAATTTGAGTCTTACCTTGCATGCATGTCCAAATGTTGTTGTTTTACAAGATGTATCAGTCATAGACCTTCCACCACTCTTTGCATTGTGCTTGTCAAGGGACTTCATAGCCAAGATTGGGGGGTATTTGTCTGCTGATTGGTCACACATGCTATTCAGAACAAGATATGGTACTAAGGTCACAATCAGATCCGAACCAATTGCAAACTTTCATATTGAGCCTCATACTCCAAGCCAAATCAATGCCAACTGTTCAGCATTTGATCAAGAAGATTATCCAAACACAGATGAAGCCGACACCAAAGTTGGAAGCATTCCAGATTTGACTCTTGATGAATGGGCAAGCAAGGTACATGCTTTTGATCCCTACCAAGAAGTAGAAGAATCTGAACTAGGAGTCTATTGCATACATGAAGAAAACCAGCCTATTCCTAGCATCACCAAACCAAACCATAAGGATGACAATGAGGTATGGAAATTATTTTTCAATGGATCAAGGAGTAGGCAAGGTGTAGGAGGAGGAGCTATGCTTGTTTCACCTCAAGGCATCAAATATTATTCAGCTTTTCATTTCCAGTTTTCTTGTTCAAACAACACAGCTGAATATGAGGCCTTGATTCATGGACTTCATTGGGCTAGGAAAAAGGGCATAAATAACTTGCAGGTGTTCGGGGATAGTGAGCTGATCATCAATCAAGTTAGGGGACAACATGCTACAAAGAATGACCTTTTGAAGAACTACAAGAATAGGGTGTGGGACCTCATTGAGGATTTCAAAGCTTTCAACATCATGTCCATACCCAGGAAGAAAAATGAAGCCATGGATAGGCTCGCAGATAGTTGGGAGCGTTTGATGTGGTTGACAACATCAAAAGGAAAAACACAACCGCATATCCATGTGATTGTGAGGCCGGTAGTTCGGATAATAATATAAGTGGCGGTGTTTGAGAACGATCAACGATCGTCATTTTTTACAAGAAGAAGCTGAATTCTCGGCTAGAAATAGACAGACTAGAGCAAAAAGTATGGGGATCAAGTAGTGCAGCTATGGAAAACAAGCTTCCCAAGGGTTTAGTAACGTTGGAGTCTATCTTCAACCCTAACGACCAGTTCCATAAGGAAAAGGCTAACATACAGGTCAAGAGAGAAGATTCAGAGCCAATTCGGTTGGGGAAGGCAAAACACTTCAAATTGGTAAAGTGGCCACTGAGCAGGAGAAATCATATTTCATACAGCTTTGCCAAGAATTTCCAGATGTCTTCACTTGGAGCTATGAAGACTTGAGAGGATTCAATCTGAATTTGGCACAACATACCATAGAATTGGATCAGATGCTAAGCCCATCAGGCAGAAGCAGAGACCTGTTAACCCTCACATTGAGCCTCTAATGAAGAAAGAGCTAAATAAGCTAATAGAGGCAAGCATTATATTCCCGATCAAGCACTCAAGTTGGGTTGCTAACTTGGTTCCGGTCAGGAAGAAGAGCGGAGAAATCAGGTTGTGTGTGGACTTCTGAGACCTCAATAGGGCATCTCTCAAAGATCATTACCCACTTCCTTCAATGGAACAAATATTACAAGTAGTATTCTGGTTCAGAGAGATTCTCTCTCCTAGATGGCTACTCAGGGTATAATCAGGTGATGGTGAAAGAAGATGACCGATTCAAGATGGCTTTCACCACCAAATGGGGAACATATGCCTACAAGAAGATGCCATTTGGCCTATCAAATGCTGGAGCCACTTTCCAAAGGGAAATGGATATGGCATTCAAGGGGTTGATCAACAAGATAGTGCTAGTATACCTAGATGATATCACTGTCTTCTCAAAGAATGCAGCAGACCATCTCTTTCACCTCAGGAAAGTATTTCAGAGGTGTAGAAAATTTGGGGTATCATTGAATCCCAAAAAATGCATATTCCTGGCTCATGAGGGGAAACTTCTAGGCCATATTGTCTCCAAAGAGGGACTGACAATTGATCTAGAGAGGGTTGAAGCCATAAGAGCATTACCATTGCCAAGTCACAAGAAGGCTCTTCAAAGCTTCTTGGGAAGGATCAATTTTGTGTTGAGGTTTGTCCCATATTTTGTAGCCCTTGTCAAGCCCATCACCAAAATGTTAAATAAGAGCATGGCTTTTAAGTGGACAGCAGAAGGCAAGGAGAGTTTTGAAGCAATCAAAGAAGCTATCTCTCAAGCACCAACTCTCATCAACCCAAACTTCTCTAAGGATTTCATCCTCTATGCATTTGGAGGTGATGACACTATTTTTCCATTCTAGTAAAGCCAGAACAAAGATAATGATGAGCAGCCGATTGCCTTCTTCAGCCAGAGCCTAGATGACTATGAGGTGAGGTACTCTTTTATTGAAAAGCATGTACTTGCAGTAATCAGAAGCTTGAAGAAATTCAAGCATTTAGTCTCAAACAACAAGGTCCAGTTGCTGGTCTCACATGCTGGAGTTAAGGACTTCCTCCTCAACAAGGATTTGAATGAGAAAAGGGCAGGTTGGATCACCCGTGTCATGGAATATGACATTGATATCAAGATCACCAAGTTGGTAAGAGGGAAAGGATTGTGTGAGCAGCTGGTTTTAGGGAAGCAAAAGGAAGTATGCAACGAAGAAGAGGCTGTTTTGACAGTCCAGGACAGCCATGATCCAAGTGGCAAGCAAGAAGAAGATAATGCTTCCCCCACTCCTTGCTAGACCCAAGATATTATGCACTTCCTAGGCACAGGCCTATGCCCTCCAGAGATGAACAAGACCCAAAGGAGACACTTTAGGTTGCAGGCTGTTCCGTATGCCATTGTTGATGGAGTTCTGTTCAAGAGAGATGTGAATGAAGTCTTTCTTTGAGATGCATTAGCATAGGTCAGATTCAAAGGGTGTTGGAAGAGTTTCATGGTGGACCAGCTGGTGGCCATTTTGCACCGAGAGTGACAGCTCTAAAAATCATGAAGGCTGGTTATTATTGGCCTAAAATTTTCAGTGATTGCTATGCATGGATCTAGAGGTGTAAGAATTGTGCATTCTTCATAGGAAAAGAAAGACTTGCTGCCCTTCCATTACATCCAATCTTAGTTGACCAGCCATTCATGAAATGGGGTTTGGACTTCATTGGAGTCATTAATCCCAATTCAAGCCAAGGACACAAATGGATTTTGATAGAGCCCGAGACTACTTCACCAAATGGGATGAAGCAGTAGCACTCAGTAGAGGCAAATGAGTCTAGCATATTAGACTTTTATGAGGGGATAACAACCAGATTGGTGTACCTGCTACAATAATCTCTACGATAATGCATTGGCATTCATTGGATCTAGGGTGATTTGAGTGGGCTATCAAGAACGGTATTTACCTAAGCACTTCATCGAACTATTACCCTCGGGGTAATGCCAAGGCCGAGTCTACAAACAAGAACTTGTTGAGGATCATTAGGAGAACTCTTGATGAGAATCGAGGTCTTGGCACACCAAACTAAAATCAGCCCTATGGGCTGATAGGATAACTCCCTAAAAGATCCACGAGGTAACTCTCCATTCAGGCTTGTCATGGAAGAGAGGCAATCTTGCCCATGTCACTTGAGTTGCCAACATTGGAACTCATGAAGCAGCTGGAGTTACTTGAATTTGAACCCATGGAGGTGAGATATGCAGAGTTGATGGAGCTGCAAGAGATCAGAAATCAGGCATCCCAAGTAATGGAAAAGGATCAAGCTTTGATCAAGAAGACCTTTGATAGAAAGGCCAAGGCTAGATCTTTTCAAGTTGGAGATCTAGTGTTGAAATGGGATGTGGACAGAGAAAAATTGGGAAGGCATTCAAAATTTGATGCCATTTGGAGTGGCCCATACGTGGTCACAAAGTGCAAGAACAACAATGCTTTCCAATTAGCCTCACTGGAGGGTGAAGAACTAGATTCCAGTCAATGGAATCTATCTCAAGCATTGCTTCTAGAGGGAATTTCACTACCTCTGTAAATATTAGATTAGATTTTCTTTCCTCCAAGTGCTTGTGCACATTGTTTTGTTGTAGGTTAGTTTTGTTTTCCCTAAGTGCTTTGGCACAACTTCCTATCCATGGAGATGTTTTACAGTCCTTTCTTTGATCAGGTGACATTCCATCTTCCTCCTTGCACATTACGAGTTAGTTAGGGTTTAAAGCAGAATATTTGATGACTCATGCCCAATGGACTGCTTCAGGAAATTGGTATCTTCTACCTAGCAGGCAGGTATCCCCGCTGAGTCACCAAATTGTTATCCAAATCCACCCCCAGGGTTGATTTGATAACATACATCAGAATTCTCAAGTCCCAGGCAAATGGATGGATTCAGGGAAAAAATCATGTTTCTAGGGTCCCTCGAAAAAAATTTTTCTAACTCTCCTGTCTAGGTTGAAAAGAGCAAGCTCTGAGAAAATGCGAAAAAGTTGCAGAAAATAAGCTTGGGCTAGAAAAAATTGTGAAAATTGGCTAAGTCCTAGTCCTCGCAACAGTCGGGACATTTGGGACATTAAGGCGCGGTTCGAAACGAAAATGCCTCAGTGGCCCCGAAAGCATTGGGACATCGGGACAAATTGACCCGGAGGACGCGAACCGGCCCGTTTGGCGAAAAAAGGAGAAATTTTGCAAAGGGACAATCGGGCCGTCGGGACGCGTGGGACACGGAAAGCCGGTTCGGCCAAAGGAGAAGAAAATCAACTAACTGCTCGGGACATTTGGGCCTTGAGGACGCGAACGGCCGGATCGGTTGAAATAAAGAATTTCCGCACTAAGCGGTTGGGACATCCGGCCACGCGGATGCGAGGATGCGAAAGGGTAAAGTGAAAGAGAGAAAAGGAAGCCCATTTCGGGTGGTTTGGAATAATTTGTCCCAAGTGAAGCACTAGGACGTCGGGATAAAAAAGACGTGAAGGGGGCGAAAAAGCAGGAGACCAGCGGACAATCAAATCTCGACACGTGTCACAAGGAGAAAGTCCAAAAGTCAAAGGGTGAGGTTTTAAGCACTAACCCGAGCCAATAAAAAGAGGACACGTGTCCAACGAAGTAGAGAAGGAGAGAGAATCACGTGACCAATCAATGCATGCCATGTGTCATCCAGTGGCGAGCATGGGAAGAAATTTAAAAATCTATTTTCACTGTTTGTGCCCTAAATCTTGGATCGACATATCTTTCGATCTAGAGCTCAGATTTACACGTTACTTTATATCAACGGAAAGCTTGTGAAATTATCTACATGATTTTGGGGTTAATCTTGAGTTTTGGTGTAGTCTAGAGAGAGAATTGAAACGCTATATATGCGCATGTTCATGGCCAGAAGTGACATTTCAGCGACCAGATTTAATGCAGAATGGGTCGCCTTCTCCTGTATTTCAGTCAAAATGATAGGGTATGGGTTTGTAAGGTCCCCCATGCCGTTTTAATGCACCTGCATTCAAGGAGGGATGGGCTCTCATGTTTTTGTACGTTTCCTGTCCCCTGGGCTCGACCCTTGCACTGTAAAAGCCAGATTTGGCTCATTTCTAAAGGGGAACATTTCTTTGGATAGCAAGCTTCTTCTTTCACCTGTAACAAGTGATTTTTGCAAGTATCAGACCTCTTCTAAAATTGTAACAGGTTTTCTACCTTTTTGATGTTGTAATACAAGGATTTTGATAGTGGAAATGACAATACAGGCTCTGTGATCAGTTTTCAGTCCTCTGTTTGTGTTGCTTGTTTCATTTCAAACTTCTGATTACATCTTATCAGCTTGTGCATGATGTCTTATGTTACATTTTATGATTGTGTCTATCTACATAACAAGAAGTGTTCACCACTCCTCCTTTGGTGTATCACCTGTTAGTTTAGTTTCATTTTTACACTTTCTATCTTTGTCTCCTTGGATTTTAGAGTAGGATTAGGTTTCAAACCTCTGTAGTTTTGTAAAATATAGATCTAAATCAAAGGATTTTGAGGAACCAACCTCTAATCTGGAGATTCCTCTCTCAGTTTCACAAGTCCCCACACTTGGAGAGAGGTTTCCATGTTGTGCAATCACACTTTGGATGCTAGAGTGATCAACCTAGAAGCCTAATCTGCATCCCGAGGGTGCTTTGTGAGTCCTGCAACAACATTTACTTACCACGAAAAGTGCCTAAAGAGAAAGAAGCATGGAACTCCTTTCCCCCTCACGGTGGGTAGGTATACGTGTCTCACTCACCACAAGGCAAAAGATATGTTTACGTAAGCTGGAGAGTCGTGAATCGAAACATGACTTCCCAAAGAAGGCCCACTTTCGATCCGAGAAATTGTTTGCCTAGGGCCAAGCTCGACCCGATCCACATCCCTCAGATCGAAGATATCTACATTGACATATATCATGAGGTTGAGCTCAGGAGGAAGGATCATTCTCGCTTGGCCTTAGCAGAAATCATCCAGTATGGGGTAGCCATCATCCTAAAAGGCTACCAAACTACTGAGTAAGAAGTGGACCAAGTGTATCTTGACACAGGTGGGGACGATTGGCATTTCATGTTAATTGATAGAACTAAAGCACCTCAGACAATTGAGGAGAGAGTCAAGGAAACTCTGCGCAGAATAGAACATTAGTGCCAAATGAATGGGCTTATCTACCTCGGAGTCGATTTCACAACCTCTCCATTGGGAAATGCACCTCATCGGGCTAAACAACAACCAAAGGGGAAAGGAAAAGGCAAAGAGGGTGAATCCAGCTCCACCCAAAAGTAAGCTCCTGAAAGTCCTCCTTCCGCTGCACCCGAACAAGTTGTAACTCTGGCTTCTCAAGAGAAAGAAGCGAGTGGAAGATGTTCCAATAGGCATATCCACTCAAGATGTGGCCACTGCTGCAACAATTGAGGTCCCTTCTTTCCCTTCTCCCTCTCCTCCTTCCCCTCCTCGAGTGACCCAAGTGACCATTCCTTTGGTCATGTCCTCTCCCCCTTCTTCTACTGTCCCTCCTGCTTCTTCATCCATCTTCTCTTCTCTCACGGATCTGTCCCCCTCCATTTATTCCCTCATCTCTGAGCTCCCTTCCCTTCCTATGTCTTCCTCTCTTGCAGTATCTCTTCCTCCCATGAGCACTTCCTCGGCCTCCCTCTCGATGCCGCCTCCAAGTTTTTCCATGTTTTCCCCTTATACTACTGCAGCCTGCCCCTTCTCTCGCTTCCGGTCCTTCTCCCATAAGTCCAACTGGATCTCCCCCAAAGACCTAAGTCAATAGAAAAGAAAATTTCCCATCGCATTGATGGACTTCTCCATAATCTCTTCAAAAGGGGCAAAGAAGCGAAGCCCATCACACACTTCTCTCAAAGTGCTTCGGGAGAGAGGGTAATGGAGATCGCATACCCCAATCCTCTTAAGAATAAAAAGGATCTCGTCTCGACGATAGATTACATGGTGACTCAAGTCACAATGGGTACATCTTCTGAAAGCCTTAAGGAGAGGCCCTATCTACAGTTGATGCCCTCTGCAAGAAGCTTCAAGAAGCAAAAGAAGAGAAAAGGCTACTGAAAGAGAAAAATAAACATCTGCTCCACGCCTTACAGAAGATGGGTAGTGCACCTCCCACAACTGCCACTGAGACTCCTGAGCCTCTGAGTCAAGATAAAATTAATGAATACGCAAAGATTGGTGAGTAGGGTATGGCAGTTTCTACGGAGGAGCCAGATCCTCAAGGACAGTGAATGAGTAATCGCCAAGTTCACCGATTTGTACCTGAACATCAACAAGGTGAACAAAGAACTCCAGGCATTAGCAGGACCCATATCAGAAGAGTTGGACCATGCTAGGCTGCAGCGTGAGACCTTTCAAAGAATGTTTGACTGTTCAGTTGAAGATCTGGTCAAGTTCGGTGTTTTTGGTCATCCCAGGGCCCTCAATAAAATCCTTTCCACTCTAGATTACCGGATGGATCAACTGGAATTCATCCTCGAAAAGATTGATAAGGTAAAGGAAGAAGCCCTGGACGCAATGCATCAGATGGAACAAATTGTTCTAACAATGTCTCCAGGGTTGCTTACTCCTTTCACCTTAAGGAAGGTTGACGAAACCATCCAGATCTTCAAGGAGATCGTTTTCGCAAGGGCTGGGGCCAGAGGTCACTTTTGATGCAGAATCCATCAATAACTCTGCTTGCCTATCGGGACTTCATTGAGTTCTTAATAGAAGCAGAGAATGAATATTCCAAACTCCTGAGAAGCTCATAGGCGAGCGGGATACTTGTGAGGCTATCAGTGAGTGACACAAGGATCCTTCCCAGGATCAATTAGAGCCCATGATCAGCAAGTTCATGGAATACCATGCCTAATTCCATATCTCGTCACCCGAGCAACAACAATAGGATATCCCCCTTTCAGCCACGTGGGACGATGGCGCTGAATAATAATCTCTCTCTTCTTATACTTTCTTTTTGTAAAATGTGTAAAGTATGTTGGCACAATGATAACATCATCCATGTTGCACCATGAGATGATGTCATCCATCAAGTTGTCAAAAGTCAATGTGACTTTGAGATATTTTTGTAGATATTTTGTATATTTTATGTAAATAGGTGGTTGGTTCTTTTTTGCCTTCCTTCTTCTCCTTCTTCTATAAATACTCAAATACTTGTTGTATTTGGGGAGTAGTGGATATCTTTTAGATGAAAAATAGAAGTGAGAAGAAAAGACTTTGAGCTTTTTGTAACAGAAGGAAATATTAATACAATATTTAGACTTTGTGCTAAATACATGTGTTATTTGCATTAGATCTTTCTTACGTCAGATCTGTGTGTTTATTCTGTTGAATCTACTTCTGTTTTATTGTCATTTATTCATCAGTATTGCTTTATTCGTTTATGCAAGTAGGTTTGGCTCATTTACTACCAATCCCAAAACATAAACCCTCGACCTTTCTACTTTGGAATTCGTTTCTTTTCTTCCTTGGACACTGATCTTTCTTCATCCTCTCTTTCATTCCTTTCTTTCCGCATGATTGAAACACCCCTACTTGGGATGAGATCCCAAACCCCGAAGGCGAGAATATTGTGAGACTTGCATAGATTCCTGCTAGTAGAATAACAATAAACCGGGCTTCTTTGACTCAAAGAGGGCTATGCCCCACACACTATTGACACGTCATCTATCCATAAATCTACCAAGGCAACATGATTTTTGAACCAACAGTTTTTGGCGACTCGGCTGGGATCAAACGGATCTATCGGAACTATGATGGTGGTAGGATAGAAAACCGGGAAAATCAGAAAAATCACTACCTGTTTGCAAACTTTAACTTTTTGTTAGAAATCCAAAATTTTTGCAAAAGTGCTCTAAATTGAAAATTTTCTTCTGAGATCCATAGATCTGGCCTAGTTGGAGATCTTTAGTTCGCTGAGTTTTTATAAAAATCTGTATTTTTCCGTAGATCTGAGTTTTTGACTGTTTACTAAAATTTTCAAACTCTTCAAAAAAGTCAACTTTAGATCTGAAAATCAGCTTACTAATCTTCACTGTCATTTTATCCTCATTGTTCTTTGTCATTAAACCGCAATCAGTTTTTAGAAGAGGATAATTTTAAATATTCAAAAAAGTACATGCTGCTGGTTTTTGTCAAAAAAACCAGAAAATCAGCAAGTACAACCAAAAAGAAATTTTAAATCTGCTCCACAACATCGCAGATCTGGAAGGTACGCTGGCGGGTGAGCCATTTACGTGTAGCAGGAGAGCTCGTGGAGAAGTCGATCCTACTTTTATCTACTTCAAAGGCACAATTTTAGTGTAACACCGGCGCGCTTTTCATCACTAAGTTCAGCCATAAGCGCCTCACCCCCACGGAAGAACTGGTTTTCACAAGGAACCTCTACATCCCTTTGTAGTGCCTTATCGCTCGGTGGGCTGTGTTCCCAGACCGTGTTCTTTTCCCACTGTCTAGATGGCGGTAACATGGGAAATGCTATGGGCCCCCTTGGCTTTGCCACATCCATTCACGCGCTCCCACATGGAAACCAAAAGAATTTTCCCAAATTCGATGGGAGCGGAAACCAAAGCATGGATTCACACATATCTACATTCATCATGTCATGCAATATCCTGGATGTAACTCATGAAGATGTGTCGGTTCACCTTTTTCTGGAAACTTTACAAGGGCCCGTAGCAGAATGGTTTCAGCATTTACCGGCCGGGTCTATTACCAGTTGGGCCACCTTGCGGGATGCTTTTGAAGACAGGTACAAGCCTTCAGAAGATGCATTTGCATTATTATCATAGATCACTCACCTGAAGAAGGAGGCCAATGAGACCATGCATGATTTTATTACTGTGTTTAATGCATTAATCAACCGTATCCCTTTTTCCATGCTTCCAACACCAGAAAATCAGAAGTGTTTCTTCGTAAACGCTATGAGCTCAAAAGTAAGTTTCTTGCTCCTGCAAGAGCAAGTGGCTACCTTGATTCTCACCGGGCCGCTGCCATTTGAATTGAGATAATTTGATAATATCTGGCAAATTGAAAAGGGAATCCTCAAGCCTAAATCTTTGGGCCCTTCACCAAATACTTCATCGACCCGACATTTCAAAAGATGGTGAACGACTTGCTTGCATTAAAGAAGCAATTAGCCCAAGCTTCCCCCAGTTCCTCATACTGGGATATTCCACAGAGGAATTTCACTTCCAACAATGTTCCTCAAAGGCCGCGCTTGCCTGCAACTGCTCCGCGGTTGGCGCTTGAGGCTCCTCCGGTTAACACCTTAGCCAAAATTGAAGAAGAGGAACAAGATTATGAAGAACCTTCGTCTCAAGGTGAAGATGATCAAGAGGTCGGTGAACCGACCGGGTGACTCTACTATCGGGTATATGGAATTTGAGGAGGAAGAATCTGATGAAGAGGAGGGTACCCAAGGCTATGCAAGTGGACAATCATATGCTATTTTTACCCACTCGCAAGGAAAAGAAGCAGAGGTCACTGCCCATGTGCAGAAGGAGAAGGCCATGTCAAACGCGCCTCCAACCATTGCTAAAAGAGGTAATCCTCTTCCTACTCAACTCCCTGTTAAGTCTTTTACAAGGAAATATTTTCCCCCCATTTCTCCTCCAAATCAGCCTTCTTCTATTCCCATAAAGACCAGTAATCCTACCCTACCATCACGAAGTGAGGGACTCATTCCTTCACCAAGCCGCAACCCTTGGCCGCATTTGACATAATTGACCATGCTAAAAATACCAAGAGCCAAATGTCTGAAGCTGAGTATCTTCAGTTAAATCCCGAACAGCTTGTAAGATTGACCAAATACATTCAAAGTCAAGCTGTCATAGCTCCCCAGGTTTCCTTAAAAGGAATCCTTTCCACTCCTCCTACATCCCGCATAAATGTTGCCTTAACATCTGCATCAGGCAAGATAGAACCTTTCTATCTCTCCCTCCTAATCAATGGTCACAAGTTAAGTAACTGCATAATTGATTCTGGAGCTTCTGATAATGTCATGCCGGTAAAAGTCACCCATGCTTTGGGCCTCACCCTTACCAAGCCTTTTGGTAGATGTTATTCCTTGGAAACCAAGTAGGTGTCGTTGATTGGTCAAATCAAAGACGCGCAGTTTGCATTTGCGGTGTTCCCAGAGAAAAGAGTAAAGATGACCGTCCTCGTTTCGACATTCCAAAGAAGCCTACGGAATTTCTTTGGAAAGAATTTTTTTGTAGTGAAGTTGGTGGGGAGATTCATATGGACTGGTCTAAGGCTAGAATCCCGTCAAAGGTGTAATGTAGACATTGGAGCCAGAATCACAAAAGAAGTACTTGGTTACTAACTCTGAGGACCCCAAAGCTCAAATTCTTTTTGAATCATCAGGAATGGGGAACTATTTCTTGTCTACCGAGTCTGACAAAATGGTTGTTCTCGTCCAAGAAGAAGATCTTAATAAGATCTAGACTTTGTAGTTCGATGGCAGTTGTGCAACCAGTGGATGTGGCGCGGAGCCATGCTAATATCTCCTGAAGGGGAGATTATTCCTCTCTCTTTTAAGTTGCGAGTTCTTCAATACAAATAATACTGCTGAGTATGAGTCTCTGTTACTTGGCTGCAAGCCGCAAAGGAAAGAGGGATCAAAAATCTGAAAGTGCAAGGTGATGCGAGAGCTAGTCGTGAAACAAGTTAAGAGGATATATCAAGTGAAGAATGAGAGGCTCGGGAATTACCGCAATGCGGTGTGGGACAACATCGAAGAATTTGAAACTTTTTCAATAGAGGCCATTCCAAGGGCTCAAAATGACATGGCTAATTCATTGGCCATTTCAGCATCCCTCATGCTCCCTCACCCGAGGTTGGAAAACAAACAAATACACCATTGAGGTGGTTTTCCGCCTAAGCGTGCAAACAATTCTCAAGATTGGCAAGTATTCAATGATGACAATCAACTCATTACCTTTCTAGAAAAGGTAGAAAATTTTAAGGAACTTCATTTTGAAGGATCCACTTCATGTGCCGTGAATCGGTCATCGATCAAGAAATGAATCTAAAGGGAACGACGGCGACATATGTCGATTAAAGGAAATAAAATTCGAAGGGCCTGGTTTTATTGGAGCGGTTGTTCGAGCGAGGCATGATCGTTTTGTAAAAAAGAAAAGGCGAGATGATGTTGGATCCTCCCCAGAAACCGAACCGGTTAATTTAGGTTCGGTAGAACATCCGTAATTTGTGAACATTGGCAAATGTTGCACACCTGAAGAGAAGCGGAAGTTTGTCAAACTGCGAAGAAATACATGGATGTATTGGCATTGTCCTACGCCGATCTTAAGTATTTTAAGCCAAAGGACGTTGACATCCGTTGAAAGAACGCCAAAGCCTTTCGCCAAAAGTAAAGGCATTATAACCCTAAGATATCGTGTACTATCTAGGATGAAATTCGAGAAAATGTTAGATGCGAGAATCATTTTTCCTATCCATCATAGTACTTAGGTGGCAAACCTTGTGCGACGTAAGAAAAATGGTGAAATACGCATATGTGTAGATTTTCGAAATTTGAATCAGGCTTCCTTAAAAGACAACTACCCACTCCCTATAATGGATCAGAGTTAAGCAGTAACTGGATCAGAAATGTTGTCCATGCTTGATGGTTTTTCAGGCTACAATCAGATTGAAGTTTCACCTGAAGATCAATTTAAAACAACATTCACTACTCCCTGGGGCACATTTGCTTACAGCAGGATGCCTTTTAGCCTAACTAATGCTGGCACCACTTTTCAGTGGGCCATGGACCTGACATTCAAAGGTATGATGGGGAAGGTCATTTCGTTTATCTAGATGACCTCGACTGTTGTGTTCTCTAAACAACGAAGTGATCATTGTGATCATCTGGAGCAAGTATTGGTCGATGCCGAGAGCATGGGATTTCCCTGAACCCGAAAAAGTCTATTTTTGGAGTCACAGAAGGAAAGTTGCTAGGGCATGTGGTTAGCAAAGAAGGAATGAAGATAGATACCGAAAGAGTTAAGGCTATTCAGAGCCTTACTTTTCCTACAAGCAAGACTGGCGTTCATTCTTTCTTCGGAAAGGTGAACTTTCTCAGGCGTTTTGTTCCCAACTTTGCTGAGAAGACTCATCATATATTGGACATGATGAAAGGGTCACCAAATTTCCGTTGGAGCGAGGAAGGAAAACGTCATTCGAGGAGATAAAAGCTTCCGTTGCTCACACTTGATCTGGTATGTCCTAATTTCTCCAAAGATTTTATCATGTATAGCTATCATCTGAGCATACTATGTCTCGCCATCTTGATGCAAAAGAATTCAGAGGATGTTGAATCTCTGATTGCATTCATGAGCTCTCCCCTCAAGCCTCACAAACTAAAAATGTCTCAATTGGAAAAGCATGCCTTCGCCATTTTCAAAGTAGTCAAAAACCTAAGGTATTACATTTTAAATTCCCATACGGTGGTGCTTGGTCCCGACACGGCGAGTCAAATCAATTCTAACTCAACGGGAGTTAGGAAGCTTGTGAGGAAATTGGATCACAAAGGTCCAGGAGTATGACCTGGATATAAAACCAACCAAGCTGGTAAGAGGCAAGGGCCTATGTCAACTTATGGCTGAAAACAAAGATTCAGAAAACCGTGAGGAAAAGGATGATTACCCCAATGGAGCGTAAAGCCAGCTGGAGGAAACTGATTCTATGCCTCTCGGTCCTATTTGTCACAACCAACGATGAGTGGTATTCCGATATTGCTTTCTTCCTCACCTACGGTGAATTCCCACTCACCTAACTACAAAGGAGAAATGCACTATAAAGCTAGAGTAGCCAAATATGTCATACGGGATGACGGTTTATACAAACACGGGATAGATGGTGTCTTCTTTGCGATGTGTCGAAAAGCCACAACGGTGAAGTTACTTGAAAGTTTTCATAATTCATCTTGTGGAGGCCATTTCTCCTCTTCTGTGATAGCACACAAGATCATCCGAGCCAAGTAGTATTGGCCGATGCTTTTCCAAGATATAGCCACATGGGTAGCAAAGTGTGAACCTTACCAGCAGTTCGTCAGCAAGCCCAAGTTGGCTGCTTTTCCCCTCAGGCCGATTGTTGTCGACGAACCATTCAAGTAGTGGGGAATTGATTTTATCGGTGCACTCAATCCCAATCGAGCGTCGGACATAGTTATGTACTAATAGAAACAAATTACTTCACCAAGTGGGTGGAAGCCATACCTATCAAACATGCCACTTCCGAGGTTGTTTGCAGTTTTATCAAAGAAAATATCATTGTCAGGTTTGGCGTTCCCAACAAGATTATTGCTGATAATGCTTCTAACTTCTCCTCACAAGAAGTTATTAGTTTTTGCTATGAACACGGGATAACTTTGGCTCACGCCTCATATTATTACCCTCGGGGAAATGGTCAGGCAGAATCCAGTAACAAAAACTTGGTGACCATCATACGAAAGCTAGTGGACGAGAATCAATGAATGTGGCACAAGTCCTTATAAGACACTTTGTGGGTAGATCACATTTCTCCCAAGAGGTCTCTCGGTATGTCACCTTTTCAAGTGTTATATGGCACTGATGCTGAGCTTCCCATTTCCACTAAAATCCCTGCTCTGTGCTTGGCATGAGCAATTGAAGATGAAACTTTCCAAAATTCTCTCGAAAAGAGGATCATGTATCTAGCAGAACTCGAAGAAAAGAGAGTAAGAGTGGTCGACAAGATCACCGAGCATCAGAATCAAGTCAAGAGACTGTTCGATAAAAAATCTAAGCAAATAAATTTTCAGGTGGGAGACCTCATCCTTTTGTGGGACAAGTGAAGAGAGCCAAAAGGCATGCATGGAAAGTTTGATTCCCTGTGGAGAGGGCCTTTCAAGATCAAGCAGCTCAATGGAGAGAATAGTTTCTATCTCTCATATCTGGATGGAACCAAACTCCCGCTTCCCTATAGCGGGCAACATCTGAAAATCTTCAGGAAGTAGAGCTTGCTCTCTTCTTTGTACAGTTTTCTTTAGTTGTGTGTTTGTTTTTGTCGTGTGTTTGCTTTCTGTTTGTTGTGTGTTCCCTTTTTTTCACCCTCCGGTCACCCTTGTTTTTGACTCTGTTACCCAATGGATAGGCACATGGATATGGGATTCTCTACCCCCGAGTTCACTCAAGGATAGTCCCCGAGAAAGAGCAGCTGTTATCCCATAAAATTGGCAAGGGAAATTTTACAGATAACCCTACCGAAATTTTGTTTCAGTCCCTCCTCGGGAACTCCTCGCGTTCGAAGCGTTGCTAAATCCCTTCCGGGAAATCTAGTTTTCGAACTTAGCCTTTTGGTCTTTTTGGTCAAAGCGCATATAATGACAATGCAACATCAAATGTTCATGTGCCCCCTTTAAAGCCTTTGGCGCATGATTTCTTGTGTCAACAAACATTTGGTGCGCCTCTTTATGTTGAGTCTTCCTTGCGTGCGCCAAGGCGCATGCGCCTTCATGTCAATAGAACTTTTGTTGCACCACTTTTTGGTGCGCCAAGGGTGCACATATTCCTTTGTCATAACACCACTTCCGGTGTGCCAAAGGTGCACATAGCTTTGTGTTGGCAAGCGTTTTTAGTGTGCCAAGGGCACATGTTTTCTTGTGTCGATAGCTCTTTTGGTGCAAAATTGAAAAATTTGGTGGCGCATTTATTATCACCTCACCTATATATAGGCGCGTCTACGCATTTTCATTATCACCAAACACAATCACATGATTTTTCTCTGTACTGCCAAAGACGCTAGCCCTGCCGCTTTCGAATCTTTTCGTGGACCCGTTTGCACATTTCTTTGTTATAAATATCCTGGTAAGAGGTCCTCTTTCTTTTTTGCACTTTGTGTTTGTGGTTTTTGGTTGCTTGATTGGTATGGATTGGATTGGAAGACTGAAATCATGAACTTGCCCCCCGGCATTTGTCTTTTCCATTTTTCCACTTGCCTTCCCTCCTCTTTCCAAATCTCTTGGTAGAGGAAGCTCTGTCCTAAAAAGGCTTGAAACCATTTGTTTTAGCCCCTTCATCACCCAAATGACCTGCAAAAGGAAATAAACCGTATGTAAACCCCTCAGAGAAAGAACTGAAGCTTAAAATGAAATTGTATTTTCCTTCTCCTTTGGCACATTGGCGCACCCTGCAACACAATGAACAATCGCGCCAATGGCGCACATTCCCTGCCTGCTACATCACGAAAAGTTGTGCCCTCAAGGAACACTTAGTTTGTTGCAAATTTTTTCCTCAAGCCCCTCATGGTGCACCAAACTCATTTGTTGCATCGTTAAAACCTGCGCCCTTTGGCGCACCCCGTGTCTCAGGCAACACCGATTAAATCTACACCAAGTGTAAAGCTTTGAAGCAACGCAGCACATCCCTCATCAGAACAACATCATGTTATGGAGACCTTCCACGCATGCCGCGCCAAGTTCCCTTTGGCGCACAAAAATAATATGTTACACAAACCTTAGATGCACACCGAAGTACCTTGCAACATGAAAATTATATGCGCCATGGGTGCATCCTATTCCCATGCAACATGCAGTATCCATGCGCCCTTTATAAAACACATCCATATGGCACATGCGAACTTGTACTTACAAACAACAAAGAATGCACCCTGCAGTGTCCATGCGCCATGCACCTTTTGGCGTTGATTTATCCCCGTAGCATCCCTTTCCCTGTGTGCCTTACTTTTTGGCCCCTATAGCCTACAGTATTCATGTGCCCTGCACCCTGAGGCCTTTAAATTGCTAACTCTTTCTTCTATCAACATTTCAATGGAAAATCAGACAGCTGACATGGCTTTCTTGCATTGGGTTTCACTTCTTATTGTTGCAGATCAACAACTAAGTTCGAAGAACATATGTCAACATCAGCAAGAGACCTACCAAACCTAAGGGTAAAACCAAGCTCACGGAAGAAGAAATGAAGTATAAGTATCGAGAGGTCGAATGCCCGAGTCCCAAGTAGAGTGTGACCTAGACACGAGACTCGGAATCGGGTCACATTGACATGGAAGATTTATGGCCGAACCCGAGAGGGTCACAAGAAGTCCATGGATGGACAAGTTGATAGGCAGTGCCCTGGACTTTTCTAGTGGGATCCCAGTTAGTGCCGTAAACAATGAATTTATGATGGTGGTAGCCCGATGCTACAACAAAGACACAAGATGTGTCCATGGTGAGAAGGGCGAAGTCATAATTAACCTCACTACCCGGCACTTTGAAATAATGCTCGGCATTCCTCATCACTGGCACTTTGTGGCCGTCAGCCAAGAAGATTGCATCAAGGCTTGGGACGACAATGAAGATCAGTGCATGCAGCTGATGAATGAATTTTATCTGAAGAACAAAAAAGTAGTGACTCGGTGGCCACAAGTCATTCATCCCGGTGAATTTTCGGAGGAACTCGGTGACACCATAAAATTCTTGAGTAGAGTGTTTGGGCTTCCCGACCCATTATTTTCACAAATGGATGTTGCGGTATTTGGAAACAATGAACAAAAATGTGCCCGATCAACACTTTGAGTGGGTGGAGATCATAAGCAACACAATATCGGAGCAACTACAACAACTTAACACAACAACAGGGAGGTTCTATATGAACTCCTACGTAGTCAATGCCGCAGCTCGAGAAAGGGACTATCTAACTTTGGTGCGATGCGGGGTTTGGTCCCAAGTCAAAATTTATGAATAATATCCAGGTGTCAAGCCTGGAAAATAGCATCCCCCAATTTAGAAAGATCAATGATGCATTCTTCTACTTCATCATCTACCTATTAAGGTGTAATATGACTCATGGTCACATGACGACCAAGAGCATAGTAGTAGTTACTTAGAAATGGGGGCCCTATTCACTCAGTTCCCCACATTCACCTATCTGAGGGTAGTCAAATGCTTGGGGGAACTGACTAGACTGCCAAGGTATGCCGGGCCCAAGTTGATCCTGTTTGAGCTGTCGAGGTAGCTTTTACTTACCACGAAAAGTGCCTAAAGAGAAAGAAGGGTGGAACTCCTTTCCCCCTCACAGTGGGTAGGTATACGTGTCTCACTCACCACAAGGCAAAAGATATGTTTGCAAACTAGAGCGCTGAATCGAAACATGACTTCCTAGCAAGGCCGAATTTCCATCCGAGAAATTTTTTCCTAGGGCCAAGCTCGACCCAATCCACGTCCCTCAGATCGAAGATATCTACATTGACATATATCACGAGGTTGAGCTCAGGAGGAAGGATCATTCTCACTTGGCCTTAGCAAAAATAATCCAGTATGGGGTAGCCATCATCCCAAAAGGCTACCAAACTATTGAGCAAGAAGTGGACCAAGTGTATCTTGACATGGGTGGGGACGATTGGCCTTTCACGTTAATTGATAGAACTAAAGCCCCTCAGAAAATTGAGGAGAGAGTCAAGGAAACTCTGCACAGAACATAACATTGGTGTTGAATGAATGGGCTTATCTACCTCGGAGTTGATTTCAAAACCTCTCCATTGGGCAACACACCTCCTCGGGCTAAAAAAGAGCCAAAGGGGAAAGGAAAAGGAAAAGAGGGTGAATCCAGCTCCACCCAAGAGGAAGCTCCTGAAAGTCCTCCTTCCGCTACACCCGAACAAGTTGTAACTCTGGCTTCTCCAGAGAAAGAAGTGGTGGAAGATGTTCCAATAGGCATATCCACTCAGGATGTGGCCATTGCTGCAACAATTGAGGTCCCTTCTGTCCCTTCTCCCTCTCCTCCTTCCCCTCCTCGAGTGACCCAAGTGACCATTCCTTTGGTCGTGTCCTCTCCCCCTTCTTCTACTGTCCCTCCTGCTTCTTCATCCATCTTCTCTTCTCTCGCGGATCTGTCCCCCTCCATTTCTTCCCTCATCTCTGAGCTCCCTTCCCTTCCTATGTCTTCCTCTCCTACTGTAGTATCTCTTCCTCCCGTGAGCACTTCCTCGGCCTCCCTCTCGATGCCGCCTCCAAGTATTTCCACCGTTTTCCCTTCTACTATTGTAATTGCCCCCTTTTGTGTTTTTGGTCCTTCTCCCATAAGTCCAGCCTGGATCTCCCAGCACCTAAGTCAATAGAAAAGGAAAGTTCCCATCGCACCAATGGACTTCTCCGTAATCCCATGAAAAGGGCAAAGAAGAAGAACCCCATCACACGCTTCTCTCAAAGTGCTTCGGGAGAGAGGGTAATGGAGATCGCATACCCCAATCCTCTGAAGGATAAAAAGGATCTATCTTTGACAGATTACATAGTGAATCAAGTCACAATGGCTACGTATTCTCGAAAGCCTTCGGAGAGGCCCTATCTCGTAGTTGACGCCCTCTGCAAGAAGATCTTCAAGAAGCAAAAGAAGAGAAAAGGATACTGAAAGAGAAAAATAAACATCTACTCCATGCCTTACAGAAGATGGGAAGTGCACCTCCCACAACTGCCGCCGAAACTCCTGAGCCTTTGAGTCAAGATAAAATTAATGAATACACAAAGATCGGGAGCGAGGGTATGGCGTTTCTACTGGAGGAGCTAGATCCTCAAGGATAGTAAACGAGTAATCACCAAGTTCACCGATTTATACCGAACATAAACAAGTGCAAACAAAGAACTCCAGCGTTATCGGGACCCATATCCGAAGAGCTGGACTATGCTAGGCTCTAGCATGAGACCTTTCAAAGAATGTTCGACTTTTCAGTCGAAGATCTGGTCAAGTTCGGTGTTTTTGGTCATCCCAGGGCCCTCAATAAAATCCTTTCCACTCTAGATTACTAGATGGATCAACTGGAATTCGTCCTCAAAAAGATTGATAAGGTAAAGGAAGAAGCCCTAGACGTAATGTATCAGATGGAACAAATTGTTCTAATAATGTCTCCAGGGTTACTTACTCCTTCTTTCGCCTTAAGGAAGGTTGACGAAACCATCCAGATCTTCAAGGAGATCATTTTGCAAGGGCTGGGGCCAGAGGTCACTTTTGACACAGAATCCATCAATAACCTGCTGGCCTGTCGGGACTTCATTGGGTTCTTAATAGAAGCAGAGAATGAGTATTCCAAACTCCCAGAGAAGCTCACAGACGAGCGGGAGACTTGTGAGGCTATCAGTGAGTGACACAAGGATCCTTCCCAGGATCAATTAGAGCCCATGATCAGCAAGTTCATGGAATACCGTGCCCAATTCCACATCTCGTCACCCGAGCAGCAACAATAGGATATCCCCTTTCAGCCGCGGGACGATGACGATGAATAATAATCTCTCTCTTCTTCAACTTTCTTTTTGTAAAATGTCTAAAGTATGTTGGCACAAATGATGACATCATCCATGTTGCACCATGGGATGATGTCATCCATCAAGTTGTCAAAAGTCAACGTGACTTTGAGATATTTTTGTAGATATTTTGTATATTTTATGTAAATAGGTGGTTGGTTCTTTTTGGCCTTCCTTCTTCTCCTTCTTCTATAAATACTCAAATACTTGTTGTATTTGGGGAGTAGTGGATATCTTTTAGATGAAAAATAGAAGTGAGAAGAAAAGACTTTGAGCTTTTTGTAACAAAAGGAAATATTAATACAATATTTAGACTTTGTGCTGAATACATGTGTTATTTGCATTAGATCTTTCTTACGTCAGATCTGTGTGTTTATTCTGTTGGATCTACTTCTATTTTATTGTCATTTATTCATCAGTATTGCTTTATTCATTTATGCAAGTAGGTTTGGCTCTGTTTACTACCAATCCCAAAACATAAACCCTCTGACCTTTCTACTTTGGAATTCATTTCTTTTCTTCCTTCGGACCTGATCTTTCTTCATCCTCTCTTTCATTCCTTTCTTTCCGTAGTCGGAAACACCCCTACTGGGATGAGATCCCAAACCCCGAAGGCAGAATATTGTGAGACTTACACAGATTCCTACTGGTAGAATAGCAATAAACCAATTTCACTTTGCTGACTCAAAGAGGGGCTATGCCCTACACACTGTTGACTCATCTATCCATAAATCTTCCCAGTGATAGATTTTCAAACCAACAGATCCATAGCTGATCGTGAGAGCTTCCTTTTGTCTAGGAGGAACTACCTAAAATAGACAACTGCACTCACCAAATAGAAGTTAAACAATATATGTAGTGGACTGCCTAGCGTATGCTAGATCTGCGGGAAGTGTGATACTCCTAGAAGGTTATCAATCCACATTTAAAACAACTCAATGTTAATAATAAATGAAATACTACCGTAGTTAAAATGATTTAGGTATCTCATTCAACTACAATAAGCAAATTTTTCATAATATTCTAAGCTATGACTAAATCTAAATGTCAAGGTCTCTCATTAGAGTATTGATGTATCGGTAAGTGGTCCAGTTCGGGTTTTTCTAGGTATTTGGTGGAGATTTAAGCTCTGTTTGTGGTTTAAGGGTAAAAGAAAGAGATCGACATCGGCCCAGTATGACCGATGTCGGTTTAAGTGAACGGTGATGGTTGTGGGTAACCAGCGTTGGTATGGTCGGTGGAGGAAACTTAATAAAATCTTGGTGTGGTGACAAATCTAAGGCTAAATGGAAATGGAGAGGGCAATGGTAAGGTTTGTGTAGGTCTTAGGTGTGCTCAGGGGTAGTTATCAGTAGGATATGGGCAATTTAATGGTGTGGGTGAAGGAATGATCAAGTTTGTATGAAGGAAAATGATGGGTGAATGGGAATGCAAGTAGAAACTGATAACATAAGTAAAAGAGTCTACTAAAATGATAATAGATGAATGTTGGTTAACAAGACACTTACTATTGTACGAGCTTGATGGCTAGATGGAAATGACAATTAATAAGATGTGTGTAGTTTGGTGTGGTGATGGCACTTCTCAGGATGCTCTTGTGAATGTAAGTGGCTCTGTGATTTCTTCGATCTTTGGATGCGGATGCTCTGATGCGTGTACAAATGTTGGTTCTACTTGCATGCAGCTCTGGTTTTGTCTCTTGCTATCAGAAATGTGCCAACCTTGAAATTAGGTTTTTTTGGGGAATAAATGGTAATCGAAGATGGTTTGGGTTGATTGGTGGTGGTTTAAGGTAAGCGATGTCAATTAGGGTTAGATTTCCTAGGATTACTAAAATGGGCGAGATCATCTTGATTTCTTGGATCTCGTTCATTTTTCTTTCATAGATTAGAATGGAGATCCTCCTTTCTAATGAGTGGGAATGAGGTTAGAGGGAATGTAGGATTTGATTTTTAGTTTTTCAAGTACGTCTTAGTTAGATATGACAACATACTAAGAATAGGTCTTAGGGTGAGGTGGCTAGATGAGGTGTACAAGTGAGGTGTATGTGTGGGCATTATCTCAATTAGGATATTTAAATAATAGATACTATGAGATCATGAATTAATTTAATTAAATTAATTAAATTAATATTAGGGGTGAAAGGGGCCATGGTTAGGTGAGTGTTTTGAGTTGGTTATGTGTCGAGGGACCAAGGGTAGTGTGAACCAATTTTTGTGTCTACAGATCTACTGAGCATTTTAAATGCGAGTGCCCCGATCTATTACAATGCTCGTGGTGTGGAAAAATCAAAGTATGAAGAGTGTCTACGGAACTCTACGAGTATATGAACCAAAAACACGGGAAAGATAAGGTCGCTGCTATGGTGAGCATAAAAGGGATGATTCATAATGGATGCCAAGAGTGGTGCACGAGTTAGAGCTACAACCTATATTGGTGACAACTCATGTAGAGGTATGCGCACTAAGGAGATTCCCGGACTCAAGGACATTAGTTTCCATAGCAGAGGTACCACATGGAAATTACTTGGACCCCGCCAATTAGAAAGAAGTATACCAGGAGACGATGGATGTGATTAGGAGTTTATAAGGGGAGATATAGTGTCTCAAGGAGTAATTGAGGCGGTTGGGCAGCAGAAGGATAATAAGGTTCCAAGAAGTGACCTAGATGAGGTCAAAGAAGTATGTAAAATTTTAAGGCAAGAGAATATTATTCCCTTACTGGGAGAATGGCTAAGGGATAAGGTACCACACACCCGAGAGAAGAGCGTGAAAGACATGTTTTACATGCAAACCTTTCTCCACATAGCCTTGAGTATGACAAATAAATTACTCTAAATTTAGTTGTTGATGGATGGCTCTTGAGAAATATCCTCATAGACACAAGAGCAAAAGTAAATGTTATTAACTTAGATTCTCGACATCGATGGGAAGGCCCGTGTTATAGCCATCTTCAAATGTGTTGTATATGGAAAAAAAAATTAGGTAATTCCCATTAGAGTATTAAAGGATGCATTGATAACCATTCAGGTGTCCAAGTTTACTAGAAACTTTGAAGTATTGGCACGTGCTTAAGGTAGATAGTTTTCCAAAGCATTCTTGGGTGCCTATGGTGTTCCAAGACTAATGTTGACATAAGGTTTAACAAAGGATATATCAGTTTTGAAAACAAGGAAGAATGGGTAATCATCCCTTTGATAGATGGGAATTTGATGCCCTACATAGATCTATTGGGAGAAGAAGTCCTTGATAGAATATACGTGCACTCAATTAGGGATCTTGAGATAATTCACCCTATAGAAGGAGTTATCCAATTTGAGGATGCCTAGTCTGTGAGTGATACCACAAGCATGGTGTGTGACAATTGGGCACACATGACCCATGAGGTTATTGGACAACATTTAAGAGGATTGGTAATCAAAGTGACAAAAGAATGTATAGTCTAGGGCCTAGATGGAAGAAAACTACCAAGTTACTCGTAAGGGGCTAATCCAGAAGATTTCTTGTGAGAAATGGAGGCCCGTTGGAAATGTTTAACTATAGCCTATAAGGAAAGGAGGAAAATGTTTAACTATAGCCTACTTGGAATCATTGTTACACTTGGTGGGAGACACATCGGGAGAACCTCTTTGAATGGCATGAGGTGAGAATTTCCTTCTCCGTAAGGTTTTATAGGAGCAGTGCGCCCACGGTTATAAAAGACTACCATGGTAAAGAGACCACTTCCTTCCATATCCAAGCATGTGAGATATCCTAGATGGGGATGAAAAGCATTACCACCTTCATTATGGGTTCACAAGTTATACTCCACCCTGCAAGGTTGTGTGTGCACATGGTATATCCACTCGAAGATGCATCGTCAAATTGGTAATTGGCAAAAATTGATGGCTAATCTCATTCAAACATTCGAGTATAAGAGTACAAATTCATTAATGCATAAGGCATTGCAGGTAGTCAAACACCTTACAATAAGGGATAGTGTTATGGCAGAAGACATAATACAATAATTTCTAGGTGAACCTGGCCTGGAGGCACACTTTGAGGAAGAAGAAACAAAAGAGATACAACTTGAGCACACATGTATAGAAAAATAAAAGGGGAAGATGGTGTATGTTATTGATGAGGAAGAAGCGTAAATCTTGGATGTTAACCATTCTGTAGGGACATGCAAGGTCATAGATAGTGTTGATGAATGGGCATGCGCCTACCATGAACCTTTAAAGATGAAAAAGGTTAACATCAGCTCAGAATCAAAACCCAAGGAGGCAATCATTGGAGACTATTGGTTGGAGAAAGAAGTCTCTAAAATCATTGATCTATTACATGAATTCCAATATTTGTTCCCACATGGGTACCATGAGCTTAAAGGCATCCACCATTCCTTGGGGGAGATGAGGATAAAGCTGAAGGAAGGTGCATGCCCAATCAAGAAGAGGCCATACCGGATGAATCCCAATTTTACGCGTAAAGGTCAAGGAGGAGATAGAAAAATGATAGCATCAGGTATCATTGAGGCTATGGAAGAGTTAGAATGGATAAGTCCAATGGTGATTAGTATCAAGAAGGATGAGAGGATAAGGATCTGTGTTGATTATAGGGACCTAAATGTAGTATTTGTCATTCATCCTTCCTAAACCCCATTTACGGAAGAAATTTTGGAGGGAGTGGCCAAGTGCGATGTCTATTCCTTTATGGATGGATTTTTCAGGGTACCACCAAGTTCGGATTACTAAGGAAGACCAAGAGCAGATGAATTTTTCCATCGAGTGGGGAAGTTTTTCTTAAATGGTCATGCCTTTTGGGTTGAATAATGTTCCTATTGTGTTCTTACGCATAGTGGTATAGGCATTCCAGGACTTCATCCAAAAATTTATTCAAGTGTACCTAGATGATTACGATTTGTATGGGTTAGTGAAGGAACATTGTGACAACTTAAGGTTGATGTTGAAAGGTGTCAACAGTTGAGGATATCCCTCAACATTAAGAAATGTGTCTTTGCTACCCTGTTTGGAAAATTATTAGGAAAATCATATGTAAGGAGGGCTTACTAGTAGATCCCGCCAAAGTTGTAGTAATTGTGGGATTGGGGGAGCCTAATAATCAAAGCATAGTACGTGGATTCCTTAGACACATGGGTTACTACATGAAGTTCATCAAGGGATACACCAAGAACATCGTGACTTTGGAAGAGTTACTTAGACACAAAAGTGCCTTCCTTTGGGGAGAGGCAGAATAGAAGGCATTTGACATTTTAAAGGATAGGATTATCATCGTGCCCATACTACAATTCCCCTCTTGGGATAAGCCCTTCCATGCTCTTTTTGATACCTCAGGAACCACCATTGGATAGTACTTACACAACCTAGTGAAGGGATTGTTGATCATCATTTATGCTTTACAAGCAAGAAGTTGACACCAACATAGCAGAATTATACTACAACTGAGTGCGAGGCATTTTCAATAATCTACATGCTTCAAAAGTTTAGATAGTATTTTCTAAAAACCCCTTTTATATTTTACATTGACCATATGGCATTGAAATATTTAGTGAACAAGCCCGTTCTACAAGGGCACATATGTTGGTGGGTACTATTGTTATAATAATTTGAGTTCACGGTGGTCATCAAACCAAGATAAAGTAATTCCGGACCTAATCATTTTTATAGAATCAATTCAGGGGAGGAAACACAAAGCATTGAGGATACCATGCCAGATGCACAACTATTTAGGTTGTGGCATACACCCTAGAATTAGAAGATATTGTAGTATTTCTCAAGACAGGTGTAACATCGAAGGAATGAAGGCATTGGATAAAAAGTAGTTAGTTATACGCTCCATGCCCTACATGTTGATTAGTGGGGATTTATACAAATTAGGACATGATGAGATTCTATACCGGTGTGTGCTAGAACATGAGCACCTAGCCATAATAGAAGAGGCGCATGAAGGTAGTGTAGGTGGACACTATATAGGCAATGCCACTACACACAAGATATTAATGGATGGATTATGGTGGGAGACCCTATATCAAGACTATAAGGAATATTGTAAGGCATGTGACCATTCTCAATGCATTGGCAAACAAGGGTGAAGAGATGAAATGCCTTAGCACCCTATTCCCAGCACCGAGCCATTCAAAAATTGGGCTATAGACTTTGTAGGTCCTATTGCACCGGGCGCATAGAGGATCTGAGCCACATTTTATAATCACTTGCAAAAATTACTTGATAAGGTGGAAAAATCATCACATACTAAGGATTTTATAATAGCTACTACAAGTAAGGTTCCTATGGGAAAACATTATTACAAGGTATGGATTCCCTTTGAGTTTGACTAGTGATAGGGGTACACATTTCTTAAATGAGACAATAAGGATTATTTTAGCGGAATTCATGGTGGCTCATCACAAGACTACCCCTTACCATCCACAAGCAAATGGAACTACAAAATCATTTAACAAAATACTAAGTCATACCCTAACAAAAATTTGTGACATTGGTAGGAAGGATTGGGATGACAAAGTATCACCAGTTATATGGGAATATAGGAAAACCTACAAGAGGTTAAATAAGGCCACATTGTTTTAATTGGTGTTTAGTGTGGAGGATTTCCTATCAATTGAATTCATGTTACCATCGCTGTGTATAGTGTGTGTAGGAGGTTTGGCCAATGAACAAGCATTGGAAGAAAGTAATTGACAAGTTAATGCAATTGGAAGAAAGATGATCACTCATGAGGTGGAACCAAAAGATCGAAAAAGAAAAATAAATTCATGACATGATCGTCACATTAAGAATTTTTTTTTGAGGTTGGATAGATGGTGCTACTTTATGAGTCCAAGTTTCTACGCCATCCAAGAAGTTAAAAGTCCATTGGTTGGGTCCCTATATCATCTCATACATCCTTGATTTAGGTAGGTTCCGATTACAAGCTACTGGATGGGACAAGATTTCTGGGAAACTTCAATAGGAGTAGGTTAAAGCCCTACTATAAATAAGTCTTCTTGGTGTTTGTAATAAGGTAGTATTTCTAGATAGTTTAGGACTTCCTTTAATGCATTTTTATTTTCTTGTGTTTCCCTTTCTCGTTGTTATTTTATGTTGCACCTTGGGTGCCGGTAACCTCTTTAATTTTTGAAGGTTGTGAATGCGCAGAGGACCACACATCGTTTTAGTGTGGGGTGGAATAATGTGAAGGAAAGTGCAAAGTGTGAAGTTCCAGGAAGGATTGCGTTGGAAATCCTGGTTGAATGGCCCTATGGAAGAAAGCGCATAGGAGAAAAGGTGAATGAGGATGGTTGGTATCAAGATAAGGCTACATTTTGGTTCCACGTACAAGGGAGAAAGAAGTACCAAAAAAACATGAGGTAGGTGAGAGAAAAAATGTGAGGATAGAAGAAGTTCCTTCAGGACTGGTAACACGCGCTGTAAGAGCCTTATGTTAGATAGATTGTTTACGTGCTAAAAGGTTGTAGGATTATCTGCATAAGGATGGGTACGTGAGTTAGGGCACTAGAGTCCAACTTAGTTGAAAAATATGCAATAAGTGTTGAATTACGGTAGTAGGTGAAGTAACATTTAATGCTAAAAATGGGAAAAACTATAAATAGAAGGTCGAGCACTTCATTATCAACATTTATGAATATGAAGAAAGAAGAGCTCTTGTGAACTAGGGTTTCCAGAGTTGATCCGTGTGAAGAAAAATTTGAGAAATTTAACCGTGAGTGACTAGATTTGATCTACAAACTAGAAGGAAAGAAGTTCACGGGTGTAGAGAAAAAGAGTTGTGGAGAAGGATATCTTGTGAAAGAGGATATTCCAGTTAGGGTTTGGCAGCTAGGGCATGGGCTGAAAAGGGTTTCTTCACAAGTTTGAGATCTGGGACTAGAGGAGGTAGAAAAGAAGAGAAAGTAAGAGAAGTTGAAGTGCTAAGATAACCTAAACCATGGCACCTAAGAAACCAACTATATCACCTAAGAAGCCCAAAGGCAAGGGAAAGGGAAAAAAACCAGAAACCCCCACAAGTATAAATGAAGAATGGTACGCTAAAATGCAGTACTTGGATGGGGTTTTGCTCGGGATGGAATGGGAGTCCCATTTAAGGAAAATGGCTATAAGTGATTACAACCATCGCACAAACATGATGGAAAATAAAATGGCATTGGATTTGGTGTGCCCAACAAACAAAAGGACACCAGAGGGTTTTCCTATTTATAGCAACAAGGTAAAAGTGAAGTTGGAGAAGGTGGGATTATTGCAACTCTATGAGTTGCCTTATTTTGGAAAACCTGAGCACCTCTATCAATGGTTAATGTCATGCATACATGAGGACCACTTTTACTTTGTAGGTGCAAGATGCACATAACTCCTTAGCTGATTTCAAAATTCACAAGGCCTCATTTGTGAAGGAGAAAGTATAGATGATGAATTGAGTGATAAGGAAGCCATCAAAGAAATAAGTGACTACATATGCTTATAAGAAAGTACCATAGTACTTTGATATCACGAGACATCATAGACCTGGTGATGAAAATGGCCACCTGGTGACCAAGTTAAATGACCAAGAGAGGTGGACGCAAGTGAACAAGTCCTGGTTAAATGTTTGTAAAAGGATATCATAAGGTGCCATCTATAACTTGTCTGCGTACATCGTGGATGAGATTATCAGCAAATGCATAGGAAGGTGACAAGATACTCTTTGGAAATGTCCTCTTGACCATCGTGTTTTCAGAGATCAGAGTTCCCGATGGGCTGGAAAAGGCTATTTGGGAGTACCCAGTGGAGGATCCATCACCCATAAAAATATTTGTAAAGTACACTTGTGAAAACATGACGACCATTCACAAGGCGCGTCTTGAGAAATGGTATAAGCATGTAAGGGATGCATTTGGGGTAGAGTGGAGGATCCCAAAGAAATTGCCTACACTTATAGAGGGAGAAGTTAAATTTGTAGTGTACCAACACTTCTGCATTAGCAGATTCAAGTTGGTGGATGAAACCATGAGCCCATGGTGTAAAATCCCATTCTCTTTCATAGCCTTATATTTCCAAGTAGGGGTAAACTGGTTTACAGAGGCAAAAAGACTAAGGTTTGACCTTAGTGAGGTGGATCAAGACCACAAGGAGCTATGTAGACATCTCGTTTACCCCAAGAAGCACGCATACATGGAGAGGTATATCTCCCACGAGGTCTAAATGACAAATCCTTTAACTTTTCCAATTGCAGGAAGGACCATGGCGTGTGTATATCTGTGCATAAGGCCAAATTTTGAGAAGGGTACGTACCTAGAATGTGATGTATCCATCCCGAGAAGACCCCATGGGAAGAAGGAATCATGTGCCAACAAAGAAAGGAAAAGAAGAGGTGCAAGGGAAAGAGGCACCAAGTGTCTAGAATACGCCAACAAGTGGGGCGACCTTAGAGAGAAGTGCTAGGACAAGCATTTACACACATAGGAAGAAGTCTCTAGTTAGAGAAAAGGTGCCAGAACAAGAAAATCCTATCACAAAGGAGAAGTCACTAGAGGAGGAAGAAAGAGCTTGAATCTCCCATACTAGAATCCCTAGTTAGGAAGAAACAAAAGGTGATGGAGGAGGCTGATTTAGGGGTGAAAAGGATGATGAAAAAGAAAAGAGCTTAAAGGAGGCCTATGGGGAGGAAGAGGGATGATGAGGAAGAAGATGAACCTCAAAGGAGCCCATAGAACCACTTTTTGTAATGTTTGATGTGACAACCAAAACATGATTTGGAGGTTTTTAAGAGGCTATAAATACCAAGGTGCAGGCATCCAGAAGAGGAAAATGAGTTTTTCTTCATTTATTTACTAGTCGGATGGAAGTGGGGTATGCTTTGACCCACGGAGGAAGGGTAGAGGAGAAATGTGCCCAAGATAAGGGAGGAAGTGAAGAAGTGAGTACAAAAAATCAGACTCCAAGCCCTGTAGGAGCAGATAAACGAGGTGGTATAAAAGAAGTGGAAAAAATCATTGAAGCCTTGGTAGAACAAGAGTTAGAGCACAATGTTGATTTAGTAATGAATGAAGATAAGGAAGAAAGTGTGGGAAAATATCACAGAAGCACAGGAGGAGGCCCCAGTTTGATGGTATGTATTCCTAAGGGAACACACATAGGAGGAAGGCACATGAAGATCTAGAGACCAAGAATGGACTATATTGATGATCTAAATAAGGTTTTACGTGTGTGTTTCCAAAGCACAAGTACAACAGAGAAATTGTTGGCTATGAAGTCATTTGATGAGGAAGGTGCATACCCTTAGATGAGGAAAATGATTTCTTGGGAAATTGAGTCCCATATCAATGAGATGAAGTTTGAGGTAATCCAAGGGGAAATAATGAAGGTTCTTGAGTCAAAAGGAGACAACCCCTTGGTGAGCACTCAATAGCTATCTAACGAACAAGTCTGTAATGCGCTAAACAAGGTCTTAGTTGAACTAGAAGCCAGGTTATTCGGGAGGAATGACAGGGTAAAATCCTATAGGTAGAGATGGAGAAGAAGGAAGAAGATCTCGAAGAAAGGACCAAGGACTTAAAGTGGGAGGAACTAATCAGCGCACAACTAAAGTATGAACTAAGGGAAGAGAAGGAAAGGGTGTGCAAGGTATACAAGAAGGTAGAATCCATCACATATGCCATTTTTTTGAAGCATCTAGACCTAGCACCACCCATGCAAAAGTATGGATCTTCCTTGGAGTGCCTAGAAGACTTAACATGTATCCTCACCATGGAGAGGTAGCCACTAGCCTTAGATTTTGTAGAAGAAGTATCAAAGTGCACCTAGAAAGGGAAGACAAACTAAAGGTTGTAGTAATCATTTTCGACCATATAAGCAAGGTCCTTGCTGATGTAAAAATTTCTACCAAAGCTATTGAGGCTGCGTATGAAAACTATGCAGATAGGGATAGAGTGGCAAGCATTCTCGTCGCCACTCATGAGGTAGAGCTCAAATAATTCCAAGAGAATAACAAAGGGAACAGTGGAGTGGGATATGATCTTAGCCAAGGTTGAGAAGAAGTCTGAAGCCATTATAGTCCTATGAGGTTCAGTTAAGAACTGGATGAAAGGGTTGTACCCAAAAAACAAGGGGGATGAATGCGCTTGAGGATATGGGAAAGAAACTGGAAGGGGTGGTTGAGGAAATGAATACTTAAGGAGATGGACTGGGTTTTGATGAGGTAAGTGCCCTAGTTGGTGACCTCTTCCAAAGAGCACAAAATGAAGTTGATGCCTGGAATAAGTTGGAGGCTGAATTGAAGAAAGATTTTCCTCTCTTGTTGCAGTAGTAACAACACTTCCCCATTCTTTCATATTTCCCAATTCTTCTTTCCCTTATTCTTTTCCAAATCATTATTTCTTCTAGTATCTGTTGTAATTCTTTATTCATTGAAGACATGTTCCACGTAAGGAGAAAGCAGGTTCTATGAGGGTTTAAGAAAATTAGTAGTGTGGGGTGATGTCTAGACCCTAATTTATTGGCTAAGAACAATAAGGTGCGTGAGGTGTGCAAGGCCTTGTTAAAGAAGGGCATGTAAGGAGAAAGCATGCAAGAGAGAGTGGAGGTTCTATGAGGGTTTAATAGAAAATTAGCGCATCGTGCATGGAAAAGTAGGATGAACTTTTGATTGACATAGCCATATTTGGCATATCAGGCAGGACACATGAAAAGCATGACTTTGATCGTGGAAATAGCGCATGCAAGTGGATAAGGTGCCATCCTTGCAATAGGTTTGCCTAGGAAGGAACATAAATACACTGCAAGAAAACATGTGATGGAAGCTCAATCTATAAGACCACCATGGTCCACTACAAAGTAGAGTGGAGAGCTCATGGCCCAACACTCCAAGGGAAAAGGAGAGGCATTAAATGGAGTAATATGATTATACATTACTCCCATGAATGATGACCATGCCTCTTAATTGCACTCCCAACCACCAAATGAAACACTGTTGTGAACCCGGATGACCACATTTGGACACTTGGCGAATGAGGATGGGGCTGAACACGTTTCCCTCTACCCTCATTAAAAATAAGAAAAAGTTTTTGTGGTGTGGGTTCGTAAAGGAAAATAGTTCAAAAGAGGCCTATAAATACTTTTCTTCTTCTCCTTCAAGTTCCCATTTTCACGCCCCACGGATACCTTTGGGATGTCCTATAGAAATCAAGAGAGTGTGGAGCTCAAATTACCAAAATTTTGTGACTTGGAACTCTATTGGGTTTGGGTACTATTTTGACCTTAATACCCGTGGGAAGGATGTATCAAGTTAGTCAATTTTTCCACTTTTCGGCTAGTTTTTCCGCATCCCAACGTCCCAACTGTCCCAAATGGTTTGGGTATGAATGTTTTCCTTTGGACAAGAGAGTTGTAAAAGAAGCCAAGAGGACCCCGAGACATTCCTTTCATACCGATTTTAGGAGGACTAAACTTCTCTTGACAAGAGAGTTAGAAAGAAGCCAAGTTATGATGTATGAATTTGTTATCAAAATCCACACTGATGATATTTGGTCTTTCATCTATGATATTCTATAATGGATCTAATGCATGTGATGAGGTTGTCGGATATGATGGAATATATTTATATAATAGTTTATATATATATATATATTTATATATATATATATATCTCTATGTAGTTTTTTTCATATGTGTTATATGAATGAATATAAACTCCTATACATTTCCTTTTCAGTTCATTTCTATAAATTGTTAAGTATCCTTTTGTCTAGAATGACTGCATTGATCTAGAATCCGTTTTGAGCTCTATGATGAATGTATGTCTCGTGTCCACTCACTCTTTTTAAGTTCCTATCATAGATGATGCTTTCCCACTTAACTCACATAAAAGAGAGACTCGGCGCCCGCACGTGCCTTGGGTGAGTGCCTAAAGCACCCGCTGGGTGATAGGTCGACATGCATGGGATTCCCTTGTTCTTGGTGGGTGTAAAAATGACTAGAATACTCTAGGGTAAGAAATATTTTACGTTATAGCTCTTATTCTTCTTCTTCTTCCAATTATTTTTCATCTTTATCTTATGCTTCTCTTCCTCAACTTTCTCCATTTCTTCTTTCTTCTCCAAAGGTTTCATAGAATTCCTTTCTAATATTTTTCTTTCTTTGTTCCTTTAAAAGCTTGTTTAAATCCATCTTCTTTGTTATTCTAGAAATGATTCATCATCCTTTCTTTTTTGTCATACCTATAAATTCATAACTAGGAATATAATTAGTTTTAAAAACATGAGATTTTGCCTCTTGCACTATTGCTAGAAATTTTTTATTTTGTTCTCTACTTGGGTTTACCAAATAACACCCTAGACGCGTTGGCACATCACTCAGCCTAGACTGAGTGCTCACCCGAAGTGCACAAAGGTACCAAGTCCTCTTTAGGGTTTTTATAGTAGGATGTTAGCATGATGAAGGAAGAAACATATAGATCCATAACTAATCCATCATTCTATAATGCATGCTACATTCAAATCTATGAAAGAACAAGCTTTAAACAATAATCATGATTGAATCAATAACATGCACTACTCAATTTACACACAGAATGACACTTAGATTCAGCCAATATCTTCCATCTATTAATAAACACATAAGCTCCTTACAATAATAATCTATACCAATGCATGCATGGATCTGATACAGTAATCCAATCATATGTGCATATCTCTATACCTTCATACATCCATCTCTCTCTATGTATATTCTACTATGTTCTTCACATCATATATATAGGGTGGGGACTTGCCCTTCACCACTTATCTATTCCAAAAATAGGTCGCATGCTATTAATAGCCATGCACATTTACAAGCATAGCCACACATGCAAGTGTGTTATCTATAGACCTCTTATAGTTAACTAAAGTGACAATCCTATTCTTATCTCGTCTCCATGCAAAATGCTTTGATCCGATCCTCTAAAGATAGACAATGCATGGTGCGCATGTCTCTGGCATCGTTGGTGTGTTCACATGCCATCTTCTAAAAATAGGTCTTCATGCTCAAAATCAGCTAAGTCCTAAATGCTGAACTTTCCCCCACGCATGTGGGTTCTTCTTGTCCCTCTCGCACCCTTGATCCTGGCCTTCTCTCCCGCGTGGACTTCTTGTGTGATCTCTAACAAGTATTCTTTGATCAACATTACCCCACACTAATCTCATTATCATCCCGACAATGGTTATCTCCAAAAATTGAAGTAAAGAATAGAAGAATGGAAAGAATAAGAATGAAAGAATGTAGATAAATAAAGAAGTTTTATGAGGCTATGAGGTAGCCTCCTCTACATCAGTTTAAAGTATCAACTCTAGATACTCCTCCTTTATTTGGCCTCCAAGGCCTCATTCAGCGAGTGCTTGTTCTACTTTCTCTGGAATGTCCACAACAATGGATTCCAACTCATCCCTCACAATCTCTCCTTTTTCATTCTCGTAGAACCAACACAATGTTAGACATTGATGTCATTCTTCCTTCTAGAAGATCCATCTTCTGTGCAATGAGCTTCCCAAGCTCTTCCAACTGAGTCTTATGTGGCTCTTGTGCTAGCTGTTAGGGCCTCACGCTTCTATTTAACTATTGACAATCTTTCTGCATGGCCCAATGTCTCATCCTTCATTGATTTTTAGACCTCATTGTTTTCTTCTAGGGTCTTTATGTTGATAAGTGCCTCTAGAGTTGTGCAGATGTTCAAATCCTGGTCTACTTTCTTCAATACTTCTTGTAGTGCTTGCAATAGCATCCCTTCATAGGATGTAATATTTCGCATCACTGAGGCTTTTCTCTTCTACCTCTTGCTTTGACTTCCTTGGTGCATTGGCATGTGTAGAGGTTCATCTTCAAGTACCAAGTCCACCAACTTTCCTACATAATGTATCGCTGAAGGAAATGTCTGTGGTACCTTGGTCTCCAAGTGTGGCCTAGCTCTTATGACATTGTCCCCAATCTCCTCTATGATGCGATAAATACTTCATTCTTCTTCTGCATGAAGTCCCTCTCTTGTGTTATGCACACTATCTTTACATCCTTTGTCTTTAGCTCCTCACACAGCACTCTGATTGTTGCAGCTTTATCCATGTTTCTTCTAGCAACTTCAGCAAAAACCTTCACCAATGTGTTGTTGACTCGCTTTCATCCGACATGAAAAGTAGGCTTTATTATCATATGTCTAGCTTGGGGTGCCTTCTTAGCCATCTTGAAACACATGAATCTTTCACATACATCAAAGTTAGCTCATCCATATGGGTGTGCATTGACCATGATAGTTGCTTTTGAGTGTGCATAGTCACCATATCCTCATCCATTAGCTCCCAACCGAATAAATCCTTTTGTGCTATCATGCTCTGGAAGGGCGGAAAATTTTACCTACATCCTCTGCATACCCCATGGCTAGTGGAATGTGCTCTCCACTCATCCTCTTGATCTAGGACCCTTGGGAATTATAGCTTCAAGGTTAGGAGCCTGTCCATTACATCCTGAGTAGTCACATGCATGATCTAGAGGTTTCCTTTTCTTTTTCTTCTCTATCCTTCATCTCTTCATATTTTTGCTCTTCCTCATTTTGTGGCTCATCTTCTTTCTTGAGTGGGGTAGGAGATGCATGCTCACTCTCTTCTGATTCCTCTTTGCTTCTTTATCCAACTTCAACTTTCTTCTCTTCTTTGGTTCAATGGTCTCTTTGTGGAGAGAGATGAGGTGATTTCCATACCATTTGTGGGGTTCCACTTTGAGTCCTTATGCATCTGAACACTTTCTTAAATCTATGCTCCCCCTTTCTCAACCTCTATATCTTCCTCTTCATCATGTCCTTGAGGTGGAGTGGCCATGCCAGTGTGACTCTTCTCTGTCATATGGTTGCTTTCTTTTGTGCTCCAAGCCTCCACTATCTTCACGCTCCTCCTCTTCACCTCTACTTCAAAAAACTTCTATGGGCCTTTGTGCCAAGTATGTTTTCTATTGTGTGCTTACCCTTTGGTGGCCCTGGGAGCATGAATTCATTCTCTACATACTTATTTTTCTCCATCTTGGGCTTCAGCTAAAGATACACCAATGTTGCCCCTACATCTGCTACAACCAGACTTATTGGCTTAATATTCAACACCTCTCAAAATGATCCTCTCGGTGTAGGCACTTCTTCTAGGATACACATGCTTCTTCCTCAATGTATGGTAGTCACAGTCTACCTTATCTGCATTGAATACTAGTCAACATGTGTCTGTAAATCTATGAACAAATGCTTGGAAATACCTTGTAGTGAATGTGTAAGGAAATTTACACCAAGGGCTCTAGACTCCATCTCTCATTGGGAAGCGTGATGATGTAAAATGTTGATATACAAAAACTAGACTTGTTTCCCTACTACTGATGGTAGGTCCTTTGGGATGCACCACTCTTCTCCAAATGCCGCATGGAGCCTATCATACCATTTCTCCACCCTTTTCTTGATGTCATCTTGTCATGGCCCCTTTACATAGGTACTTGTTGAACCTTTCAGCTGGTGACTTATTCTCCATGGGGTATTCCCATACCTTTTCCTTTGGCCCATCTGGTACTCCAATTTCCATGAATACTAGTGATAGTAGAACAACCCCAAAGCTGATCTTCCTCCTGTATGCGTGCTTCCTTGACTATTTGTTTCTGCAATGTAGCCTATAATATTGTAGATTTCTCCTTCTAACATCTTACACACAACATGTAACCACATAGTATTTACTTGTGACCACCGCTCCTGATCATTCAACTTTGTAACAAGGTGTGTTTCTGCTTGCACAACCGGGACAAGTTCTTCAATTTTTCTATATCCATACCATGTGGACCCTTCAAGTACCCCAACTCCTGTCTGGTCTTTAAGATCGTGGATTTATCTATGAGATCATTCTTTATGTCCTCTCATGTGGCCTTCAAACCTGTAACTGATGAGATAAGCGCAGATGAGATTCTAACTCTGCATCCTACAAAGTAGAAGAAGTCCTCGTGCACTCTGCTCATGAGCCACTGATACAAGGGCTCATACTTCCCAAAATATGGAAGCTCATATAATTGGTAGACCCCAATTCTCTTCAGAAGCTTCTCACCTACATCATCATAAATCAGCATGTCATCCGTCGTGATGATTTTTTCATCTCACAAGTGAGTGAGCAAGGAATCAAGCTCCTTCTTGTTCTCCATGGTCATGTGATTGTATTCACTCACTTTCTCTTTCTGATAGGTGAATCCCATTCTTTCCGATGATGACTCCTTCTGATATTGCATTTTGAAAAATCACTTTCGGGTGCCATCTCTTCTTCCTCAATGACCACCTTCTTCTTTCCTTTTTCTCCTACTATGCAGCTTGCCTTCTTAGGTGCCATTTTTACCTTGCAAACATCTCCTCTTTAACTCTGCAACTTGTGAATCAAACCCTAGCTTGATTCAATCATGCCCTAGGTGGAAACTTTGCCCTAACTCCTCTCTATCTCCTTGCTTCACTCAAACCCTTCACCACCGGGACACAAGCTTCTTTTCACACATATCTATTTTTCATGCTTGGTTTCACACCCTTCACACCTTAACCCGATCACTGGCTCTTCACACTTAGCTCTTTCCTCAATTTCTCTTAATCACAATGGTAAAAATGAATTCACATCCCATCCTTATATAGATTTTTCAAATTTTGATGCATTTATTGCTCCTTCACCTACCAAATATCCTCTCATTCATTGACCAAATTCATTCATTCCACATGGTACATCTTCACACCCCAGCTATAACCTTCTAGCATGCCTTCCTACCCTCTAGTCACATAATTCTCTTCAGCGCTGCACCCTTGCACCCGAGTACCTCATCATTGTACCTTCTCCTGGTAGTTATCATGGCCTCTACTTACCTCGTGTTATACTATCCTTTCATTCATCTCCATCCTTGGTCACTTTTGAGAAGCAAATTTTTTGACTTAAAGCACACCCATAGCAGCTTATTCCTTTCACCTTTCAATTCCCACAAGTATTTTACTTGGATAACTACAACCACCCCACACTAAAAGTATGTGTAGTCCTCTGCACATAAACATTCTTCACATAGTAATTAGCTTCATGCGCATGCAAAGCGCTTATTACACAAGAACAACAACTAAATTGACAAAGCATAATGACAATGAAGGAAATACATTAAGGAAATACATAATTGAAAACCTAATCTAAATGGAAATACTACCTTATTACAAACACCAAGAAGACTTATTTATAGTAGGGCTTCAGCCTACTCCCATTAAAGTAATCGGGTAGCCATGTTCCATCAAGTGCTTCTAACTAGAAAGCACTTGATTCAAGTATGTAAGTGATGACATACGGCCCCAACCAATGTACTTTGAGCTTTCTGGATGGCACAAGAACTTAGAGTCATAAAGAAGTACCATTTTTCCAATCTCAAACTTCTTATCCCTTATGTTTCTATCATGCCATGCTTTTGCCTAGCCTTTTCCTACTTTTGACTCCATCGTGTGCTATGGCTCATCACTCATCCAGTTGAATCATCTTCTCAATATGCTCTTCTAAATCCATGCTCATCAACTAGACCTCCAACATGCATGCAATGCACAAAGAAGGTAACATAAATTCTATAGGGAGAACAAATTTTGTGCCAAACACCAACTAAAATGGTGTGGCTTTGTTCAATCTCTTGTAAGTTGTTCTATATGCCCAAAGAACAACTGACACTTTGTCATCCCAATCCTTTCTTCCAACATCACAAATTTTTGTCAAAGTTTGGCTCAAAATCTTGTTGAAAGCCTCAAGCAGTTCCATTTTCCTGAGGATGGTAGGGTGTAGTTTTATGGTGTGCAACCATAAACTCATCTAATAGGATCTTGATTGTCTCATTCAAAAAGTGTGTACCCCTATCACTTGTCAAGCTTAAAGGACATCCATATCTTGTAAGAACATTCTCCCATAGAAACCTAGCTATTGTAGCTGCTGTATAGTCCTTCGTAGGTGTTGCTTCTACCCACCATGTGAGATAATCTGTGTAAGTAATGATATAAGCATGATCCAGTCCCATGTGCGTGGATGGTGAAATAGGTCCTACAAAGTCAATGGCCCATTTCTCAAATGGTTTGGCACTAGTAATTGGTCTCAAAGGCATCTCATCTCTTTTCCCTAGTTTTCCTAGGTGAAAATGATCACACGCCTTACAATATTCTTTACAGTCTTTATATAATGTCTCCCACCATAATCCAACAAGTAGGATCTTCCGAGAAGTCACATCACCTGCATAATGGCCTCCTACAATACCACCATGGGATTCTTCCATAATATCCTTACACTCATGCTCTAATACACAACAACATAATACTTCATCTCTTCCTAACTTGTAGAGGTCACCACTGATTAACATAAATGGTGTCATGCATGTATAGCAAGTTGTTTCTTTTCTAATGCCTTCATTCCTTCTGGTGCCATACCAATTCATAGAAAGACAAACAATGTCTTCTAATTTCATGGGCACGTGTTGTAACCTATATAACTATGCATCTAGCATGGTTTCTTCAATTGTCTATGCTTCTCTCTCTGAGTTGATTCTAGATAAATGGTCTGGTCTAGAATTACTTTTCCCTGGCTTCACCACAATCGTGAAATCAAACTCTTGAAATAGGAGTACCCATCTACATATGTGCCCCTGTAAGATGGGCTTGTTTACCAAGTACTTCAATGCCATGTGATCTGTATAAAACACAAATGGTGTTGCTAACAAGTATTATCAAAACTTGTGCAATGCATAGATCATGACAAAGCTTCGCGCTCTGTAGTTGTATAATTTTGTTCAACAAGAGTCATCTTCCTACTAGCAAAAAAATTGGATGATCTATAATACCTTCTCTAGGTTGAGCTAACACAATGCCAATGGCCATGCCAGAGGCATCCACATGCACATGAAATGGTTTATCCCATGAGGGAAAACATAAAATGGGTGCGGTAGTAAGTTTCTCCTTTAATATCTCAAACATGTGTTGCTGTGGTTCTCCCCAATAAAATGTACCTTTCCCCTTTAGTAACTCTTCCAAGGGTGTAGCAACTTTGGCATACCCTTTGATGAATTTTCTATAATATCATGTATGACCTAAAAATCCATGCACCTCACTTTGACTGGTAGGCGCTTCTCAGGCCTAGAATGATTGCAACCTTAGCTGGATCAACCAACAAACCTTCCTTGCAGATTATATGTCCTAACAATATTCCAAATGGTGTAGAAAATATGCACTTCTTGATGTTCAAAGAGATACTCAATTGTCTGCACCATTCAAACATTAAGTGCAGATTGTCACAATGATCTTTCACAAGCCCATATATTGTCCAATCATCTAGGTAGACTGTAAGAAGTTGTGAATAAAGTCTTTGAATGCCTGAACAACTATGCATGAGAATACAACAGTGCATTTTTCAATCCAAAAGGCATCACAATATAGGAAAAACTACCCCATTCAAGTAGTAAATGTTGTCTTTTCTTGATCCTCCTGAGAAATCCTAACCTGATGATACCCGAAAACCCATCTGTGAAAGAATATATTTCGTGCCCTACCACTCCTTCCAGTATTTCCTTAGTGAATGGCATAGGGAATGGATCTGTGACACATGCAAGCATTCAGCTCCCTGTAGTCCACACATATTCTAATTCATCCATCCTTCTTGATACTGATCACCATTGGACTAACCCATTTTGACTCATCAAGGGGCTTGATAATTCTAGATTTCAACATTTTATCAATTTCTTCTTTTACCTTTTCACACAAATTGGGGTTCATTCTATAAGGTCTCTTCCTAACTGGGTCATGCACCATCCTTAAGCTTTATCTTCATTTCCCCAAGTGATTTATGCATGCCTTTAAGTTCATGATACCCTCGAGGGAATAAGTCATGATAATCCCTGAGTAACTCAATGATCTTTGCTACCTCCAAGTCGACCAAGTAGTCTCCAATGATGGCCTCCTTAGGCTCAGCCTCCGAACCTATATTCACCTTCTTTGTCTTCATGGGTTCGTGATAGGCATGTGTATCCTTGTCTACACTATCCAAGACCTCGTGCACCCTTGTGAATGTTCAATATCTAGGTTCTCAACTTCCTCATCATCCACGATGTAAACCATCTTTCCTTTCTCTTTCTCAAGGAAAGCACGTTCAAGTAGTATGGAGTCCATTTCTTCTTCCTTTTCAAAATGTGCTCCATGGACTCTATCTCACCAAATAATTCTTGAATATGCTCTTCTACTTTTGCACTATCTCCCATAGTTAAGCGCTTGACAAAATTTTAATGCCTCTTCTATTGGAGGTTGGGAAGAAAAGTAGTCAAAGGTCTGGATCATTCCTACAAGTCAAATTTTTCTAGTTTCTAGTCTCTCGATGTAGTTTTGTATATACATACTAGGTGCATGTGCATCCTTGTAGCGTAGAGTATAATCTATGCACCCAGAGTGAAGGTGGTAATGCTTCCTGTCCTGCTGTCCAGAGTCTCTCACACTGCTGAATGTGATGCTAAACAGGTTGATCACCATGATAAGTGCATATCTACGTAGGTGCATTGTTCCTTACAAACCTAATAGATAAGGTGACTCCAATCTCTTCCCATTTTATAAGATTATCTCTGTGGACTACCCACCAATGCATTGTTGTATCCCACACAAGGTATATACTAACATATCTCTTCTCTTAATTTGATCTGTCCATTGTGTTTCCATGGCTTTCAAAAATATAGGAAGATCTTCTACCCCTATATACCAAGGTATTGTGCTACCTATCCATCAAACCAAATGAAGTCCATTCTTACATGCAACCGCACTTTTCACCTCATGCCCTACTAGTTCATATGTACCATGAGCCCAATTATCACAAGCAATACTTGTAGTATCACTAATAGAATGAGAATCCTCCCACTATAGGATGCCTTCTTTTGATGGCTCATTGACCTCTGGGTCTGAATAACACATACATAAATTTTGTTTAAGTCCTCCTCACTTAGAGGCTCAACATATGGTGTAGACTTCCCATATGTTAGAGGTATCACAACTCTTTCCTCCTTGTTCTCAAAGCTGATATACCCCTTATTGAATCTCAAGTCAGCATTATTTGCATAACACCAAGGGCATCCAAGAAAGGCTGGAAAATTGTCTGCTTCTGCAAGTGCTAATACCTCAAAATCCCTAGTGAACTTGGCCCTTGTATGGTTATAGATGCATCCTTCAAAACTCCTATGGGAGTGGCCTTAGTCCTGGTTTTCCATAAACAACACATTAGATGATGGCTGCAATGGAGGCCTCCCCATTTGTACCCATGCATCTAATGTAAGCACATTTACTTCGCACTGTATCAATCAATATGTTGCTCAACAACCATCCATCCACAACAACATTTAGAGTAATTTCCTTGTCATAGTCAATGCTATCAGGGGGAATATTTTCATGTAGAATCTACCATCCGGTCTCAATACTTGCGTGTGGAGTGTTCCCTTTTAACCAACTTCCTAATAGTGGAATGATGTTCTCCTGGTGCAACATTTTGCACACTTCTCTCAGTAATCATCGATATCAATTTGGATTATCTCTGATGCTTTCTTCTGCTCCTTTAAGTATTGTATCTCACCTGAAGATTCCTTAGCACTTCCATGGTATCTGGTAAACTTCCTTCTGATATGCAGGATCTGGGTACCTTGCATGCAAAACCTCCTCCTTGGTGATCGTAGGCTTTTGGTGTAATGCCTCTCTCTTGTGCATGCGCCACTTCAGCTCGTGTAGTAATCTTCACTATCAATGCCTCAGGTCCTTTTACTATCTTGGGCATCCACGATCTTCTACCACACACTGGATTCTAACCATCCCAAGTGCCTTTGTTTTCTTGCTTATGTTGCTTACTCAGATGCTCATATAAGTCTGGGAACTCTTCATAGCTATGGTTCTTTCCGTAGAAAGAACATGTAATATTCTGGAGGACATTCACCTATAGTGGTCAAGGAGATCCACATGTATAACATGTTCCATGAGGGAACTCACCTCTTCCTCCACCATGGCCTCATCCTCCATATCCACCATGATATCCATGTCCCTTCCATGACCTCCTTCAAAATGACCCCTCATTCCTATCATAGCATGTTTGATTATGATCCTGATCCTAGTGCTCATTCTTACCCTTAGAATTATCTATTACACTTGTCTATCATACCCCAATGTCTATAACATCCTAGATCTGACCAATCAATCAAAAATCCTTAGTATCATGGGTCGTGGACCAGAAAATTTTGCAAAAGTAGGATACATTCTTCCTTATCACGCATGCATTGTAACAAAGGAAAGTGACTAGCATCATGATTCAAATGACAGATCTCATAATCCAATAGTAATGATATAGATTTATGAGGAAACTATCCTTGGTGTGACCTTCCACTTCACAATCTGTACACCAAATTCCTGAGCGTGTTTCATGGGCTAAATTTGCTGATAGCTTCTCTAACTGCTTTTCCATAGCTGCAATCTATTGCCTCTAAGAATGGACTAATGCCAGTGTCAATGCTCTAACTACCTTAGCATGCAAGGATGCTTCTAGTGCTTCACATGGGATCACAGTGTATGTCTATGTGATAGCACCCTTCTAAATGGTGTAATCAATCCTCCAACAAACCATTGTGCATGTTGGCTTGCATGAATATCATAAGATAGCTTAGATATAAGTGTCTTAAAATGGGCATCATACTCATGTACACTCTTCAGTAGTGCCTTGCTTGATATCTTTGAGTGCATTGATACTTTTCTGCTCAAATTTAGGAATATAGAACTCTTTCAAGAAAGCATCCTTCAACGCTAAATAATCCACGCAAGTTTGATCAGGGTCAAACTTCCTATATTGGCTATGTGCATGTCCCTGTAATGTAGTAGAAAATTGACTTTCCTTTCACTCAAAAGCCATGATCCCTTTAGTGTGCCACAAGATTTCACACATATGCACATGTTCGGAAGCATCCTCTATACCTCTATATTCAGAGATGAAGAGACATCTCCATATAGATATTTTGTGGTGTTATGCAGACCTTGACCACCTGATCCAAAACCTCTTGTGTTCCCTCTACCTCCAGAACCACCAGATCCACCGGAACTAGAACCACCTATACCTCTTGATCCTCCACCTATAGCTGGAATAGGACCTGTAGATGTACTCCCATGTGCTTCTACAAGTAGTACTATACTGAACCCCTATAGTTTGTGAGGTAGTTCCACTTCCAGAGGTGAATCCAACATTTTTTGCTCACATTTATGTGGATGATGCACCTAAGAATGTTCCTCCAAATATCATTGAAGCCATCTATCCTGCCATTGATGTACTTGCTCCCTGACTTACTCCTACTCTCCTACTTCCCAAGTTAGCTTGCTGGTTACTTGTTGTACTAGATACTGGAAAACCAAGTGCAAGGGCTAGGTCACCAGGTGGATTAAGATGCACACCCATGGCCTAGGTAGTCTCTACTATCACACTTCTATGTGAGGCCAAGGGGGATCTCTATCATGTTTTCCAAGATGGGGAGTTCTACGATGCTGGCTCCACATCTTCTACGTGATTTGTAAATCCTTCACGAGCCATCTCTCTCCTCAATGCCATACTTTTTGCAATGGAACATTGCTTCTCTATCTCCCTCTCATGCACCTCATTATACTTAAGCCACCTCTCCTCTCTCTTCCTCTCTGCCGCTAGGTCTGCCATATTTCACCAAACCTTGTTCCTTCCCTCATGTGTGGTGAAGTTTAGTTAGCCATCGGTTTACTCTCCAGTTCAAAGTTACCATCAAGATCTTGATCGCTAGTGGAATACCTTGCAGATATACTCCTCTTGGATACTACAAAAACTAGAATTCAGCTACCTCCTGGGAAAGAATATGTTAAAATTGAATATTCCATAATATAACTATTTAGAACACCACAAAACCACGTATCCATAGCATGAGTCTAGATCAAATCAACATCATAAAGGGCCTAAAATTATTCCTATGTCTAGACAAGTGCATGATACCTCCAATTCCACTTGAGATGCATAAGTAATAATCCACTCGTATAGTTCTACTGGAAAGATAGTGAAAAATCTCTCATATAAGCATGTCATACAAATTCTGTTCTACCCAAGTGTGTGCATTAAAATTAGATCCACTGCTGAACCACCATGCATATTCTTCCTCCAGATCATGTATCCACTCCTCAATACTTACTAGAGTTAACCGATACGTATTCATCGCGAACCATCCGAACACAATTGAAAAAGAGGTCCAAAAATGGAACTAATGATACAACCTAGAATTTACTAGATAACACCCTAGAAACATTAGCACATCACTCAGCTGAGACTGAGCACTCACTCGAAGCATGCAAAGGTACTGTGTCCCTTTCGGGTTTTTGTAGTAGGATGTTAGTGTGATGAAGGAAGAAACATATAGATCCATAACTAATCCATCAATCTACAATGCATGCTACATTTAGATCTATGAAAGAACAAGATTTAAATAGTAATCATGAGAATCAATAACATGCACTACTCAATTACAAGAATGAAACTTAGATTCAGCCAATATCTTCCATTTATTTATAAACACATAAGCTTATTACAATAATTCGAGTCATATGCGTATATCTCTACACCTTGAACACATCTCTCATAGACAATACTTAAAATCGGATCAATTGAATCAATATCTACTCAATTACACACAAGAATGAAACTTAGATTCACCCAATATCTTCATTTATTTATAAACACATAAGCTTATTACAATAATTAGTCATATGCGTATATCTCTACACCTTCAAACATCCATCTCTCCAATTGAATTTGACAATACTTAAAATCAATCATGTCTCCATGAATCAAATCCCAAATGAAGTGCATGTATATCTTGATGTTCTTCATCCATTGATGTTGAACTAAATTTATCTATATGGACATAGTGTTAAGGTTATCACAATAGATTATGGTAGGATATCTAAACTAAATACCGAACTCTTTTAGAATCCTTTTTAACCAAATAGATTTTGTGGTATCGTTGAATGATCCCTTGTATTATGCCTTTGTATAAGATATAGAAATTACAATTTATCTTTCTTGAAAATATGACAAGACCTGAACTAAGATAAAAAATTTATCTAGAGGTAAATTTCTAGTGATTAAGATCACTTGCCCAATTAGAATATGTGTATCTAACCAAGTAAATCTCTTTCCCTCAAAATTAATGAATGTCATTGGTATAGGTTCCTATAACATAGTAAAGGATATTATTTTCTAGTTTCCAATGTAGCTCATGAGGCTCCTACATGAATCTTAACATGATGTTAATATGAAATGAAATATCTCGGTCTAGTATGAGTTAGGAAAATAAAGCTTCAAACCTACTAGAAATAAATGGTGTTATCAAATAAGGGAGTGGATAAACTGACTACTAACTTGAATCCAAAGAGGAAGGGAGTGGGAGATGACTTAAAATCAACCATGTTAAACCTAATAAGAAAATCAAGGGCATACTTGGGTTGAGAAATGATGATCCTTGAGTCAGACTAAGTGATCTAAATCCCAAGGAAGTAATGAAGAAAACCCAAGTTGGTCATGGAGAATTTGTTGGCTAAGCCAGTCTTGATAGAATCAATGATCGAGGAAGAGTTACCCATAATCAACAAGTCATTGACATACAAAACTAAGATAATAATAAAATCATCTTACAAAAAAATATAAAATTTGGGCTAGAGTGACACCTATTAAACCTAGAAGAAAGAATAAAGGAGTACAACTTGGCATACCAATCATGAGGGGATTTTTTAGACCATAGATAAAAATTTTAAGTATGTAAATAAGGGAATAATATTATACATAATGTCATGCTTATTCCATATATATTTATTCCTCTAGGTTTCCATAAACGAAGGAACAATTAACATCCATTTGGTGGACATCCCATTTTTAGAAATATTTATAAATAGGGTTAGTTGAATGGAAGTCATATTGGTGATGAGAGAAAAGGTTTCTGAAAAATCAACCTTAATAACTTAAAATAAACCCCTAGCTACGAGTTGTGCCTTATAATTTTCTACATTCCCATTGGAACCATTTTTTTATATATCCACCTACACCAAACCATTTTTCTTCCCTTAGGAAGAGGGTGAGATCCCAAGTATGATTCTTCATGAGAGAGGAATATTCCTCTTCCATAGTAGAATCCCACTTAGGAATCCCATTAGCATCCCAAAAATATTATGGATTGGAAGTGGAGGAGAAGAAGGAATGGGGTATAATGAACTCTAAACAATTTCATCTCTCATCTTAAGGATCCCTTATCCAATCATCAAAAATATCCAACGTATTCCTAGTTTAGCAAGGACTAGGAGGAGATTCATGCTCAAAATCTGTTAAATCATCACTCAAGTGAGAGGGGACATAATCCTCATTATAAATACTATTAGAATCGATAGATGATAGATTTGAAGGAGAGATAAGATCAATAATATCATTTGAAGAATTTGAATAAAGGTGGAGAGGGGTAGAGTGACCTCTGTGAATTAAATATTTGAACTAGGAGATGTCTCTTGTAATTTCAAAATTCTCTCAAGATAGAGGTGATGAGTGGCCAGGTTCAAGAGTGTATAACCATTCACTCCTTTAGGATACCAAATAAAGATATAAGGTCTGGATTCTAGTTCTAAGGCATTGTGTTTATTCTTTGGTATTTGAGCTATGGTAGTTGAATGAAGACATGAAAGTGATCAACATCATGTTTACGTCTAGACTAAGCCTCAAATGGTTTCATACCTTTTACTTATTTTTATGGAATGTAACAAGCACAACTCACTGATTTGGCCAAAAACTATAGAGGAAAGAATTTGGATTGAATCATGCAGGTGGCCATCTCCTTAAGAGTTTGGTTCTTTCTTTTGATAACTCCACTTTATGAAGGTTTTAATGAAACTATGCATTGAATACATTTAGAAATAATCAAACCTATTACTCACATACTTGCCTCCATTGTCATTTTAAAAAAATTGAAAGACCTTTCTTCTAGTTTCTAAGCGAGATCCTTGAAGTCCCAAAATGAATCATAAACTTCATATTTATGTTTGATAAAGTAAACCCTTGTATAACATAAAATTTATCAATAAAGGTAAGTATTTATGAGCTTTATTGAATGAAGGTAATGGAAAAGGACCACAAATATAGCTATGGACAAGTTCAAGGGTATGAGAATCTCTCCAAGATTTTCCATTTCAAAATTCTCATTAGAGTGCTTCCCAAGGGAACAAACCTCATAAAGTCTCTTAGAAAAATTACCATGAGGATATCCATTGACCATATCATGTTGTCTCAATTTCTCAAGGTAATGATAGTTTAAATGGGAAATCCATTCTAGACATAACTTACTAACATCATCTGTATGAGACAATAATGCAAAGTGGGAAAAGAGTCGGTAGAGAAGTGGGAAAATGTGTGCAATCGGTCCTGGTGGTCTACCTTCCCCTCTAGTATTATAGATTAATTGTGTAACTCTCTAATCATCAACAAATCAGGGTTGAATTCCACATGAATCAATCATCCAAAAGGGGTGATTTTTTAAAATAATAATAGATTTTTGGAAAGTTGGGGATCACTAAGGAAATAATTGAAGGTTCTACCATCGACTTCCATTACTCCACTACCGGTTACTATGATGGATATTTCATCACCCAAAGTGATTTTGTACATGATACAAGGTTCTACATCATAAAACTTAATGTGTGAAGAACCCATGTGGTGTGAGAAATAACAATCTATAACCCATGATGATGAAGGATATAATCTATCTATAAGGGATTTGTATTTCTTCTTCTCGACTTGTTTTCCTTTGCCTTATAAGATTCATGTTTCAGAGAATTTTTCTTAATAGCCTCAAGAACACCTATGTTATTCTTATTAAGTAAATGAGTAATGTATTTAAATTTTTTTCATGTATTGATTCTCTTCATGTCCTAAATTCTTGCAATAGGAACACTTACACTTCTCCTTCTTTGTTTTATACTCGGAAGTAGAGGAAGAAGTGTTATTATTGGATTTAGAAAGGGTGGACTTGGATTATTTCTTAGGCTACTCCTTTTTATTTGATTTCTTCTCCCATTTCTTCTCATTTCCTTTGCTATTACTTTATATTAGGGCATGTAACTTGGAATTGATTACACTCATTTAATCAACTTGTCTTATTACCAAATGATTTGAGAATAAAATTTATCGAATGAGCGCATATTCTAAGTAGTACCTAAATCTTATTTTGTGCCATGAAAGGTAGAAATGGAGAAATATTATTCGGGTACAAGATTATAAATAATGGATAAGGTTAGTTGGGAATCCTTCTTATCAACTAAAAATTATTTCAATAGTATTCTTGTGTGGAAAAATGTTGAGAAGAAGGTCTGTAGGTTATCACATTTACTAGGAGTCAAACCTAGGATTTTTTCTCTAACTCATGAGCTCTCATGTGATCTTGTTTTCCAAATATGAAATCTAGAGTTTTTCAAGATCTATCAAGTGTTGTGGAAGACTTAATTTGAAAGATAATGTAAGGAGAAAAAAACATATAAATAATACATAAGGCTTCATCACATCAGTTGAACCACTTAGATTTCTCAAGTTTGATTTTTGGTTCTTTCTCCACTCCCATAGTGATGCGATAACCATTTACCCCATAGTGTGATTATCATTTTGGATTTCCATTCATGAAAGTTAAAAGACATGAGAAAAATAACATTAACATCCATCATGAGGAAAGATAACAAAAATGTAAAAATAAGAGGACACCCACACCCCAGAACATTATTTTTACTCCTTGTTTGTGGTACTTTATAATTAGTACATTGATTACAATCCAACATGTTCTTATGATGTGAAAAAATTTCCACTCACCTTACAATTGGTGGAATCAATGCAAGTGTGAAAACCATAATGAGTTCCAATCATTCTCAAGAAAACCAACACCATAACTAGCACTTAAAACAAAGTTGTAAAACAAGTAAATGGGAAAAAGAAGGTTCAGTGAGAGAAAACCTCTCACATCACAATTTAGATCCCTTACTATAATGTTTTGGAAGATTTGATCAATATCATGTAATAAATAACAAGAGCATAAGATTACAAAAGGAACTTTGAAAAGGTTTGTAAAAAAACAATAACCCTTAAAAATGAGACCCAAAAGTCGATAAAATCCCCTAGTTTAATTAGATTAAGAAAATAAGTAAAACTAAGTTTTTAAGGTGAGATGGAGAGTAGAAATAACTGAATCATCTCATCTTAGTAAGCTATATGGGAGGAAAATTAGGTCTGAGTTGAGGCGAGTTGTCTTACCAAGATAGTGGTTAAGTAAGGAATGATGGCGAATGAGTTATATTTGGTGATTTGGTCGGGTCGACAGGTGGAGAGATGGGTAGAGAGAAAAATAGTGAGCTGGGTGGTCATGTTTTAGAAAGTTATAAGGGTTGAGTTTTATGAAAAACATAGGCTAAGGGTTATCTCGGGACAAGGGAGATAAGATTGTGAGAAGAGAGTTAAGAACCATATCTAGTCTAAGTTAGGGTTACAAGGAGATTTACGGAGATCGAACTCAAGTATGGTGGATAGTGAGCTGATGGTGAGGATATCACCGATGAGGTTTAATGTAAGGAATTTTGAATAAGACTCACCAAGCTGTATTTGGGGTGACTTTGGGAGATCTCAAGAAGGGTTAAAGGCTACAATGACCTAGTCAAGATAAAGTAAGGTGGTGAGATCAATGATGGAGAAGTGAGGTTTGGGGTGAGCCGAGGGAGGTAGATTTGATATAGAATATAGGTGGCTATGAGGAGCTTGATGTGAGCTAAGAAGGTACCTTGAGGAGTAGAGATGAGTAGGGAGGAGAGATCATGGTGAGACAGGTAGAGTTCAAGTATGAAGTTGATAGATAAGGTAAAACTTGGGTGAGTGAGATGGTGGAAAATATATTTTGAGGTAGGTGAAAAAGAAAACCAAACAACTTAGTGGTATAGCTAGTGTATTAGGGAACTTGATAGATAGATATGGAAACATTAACAACTTGGTGGGAAAGCTAGAGAAGCTCAATTGAGCTAGGGGAAAGCTAGCGAAAATAATAATAAACCTTCTCCTTGAAGCCTATGCCATAATTTTCCATAACTTTCTTGGATCTACACATACATCAGAGAACACAAAATCAAGAACAAAAAATCCCCCAAAACCAAGTTAACTGAATAAATCCAATATTTCAAAATTACCAATACAAATAAAAAAAGTGCACTAATAAATAATAACAAACATGAAATAAATAGTAATTAGAAACAAAGAATCAAGTCACAAGATTATCGAGATCAAAATCTTATACCGTGAAAGTGGACATGAATATCTCTTGGATTACATACACATCAATGTAGTTGCAATCGAAATGAAAACATGAAAGTTATCCATGTAACTAGCAAGAAAAAAAGAACTCAAGGAACTTTTATGCATAATAAAAATGGTATACTTATTCTCATAGATCAACAAATAAAAATACACATGGGAGTGTTGTGTAACTCCCATGCCTAGACTATTCATACTAAAATGATGGAGTGAATATTTACGGTGATAGAATAGTGCATAAATCCCATGTGAAAATGACACATATGACCGATATAAAGATTCTAAGAAAAATATGTCATATTTCATATAACTTCATAAACGACCTATGAATCACCTAAGTGAGATCACTCACCACATGTGACGTGTAATTACCCTAATAAAAAAATAAAAGGAAAAATTACTCTCACACCAACATAGTTCAATTCACGCCGCATTCACCATAATTTACTATGTGATTTTATGGATTCATTCCTATGTTATCAAAATTTGGGAATCAATTCTAGGATTGCACTTAAGATGTAGATACCAAATGTTCTCAAAGAGCACAAGTGTCAAATTATAGAGGATAATAGTCCAAACCCTAATGTAGCTATAGGTTTCCCTGTGCCTATACCTAAGATAAAGAGATGTATCCTACTAGGAATTATGATAATATTAATTCAATAGATGGATAAAAAAAAATGGTGTAACATAGTAAGATAAAACAATAGTCTAAATAAAAATACATCTACCATAATCTATATAATGAATGATTAACTATCCACACAACAATAAATATGAAATGAAAAATAAATAAGGGTAAAAGATACTTACATATGGTGCAACCATTAATGCATTGATCCTCCTTGGAGATAATAGGACAAAAAATAATATATGGGTAGAAAAGTGGAAAGATCAAGAAGAATACCTAAAGAAATAACTCACCATGGTGAACCAAATGTAAGAGGGAAAGCTCCAAACCTCAAGTATAATAAATAGATGTGGATATGTGTTAAAATGTCCAATGTGAAAGTAAAGTGGAGTGGTTAGATTAATGATTTATTGATAATAAATTGAAAAAATAAGATTTTATATACTTGATGTTATCACCCATAGAAAATCCTATCATCCATGGGAAAAATAAAACCCAACATAATTTCCCATGGATGATTTCATAAATTTCGGGAAAACCATTGGTAAATAGGTGAAAGAAAATGGAATTTGAAGCTAAATAATCAATAGAGGTATGAGGAAGGTCCAATATGATCAAAATTCAAAGGAAAAGTAGGAATGGATGTAGAAAAATGAACACAATGATGTCAATATGTGAAAAAAATAAAACAAGGAGAGGATAGGGTAAATAAGGTATGAAAGAAAAATTAGAGACATATTTGAAATTTTGTGGTCTAGACTATGTGTCTAAGTATGATAGAATTCCCCTTAAATAAATCACTTAGGAGGAGAATCCATCAAAACCCATGTATAAGAGTAATAACTAAAGCAAGTGTAAAAATAAGTTTTATACTCTTAGACTAGAGGTAATCATAATTTTGCTTAGCTTAGTTTATATCTCTATAATACTTAAAAATTGAAGTAGTATGGAAGTTCTGATAATCCAAATTATCAGGATTCTAGGGTTTGAAAATAAACACATATTGTTTTCTTAAAGAAGAGGTCATATCTGAAAAAACCTAAATGATAGATCAAATTGTTGACATAAATCATATGTTATTTTTATTTTATTAAGTTTTTTTTGTTTAGATAAAGCTAGTGTGCATATGAGGATAAATAATAGACCAAAAATAAACACACAACATAACAATATTTTTTTATTAGTTCTATATATTTTCATACATTTCATAACACAATTTCAAGTAAGATGAACACATACACAAAATTTCCTACTCCAACTCCTCTTCTCAATTTATATTTATTCAATTAAATATTACATTGTTCATCTAATAACTACCAATACATAGACATATTACACCTCTCTACTTCCATACATGAATATCTTCCACTCTATAGACACACTTACATTTAATCCATAAACACATACACTACACACATATATTATCCTTATCCTCTTTTAATTTATACATTTTACCTACACTACCAAAAAGTTGTGTATATTACTTACACATAGAGTCATCATTATGAACTTTGAAATCTAGTTCCTTTGATGCATAAATTATTCAACCCAATGTGTGTTGTACACATCTATTGTACACATAGAGTCATCGTTATGACATATGAATCCTAGTTCCTTTGATGCATAAATTATTAAACCCATTATAGACCATGTCTTCACAAAATTTCTTAGCTTTACTATGCATTTGATGCATGATCCCCGATATATGTATTTTGATTAATTAGATGAAGAAAACTACCAATATAATCCTTAAAACTAGACAATTGTCTCATCCTTAAGAAAAATCAAGGATGGAATATCCACTCAAATCTTCAAAATATCACTATTTTGTACACCTCATATTTTCTTCATATCACTAGTAGGGGAATGTCCTCCAAAGAATCAATTTTCAAGATATAAAAATATGCCATAAGGAGGTAAATTAACTTATTTTATCAATGTTATTAATAAGGTTAGGGATGTAGAAAGCATTCCAAAAAAATAAAAAAAATTCAATAATACAAGGCTTAACCTACCCCTTTTTATATATAACTAGTGAATCAGGTAGCTAGCCACTTCTCGAACTCCTTCCAAGTTGTACTTTGTGTGGCAGAACTTTGTTGTATCTCAAGCAATTGTGCATTAGTGACAAACATGTTTGTTAGTTTATAAGGAAATGGTATATATGTAATTGGCATAATATTATCCTCTAATTCACTTGCTTTATTTTATAAATGTTTCATCTACGTTCTTACTAAGATGCCGTATTCATCCATATCATTAATATTTTTCACTCTAGCGCATTAATTTTTCCTATATTCATCCCAATATTATACAAACCTCTACCTGTCAACCCCATCCATATCTATCTTAATGTTATATTTTGTATATGCCTTAATGAATTATTCTTTGATGAAATCAATCTCCTTTTTTATTGGTATGACCAACCCATCGAGTGGGTGAAATAGGACACCATGTCACCTAAATTTTTTCTCAATTATTTATTTTGTGATTTTATCTTTGTTATATTCTCTAAATTATTTACTTATAGTGTTATTTGTTTTAAGTCTTGTAGTTTTTAAGACCTCATAATGGATTTTGTAGTCATGTTTTTTGCAATTGGCCAACTTTCATCAAGATAAAAATGTGGCCTCACTTTTTTATATATTTAAAACAAATTTATCCTTATATATTTTAGGGACACACACCTTTTCATCCCATTTATGTGGGTACTCTTGTAGGATCTCACTAATTTATTTTTCCTATAGGGGTGAAAGTTTATTCATGTGTATAGTGGACCCATGCTCACTTATATCAACCACTCCCTTAGGAAGAGATGTTAAACCAAATTTCCTTCTTATTTTAAAAATGCTCTTGATTGTATCTAGGGTCGTGACAAAACCTCTACAAGATAAAGGTACCTAAAGAGACCTACCTCCTTCCCTATTTTTCATTGTGGCTACCTTAGCTATCTTATCTTCGCCCTCTTTTTATTTAGCCAAATTTTATATTTTAACCTTTAATTATAATTCACTGGAAACCTTCTCGTGTTCAACTAATTCTTTTGTGGAATTTTCCTTTTGCCTCAATGAATCATATTTACCTTATTATTTTTTTCTCTTATGTTCCTCTTCATTCTCTTTCTATTATTTTACTATTTTTGGCCTTCACATCTTGTTTATCCTTTTCATCCTCTTACAACTTTTGTTGTCCCCTCATAATAATTTTTTATTCTTGCTCCAACCTCTTTGGGCCTCGATGAACTTCTTATTTTTCTCTTCTTCATCTCTCTATTTTGGACCTCCATGACCTTCTTATTTTTATCTTCTTATTCTTCTAACTATTTTTTCTCTATTTGTTTTAGGGCCTTCAACATGTCCACTTCAATATTTTCCTTCTTTTTTATTCTTAATAATTTATCTCTTTTTCTAAATGTTCTATTTTATTTCATTCCAATTCCTTATCTTGCTTAATTTTGTAGCTAATTTTTTTTTTTGTCTATATGGGAACATTATTACGGTACTTCTTTGTGTAGATTTATTTTTCCTATAATTTATTTATCTTTTTTCCTTTTCAGATGTTAGTTTATTCTTAACCAATACTTTGACCAATTCCACATCCTTCTTGAGTTGGGATGCCATCATAATCTATTTTTAAATTTTTTTATTATGTTTTTCCACCGTGATAATATTATAAAAATAAAATATCTTCTATGGATAGGGGTTTCATTTATGTATTCAATCAAGGATTCAAAATTTTCCTTCTTTAATATTGAGGTTGCTTTCGTACTTATTGGGGGTAAGTGCAAGTTGATGGACAAATATAGGGTCATCCGTGGACGTCATATTGCAAAAACAAAGTGAAATCTCAACTTGTAAGGATTATTAGCTATACATGCACTCTAAATTAGAAAAATTATATAAATATGAATCGTATCATTCGGAATCTAGTTTCTAAAATACTAATTTTTGTAAAAACGGACAAGTTTAGCTATATTAAACACTTAAAATTATATGACTTACTTTTTTTTTTTAAAAAACTTATAAGATCAGTAGTCCATTTGCCCACATTTTGGATGACCAAATCTTGTTTTTTTTTTTCCTTTGGTGAAACGTTAGATGTAGTTGTCTATCTTGGGATGGATTTTATTTTGTATTTTTTTTAGCAATATTTTTTTTTTTATGATTTTTTCCGTGAAAGTGGTCTGAAAATATTTAGAAAATGGAGCGCTTTCCGTTTGCCCGCCATAACTATATCAAAAAATATCGAAATCAATTTTTTTTTTTTTTTAAGGTGTATAGAATTTGTCCACGCTTGGGATGGTATAATTTTTATCATATTTTGATAAGCGAAACAAAAGTTACAGTCTTAAACGTAGACATGAACATTCACGGGAAAAAATGTCTTAAGGACCTATTGTTAGTAATAAATTATAAAATGATATTTATCTTATTCTATTCACTTTAAAAACAATATTTTTACAAAGCTAAGAGTCTACCCTACGTGATGGCACCATTTTTGTGAAATGTTTTCAGTTTTTTAGCATGGTTCAAGTCTTTGGAAGAGCAGATTTGAGGTTTTTTGACCTTTTGCACTTCATAATGACCTTCCATAGCTTTGGTTGGGGAAAAACAAAGATTTTCCGAGGCTAAGGTTCGGAAAATAGCTCCGCGATCGTGTTTTTTGTAAAAATACCGCGAACGTGGTTTATAAAGCGCTCGCGCTTTATAAATCATATTTACACACATCCCAATGTCTGAATTACCATGTGATTTTTACTCTCTGACCTTACCGTACGAATTACTGTGAAATTCTGTCTTTTTCCAGGCACGTTTTTTTATCACCGAAAGCAAAACATCATGGGAGACAAAAAACGAAGTCAAAAAAGGAAGTCATTAAGTAAAAAAACACCAGACGAATTAGAGGCCAACAAAATTGAAAATGCTGAGCGAATGCGGAAACTTCGTGAATCTAGAAGAGGTTCATCTTCAATCCCAACTACTGTAAGCAATGAAGAACTAGGTAATGTTTCTATCACAATGTTGAAGTTGAATTAAATACTCGTGATGAAGAATTTTTTACCACAATGTTGAAGAAGAATTAAATACTCATGATGTAGCAAATGTTGAAATTGAAGGAGACAATGAAAATGTGAATAAGGAAATTCATGTTGAAACTGTAGACAAACAAAATTTGACAAAAACACCTCCTAGGATTTTACATAAGAAACCTAATTTTTTTATTGAAATTGATGAAAACATTTTGAAACCAATGTCTCACAAACTTTCTCGAACGACAAATCGAAGAAAAGCCATCTAAATTTGGGATAATCATTTTGAAATTTTAAATGATTCCCAAAGATGTCAGTTGTTGGTTAGTTTGATGAAATTGATTAAAATGAGACCTACATTAAACACCTTAGGATTGACAACATCTAACATACATGGTCAAACCTCTACAATTGTTGAAAACCTTCATGATGCATATCACACTGTTGGTGTCAAGAGACGCACTAGGGATAGTAATATTGTGCGCCGTGTACTTGCTACAGTAGTGTTGTAAGTGAATCAATAAAAAACAACGCTTGATTACGCAAACAAGTCGAATGTTGCAAGTTAATCGAAAACTCTAATGAAAGCAATGAAAGACGTAATATCCTTCAATCACTCAATAATGTCGATTTTTGGGCATTTTTCGCAGAGCACCGCGTAAGGACAAAAATAATTTCGATGCTATAAGAGAAGTTGTTATTAAATTTTGGCATGATAACACTAGAGTTTCACCTAATACAAGAGATGTTATAAACGGAGAGTTGGTTCTACTAATCGTGAACCACATCCAAAGCATTTCTTAGATATGACTCAAACTCAATTTTTCGTAAGTTTGAACAAGAGAATCTGAAAATTAAAATTAGTCAATGTTTTTTTGAAATGTTGAAACCATTCTATGTGAAAATCAACCATGCTCGCACCACTTGTTTTTTTTTAATATTGGTAAATAGTTTTTGAAAGGGACTATACCCTTGTGTATAAAAAAAAGGCCTAAAAGCCGGAAAGCAGAGCACAAAAGTTACAAAGCAAACAATGAATCCTTATGAAAAATTTACACAAACGAGACTTAACAGCAAAACAACGGCAAAAAAAACAGCAAGCCTCACCAAGAAGCGTAATAAAAACAATAAGGACCAACAAAAAGTAGTCGGGACTACTTCTTGGCCGCTTGATCAATACTGCGTCTTTACTCTTTTCCAAGCATGATACATGCCCAACGTGGTCATATGAGTGAAGCATCCATCTTATCGAGCTCCTCTGGTTCTTTTGCTCTCTTTCTCATTGCCCCAAAGTGTAGCTGGGACACTTGTTTTGTAGGCAACATGTTGAATTTGCGATGCATTATGCTAAATTTTTACGTATTCGTTTCTATTTTTCATTCAAACTATGTTATCCGAATGTGGTGTTCAAGTTCCACCAATATCTTCTAGGGATTTCATTCCTACGATATTTTGTGAAAAAGAAGTTGGACAATTTTTTTATAATCAAGATTGTTTAGATGGAAGTCAGTAGACATGCAAGGATTACCTAAATTGGAAAGTTACATCCATGAACAAATTCAAGGTACAATAGACATAATTTAGTTGAATTTGATAAATATAAATCAGTTGCATACATACAAGTTGAAAGATGGAAAAGAGTCGAAATGGTGTGAGCTAGTTACGTAACAAATGCCCATTTTTCAATTTATGACAAAATTTAAGGATGAAATTGTTTATGAGTATGCGAGGCATACACATAGAGCTCGATGGTTGGATGAACAATTCAAGCTATGCAAAGACACATTTCCTATTGGTACTATTGTTTCAAAGGGTCGATTTTGCAGAGAATTACACATCGCAACCACAAATGGAGGTTCAATCGCAATATTACAACTCAAGACAAGTTGCCATTTTTGTGCATATAGCATTTCTACATTCTCCGACAAAGACAGAGAATGATCAAAAATTTTTAAGAGAGTACCACTTTTATATCAGTGATGATCGTACTCATTCTACTGAATTTGTGCAAGGGTGTTTCCAGTTATTTTATGGAAACTTGTGTGATAGGGACATCCACTTCAAACAACATTATATATGGTCGATAATTGCACGCCTCGTTTAAGAATGCACGAATGTTTTATCGATGAGCGAATGCATGTCAAGATGGGTGTGCAACATATTTGGAGTTTCACCGAGGTCGACATGGAAAAGGAGAGCATGACGGGCAGGGGCATGTGTGAAAAGAGCTCTTGCAAGAGAAGAGTTGAAGTACAAAGATGGTGCTGAATTAAAAGATGCAAAAAGCATAGTGGAATGGTGTACTAACAACATGGCCCGAGGTTCTCAAGAAAATTCCACAGTTTGCAGATTTTTTTGGTTGATAGAGGAAAAACATATTGCTAACTACGAGGATTGTATGACACTCACTGGGTCCAGTGATATGCACTCATTTTGTAGCTCAGACGCTACTTCGTGGGCCGTATGGACAAGAAAGTTGACATGTTTTTGTGCATCTTGTATCGAATTTGTCACTGCTGAGTGTGATTCACAAGAATGGGTGGAAGGATGGATTTGTAGGCCTCTAACTCCGCTTCCTAGTTATCAACCTCCACAAGCATTACAACTTGTTTCTGCAGATGAAGTTACAACATCCAAGGACTTTGACGAAATTTCGATTTTGGTGCGACAAGGTATTTATCCAGTTATTTATTTAATTTTTGTATTGAGTTATGTCCATTGAAATTTTAATATGTAATTTAAATTTGAGTTTTTCAACCTTGGTTATTTTTTTGTAGGACATGTGTTTCATAGAATGCACGAGTAAGACAATGAAGAAGGAACAGACTATTTCTTATGTCGTTGCATCGAGGAAAGAAAGAAGTTGACTTCTCCTATTATAGATGGCGAAGAGATTGAGTATCCTACAGGTGGTCGGGCATGGTAAGCATGGAACTTGGCTTCGACGGTATCCATTAAAAACTCCTCTGTTTGGGTGTTTCAAGACTTTGAGACACACAGAAAATACTCTTATATTCACATCTAGTTCTAGCGACAAATATTCAGTTGTATAGATATCGAGGAAGACCTAATAACAAGATTCTTTGGAAGGTTCGAGAGTCGATCATGAAGCAATATTATCTCGCTATTCGTAGTAGATCCGATCCCGATGGTTCATTGGAATGAATTTACAATGCTCATGTCTCTGTATATATTTAATTTCAAGTTTCAATTTTATATATTATATATATATATATATATATATATATATATATATAATTTTTTTAGTTTAAAGATCTAGATTTAAGTTTGAATATATTTTATTTTAAATTTGTGTATTTTGTATGTCATGTATATAGATCTAGTATATGGTTTTGATTTGAAACTTAAATTTCTTTGACTAACAATTTTATGTTTAGGTTAGTGGTGCGTAAAAGCTTCCACCTTCACGTGGTTGGTATCGTTATAGAGAATTTTAAATTCTCGAAGCTAAGAGAAGCTTGAACATTGTTTGAAAAATTTGTAAATTTTGAAAAAGTTATAAATTTTGAAAAATAAACTTTGAAAAGGTGCCATTTTGAGTTTGAAAATCACCACGGAGTCCGAGTAAATTTGCCGAACGAAATTTGAACGATATTTTGGTCTTAGGGCTCTTAAGGGACTAAGCCCGAACGAAGTAGCCCGGAAGCAACGAACCTTTTGCGCACCAAAACACCACCTCCTCTAGTGTTCACCTAGCCACCCGGACGTGCCGGCGTAGGCGGTTCGGTGCCATGGCCCACCGTTTGCAAAATACAAGCGTTTGACAACCTTACACTGGCTCCAACTACACTATTTCACGTGTTTGCAAACATTAGGACAGCGAGAGCACCGAAATGGGAAGGAAAAAAATGAGAGAGGCTATTGTAGAGGGTCCGTATGAGGTGTCAAATCGACGACTCTCTAGGTGCCACTGAGTCCGAGTAGTCACCGTCGAATTTGAACGATATTTTGGTCTCGTGGCTCTTAAGGGACTAAGCCCGAACAAGTAGCCCGGAAGCAAAGACCATTTCACGCACCAAAACACCGCCTCCTCTAGTGTTCACCTAGCCACCCAGACGTGCCGGTGTAGGTGGTTTTGCCACGGCCCACCGTTTGCAAAATACAGCGTTTGACAACCTTACACTGGCTCCAACTGCACTATTTCGCGCATTTGCAAACAGTAGGACAGCAAGAGCACCGAAATGAGAAGGAAAAAAATGAGAGAGGCTATTGTAGAGGGTCCGTATGCCGAGGTGTCGGATCAGACGAGGCCTCTCTAGGTGCCATGGAGTCCGAGTAGTCACCCGTCGAATTTGAACGATATTTTGGTCTCAGGGCTCTTAAGGGACTAAGCCCGAACGAAGTAGCCTAGAAGCAACGACCCTTTCACGCACCAAAACACCACCTCCTCTAGAATTCACCTAGCCACCCGTGATGTGTCGGACAAAGCGGTTCGGTGCCACGGCCCACCGTTTGCAAAATACAGCATTTGACAACCTTACACTGGCTCCAACTGCACTATTTCACGCGTTTGCAAACAATAGGACAACGAGAGCACCAAAATGAGAAGGAAAAAACTGAGAGAGGATATTGTAGAGGGTCCATATGCCGAGGTTTCAGATCAGACGAGGCCTCTCTAGGTGCCACGAAGTCTGAGTAGTCACCTGTCGAATTTGAACGATATTTTGGTCTCAGGGCTCTTAAGGGACTACGCCCGAACGAAGTAGCTCGGAAGCAACGACCCTTTCGCGCACCAAAAACCACCTCCTCTAGCGTTCACCTGGCCACCCAGACGTGCCGGCGTAGGCTGTTCGGTGCCACGGCCCACTATTTGCAAAATACAGCATTTGACAACCTTACACTGGCTCCAACTGCACTATTTCACGCGTTTGCAAACATTAGGACAGCGAGAGCACCGAAATGAGAAGGAAAAAAATGAGAGAGGCTATTGTAGAGGGTCTCGTATGCCGAGGTGTCGGATCAGACGAGGCCTCTCTAGGTGCCACGGAGTCCGAGTAGTCACTGTCAAATTTGAACGATATTTTGGTCTCAGGGCTCTTAAGGGACTACGCCCGAACGAAGTAGCCCGGAAGCAACGACCCTTTTGCGCACCAAAACACCACCTCCTCTAGTGTTCACCTACCCACCCAGATGTGCCGGCGTAGGCGGTTCGGTGCCACGGCCCACCGTTTGCAAAATACAACGTTTGACAACCTTACACTGGCTCCAACTGCACTATTTTACGCGTTTGCAAACATTAGGACAGCGAGAGCACCGAAATGAGAAAGAAAAAAATGAGAGAGGCTATTGTAGAGGGTCGTATGCCAAGGTTTTGGATCAGATGAGGCCTCTCTAGGTGCCACATGAGTCCGAGTAGTCAACACTGTCGAATTTGAACGATATTTTGGTCTGTGGCTCTTAAGGGACTATGCCCGAACGAAGTAGCCCTAAGCAAAGACCCTTTCGCGTGCACCAAAAACCACCTCCTCTAGCATTCACCTGGCCACTCGGACGTTCCAAAGGCACAGGAGGTTCGGTGCCACGACCCACCGTTTGCAAAATACAGCGTTTCCTTATTTATTTAAATTAAATTACAATGACTTGGTTGTTATGTTATCTGTTGTTGTCATCTTGTCCTTGGTAGGATGATATACATCCAGGGCTATGAGTGTGATCTAGGATGTGGTTAGTTGTATTGAGATGTGTGTCTAGAGTATGACAAAAATTAGGTATGAGTATTTTTATCTAGTGGATATACGGTGCGAGATAGATCAAGAAGGCGCCTATGGTTGTTAAAACAATGCATAAATGAAGTGTATATCAAAAAAAGTACAAAATTCTATATTTCCAAGTTCCCAAACCAAATTTTGGGTACTAAACATTTATATCTTAATGAATTCAACACTACATGACACTTTTACTATTGCACATGTGCACCAATTAAATTACAACCCTTTTGATCAGAATATTTTAGTGAATTTTATATATTAAAGATATCCTAAAAATTGACACAAATACACATTATATCCAGCATGGTGTTCTATATGGCATGGCATGGTGTTATATCCTAAGTAAATTGTTTCTCTCATATTTGTTTATCAGATCAAATTTATAGCCTTACATCAACACCACTTTTTTGTTAACATAGTAATATAATTGGTTTGAATTGAGCATCCAATATTATAAATAAGGTGTGGAAGTTATGGAATCAATATAATAATTCATATTTTTAGAAGTGACATGTAAACAAAATAAAAAACTAGAGAAAAATAATGAGAAAAATAAAAAGTAATCAACCTACAAAAAATATCCAACATGTAAAACTACAAATGATTGAAGAGAGGGAGAGAAGCAATATTTCTCACATTTAAAAAATATCCAACATGTAAAACTACACATTTATTGACTATGCTTAAAGCATCTTTCTCACTCCCAAATTCTAAGTCCGCCATTTCATTACTTTTTCTTCATGTAAATTGGTACCTCAAGAATCAATGCACGTTATACATAGCACATCTCTAGTTACTAATACTTAAGTTGGCTTGATATAGAGCTAACAATATTGTTTTAGTTTGAAAAATAAAAATTCAAAATGCCCATGGCACGAAATATACCACAAATAATAATCAGAAAGATACTAGAAAATATATAACTAGAAGTAATACACTAAATCCACCGAACAGAGATCAAAACCCACTTTCTCAGAGTTAGCAATAATACCAAAATAACCAAATTTATAGCCTTATTTAACCAACACACATGGATATATATATATATATATATATATATATATATATATATATATATATATAAGAATCAAATAAAGTGTGCTCAAGACGCGCACGTCTCTGAAAATATATATGTACACATATAAGTTCATAATGTATGTATACATCTCGAACTAAGCACGTGTCATAATGTACATATGGGACCACATGCGGTCGCAAAAGGCTAGATATATATACAATGGACTGTGAATAGATGTACTCATGACCACATATATGTGGCATCCAAGTGGACTATAAATCTACTCATGAAACATCTTCCCTCTCTTCGCCCTGCTAGAAGTAGCACGTCCACGACCTGGGGATGTAGTGGAGGGAGATGCCACTACGGATTTCATCCGTGTGGTCCTAGTGTCTCCAAGCATGCTCGTAACCTAACTCCGCACATTCATAAACAACAAGTTTTTAACACCCAAAATTTTAAAATACCTTCAAAATTTAGAAACTTGTACAATTTAGTTAAAATGCATGTGCAATCTTACCGCAATGTCATGATCCCTATCGATTTGTTGTTGACGCGACGTCGCGCAGGACAACAATAGACTCACGAGGGTAAGCTACATACAAATAATTAATTTTCAAATTAATTATTTCACACATATATATACCTACAAAATTTGATATTGTAGATTTAAGTTTAATAAGAAATAATGAACCTCCAAAATTTAACAAATTTAAAAATTGTGTACCTCGATTAGTGGATTTGCAGATGTTATGGCAAAGATCTCTGCAGCCTCCATGTCTGCATATGTGGAGGAGTCTCAGTAGCAGTCATAAGCTATACAAAAACATGTACAAATCAATTTATTAAAATCTACTTAAGAGCTATACAAAAAACATGTACAAATCAATATTTAGTTACTCAAGAAAGAATAAAATACATTATTAAATTTTATCTTCTATTTAGGCTAAATACATAGGATCTATAAATGTTAAGACGGAGGCCATCTATCTTCATAAGATTTTGACAAACTTTTGTATTTAATCTAGGTAACCCATAGTCATCTTCTATGACAATTAGAGCATCATTCAAATTTGAAGAACTTTTAAATCTAACATCACCAGACCAAACATATAGATCAGACGAAGAGTAGACTAGAGTCAGTATATCCTTGGTGGGCAAGTGTGTTGCAAATATATAGATTATAATGCACTATTTATATGTATTTGTGTCCAAAGGTAGCTGAGTTTGAGTTTTGGTGCACGAGCCTAGAGGATCTTACTTGTGTGTTATCCCTTTGGAAATAAAGAACATAACCTCCTTCCACCTTGCTGGCTTAGAGATCTTTATTTCGGGTTTTTATGTCCACGGAATTGTCCACCAACTTCGTGCACTTACCCTGTCAAGCGGTTGGGAGTCTGACTACCCAGGGTGGTCTAGCATCAAACACACACATATTTTTCTCCTTTGGTTTTTTAATGCTTTGATGAAGGGTTTTGTAAGTTATTAGGGTTTCTACTTTACTGTTGATCATTACAGGTCATCTCGATGTTGTGTGAAAAAGAGCAACACAATGATCACACAATTTCTAAACAAGCAAAGCACTAGAAAGTTGAGAGCTCAACTACCTTATGATCTAAGACTGTAAATTCCTTGTATTAGACTGTACAACTACTACATAGACCATACATATCATGTATGGTCTTGAACCTACATGTTTTCCAGTTCTATAATCTTCTTTGTAGAATCTAAAGTCTTATCTTCTCCTGCTCCGCTACCTGTCACATCTAGCTCATCCCAGAATCTTCCTAAACAAGCTAAGTTTCTCTCCCCTCTTGTATATTGATAAAGTTATTGTTTATCACTTAGTCCATTTCAAGTTGGAATGAATTATTTTTGTCATGCTTAATTGATGTTGGAAGTTAATTAGATAATAATTGTCTACCTGTTTATAATCCTTGTACCTTTTTCAATAGAAATTTTAAATAAGGGTATAAATATGACCAATACATTATAGCTCCTCAAACCCATTATGAGGTGTGGCATAATATATAATAGAATACAAGCCCTTGATTCATCCCTCACACATGGAAACATGCAAAAATTTAGCTCATGTTTGATCTATGGGAAGAAACATGGATAACTTCAAACTGGTAGTTTGTTGTTGTTATGGGTACTCTTAAGGAATCAAATGGTCCAATGTTTCTTCTTAATTTTATTAGAGTGAGAATAGAGGATCCTTGAATTTTCCAAGGTCACCCTACTAGGTTTTAGTGAATGAATATTTATATATGACCAATCGTTAGATTTCTTACTCAACAAACCTAAAAGTACTACCTAGGTTGACTAAGCCAAGTAACCCTTTTGAAAAAGTTAATATTAGAAGTGTATGGGATAGGTTCGTAGGGGGTGGATAGGTTGGAGTTTAACTTATCCTAAACCTACAAACATGTCCATGATGTCTAATAAATTAGGTCTGAGACACATGGAGGATTATGCATATGTTCAATAACATGTGCAGTGATTTGTGAGGGGTTGGGATGGAGAATACTTGTTATCTAGTAGAAGCGAAGTGGATATAGAGTGAGACATTTCCTTAAGTTGTTCAAGTTATGTGTGAATGAGATATATATCATTATAGTTGTAACACACGTCATGTTTCCAAGTGTTGGGAATACATTTAGGTACTACAAATTACCCCCATTTCAATATAGTATTGATAAATGTTGGATTAATAGATAAGAAACAAGTAAATACAAACCTCACTTCTTGATCATACAATGATGTTGTAAATTCTTAAATCTCAGTACACCAATCCATATAAAACTTATAATCATATGGAAAGGACGCATAGATTTTTTTAGATAAAGGGTACAAGAGGATTTAATAACCTTTTTTACATTTCTTCATCACTCTTATCATTCATTTTGATTACGAGTTGATCACTTCCACCTTGTCAAGTATCTTTTCCTTCGTGACTCATGGTGTTACATATCTAGAGGTAGTTATTGAGAATCAAGATATAGTCTAGGTAAATAAGTAGATATGGGAAGATATCATTTTACATTGGATTGAGAAGTTCATCATGTACAAATAATATACCTATGACAGTGCAGTACGTGTCATTATTTTGGATGTTGGGAACATGTAGACCATGTGTATCCAGTTTAGTACTACAAACGAGACATAAGGGAATTTATCAACTGGCCCGAGAGGATCAAGAAGATCAAGAGGATTGGGTCAGTAACCACCTAGAAAAAATACTTATGAGATTTCTATTTCTGGATCTAGAGGATAGGGTCCACATCCATAATAATCACTTAATAATCCTCTTCACCTAAAGTAAGCACCTCAAGTCTATTATGACATGTATCTCCAATTACAAAAATTTAGAGGTATTGAAAATGCAGCAGAGCATGTGTACAAGTGTGAGATACTATGGTATTCTAAGCAAATTACAACTTTATATATGGTAGCTGTTGTATGTATTTTATATACGTTGAGTATAAGAAAGTGAAACTCATGTACACAGAGGTCCAAGAATTAGAAACAAAGTGTTTAAAGAGATTTGTAACTAACCTGCGTAAAACTCATGCGAGGCATGCCAGTAGCTTCAGTTCCCTGAGCAGATGATGACCCGCCAGGCTCCTATGTATAAAAGAGAAAAATATTAATACATGTACAACATACACGTGAAACAAATTATAATAATAATCTAGTGCAATTAAATGATTTATTAAAAATGTAAGTTTGTACAACTTGAAACTTACGTTTGAAACACGCCCAACCGCAGTAGCTAGCATGTCAACACCGGATGTTTCCTTCACCGGCTCTTGCTATTTAAAATAAAATAAAAAATTAGTTTTTTACATGTATGTACATGACGTACAATCATATATATATTAATATCTCAAACATGTGAATTAAACTATTGTACATATATATATTATTTAAATTTATTTAAAATTTACCTGTGAAAGACCAATATCAGTGGCTCCAGTTCCAAAAACATTCCCAAAGATCTCATCTATAGAAAAAAATCTTGTGAACCAGCAAATGATGTCTCACTGAAGGCATACGGCACCACATGATCCACAAAGTGGTGTGGTGCACTAGAATGGCGCCTCCACCAACATCACCGGATGTAACTGGGTGCTATCTGGCCGGGTGAGAGTGTCATGAGCTCCTCAATGCACGCAATGTATCAATATCCACAACCTCCTTCACTGTAGGAGGGATAACTGAAGGTAGTGGGGGTTTTGGGGCATGGGGGATCCTAGGCTGACCTACGCGTGCACCAGGTCTGCTCTGTGCAGAGCCACCTCCTCGACCAAAAAAGTCTGAAAAGTCAAAATAATTCGGGACCTCATTGAGCACGAACTCACAATATAATTTCTTCAAAAAATAAAGAGGAACCTCATTGTTGTTGCATGGTGGATAATCAAAAACCATCCACCATCGGTCCCAAAAATTGTTTTTGATTCTATCATCATGGCACCAATGGATTGGGAACCGTTTGCAAGTAACTGTAGGGGGCATTGGTTCTAGGGTCGGTAAATAATGCACAAATGAGGTCTTTTCCAATTTTTTTGTCTTTGACGGCATGATGAGATAGTTTATCCGCATACCACCGCCACTATCACTTCTAAAGGTGTTCCATCTATGTATTTGGTTGGTTCATAGACTCGACTTCGCCAATCAATGTTTGCAGAATGTATCAAGCAAAGTCATGCGGGATGGATTTGTAGCATGATTTTGTCTTATAGTTTGAATTAGGTTCTCAATGACAATTTTATTTTCTTAGATTCTTCCAATGATATTATCTTACGTTCTGTTGGCTCGGTGGGGATGTAAGGAGCCACAGGGGGTGGATCTATGTTTGGAGGAGGGTTTTGAGGAATGTTTGGAGGGTTTTGAGGAAATTTCGGTGAGTTTTGAGGAATGTTTTGACGGTTTGCATGAGCCCGAGCTTGTCAATTAACCGATAAAACAATAAAATTGTATACATAAACAAACAATTCACAAAACCCATGAAAATGCCAAAAAAAACCTAAAATGCAAAAAAAACAACCTAAAATGCAAAAAAATGATTACAATCGGGGACTTACCTCCTCGTCTTGGCGGCATGGTTGAATCTATCGCTATCCAGAAGTCCGATGAGCAATTTTGAGATAGTATTGAAAGTGCGAGTGAAAAACGTTTAGGAAAAGTCACGGTTCGAAATGAAAATTAGGAAAATAACAAGTCGCGGGACTGTTAAATTTTGTCTCAGAGTTCCGCGATCGCGGTTTATAACCGCGCTCGCGGTTATAAACCGCGATCGTGGAACTAGGTTCGGTAATTACCGAACCTAGAATTCAATAACCGCGATCGCGGTTTTAGGACCGCGCTCGCGGTTTTAAAACCGCGATCGCGGTACCTTTATTTCGGGTTTTTATGTCCACGGAATTGTCCACCAACTTCGTGCACTTACCCTTGGTTACCCTATATATTCCCATAAAATACACTATTTTAGAAGTGTACCTCTTTATGTAGATAATTCATTATATTTTTCCATGGGCTTAAATGTTCTCATTTAGTCCTCCATCATATCCATACTTTCACATTTTCTCTTCTCCACAATATCTACATTTTCAATGTTTTCTCCATGAAATTCAGTTGACACACTCTTGTGGGTATTATCTTAGTTACCCAAATCCTATTCTTAGTGACTTCCTTAGGGAAATTCCCTAATTATACCTTATTCACATTTTTCTTCTTCTACACGATTATTTTGAGAGCTACACACATTGGTATTTTTATTTCTTATCATATGGATGAATTTATATATTTCAAAGTTTCTCCTCCTCCATCCTCTCATCAATTACACGAGTATTTGACCTTAAATTATTTTATATTGGTTGTCACATGTCCATACTTAAACTTAAATTTTCTTCCTAATTTTCTCCTTCTACTATGGGGCTCTAAAACACTTATATGTTTAAATCCCCAACACATATATATTCTATATATTCTTCTTGGGTGAACAATGGAAATCCACGAGGGTAGATTTATATGATTCTTATTAATTTTATTCTATGATTTCATTAATGTTAGGTGGCACCAAAATATTTTTATCCTTCAATAAATTTCTTATATCCTATTTAATTTTATCCACTTTCTCATCTATCACCTCATATGGTAGCATCGCTACTATAGTCATTTATGTAAAAAAATTATAGATATAAAGGTTATCTATATCTATAAAGAAAATAAATTCATTTTCATACCAAGCCACCACCTACTTGGAAATATTACCCTTTCCTTCTATCATTATTTTCATGAAATATCCCCACCATAAGATCGATGTTATGTGCATATAATTTTATCATGGTTTTCAAGTGTGATTTTATTTGTGCACCTATAGTTTTATCATCGATATATATTACTTTTCATTCATTATGTTGCATTATTTTTCAATGTACATGACTAGAAATATTAAAAGGGAACCATAGTAGAGATATTGTTAATATGATAACATCTTCTACATATCATCATTGATTTCTTCAAGCTAAATTTCATAGATTTTTTATTTTGATTCAGTCACCACCATGTCATATGCTATTGTTGCACTCATTAAATGTGTGACATCATCTTGGTTTATAGGATAAAATTTCCATGTGACTGAATTAATTACATATCTTAATGTTGATTCTAGTATTCTCCTTTATTGAAACTTATCTCTTAGTCAAAGTGGTCGTAAAAAACCTCATAATTATCTTTCCCACTGATTTATTATCTAGTTTATACATGTTATTCCCATCTCACACTAATCTTATGAAATTCTCTATTACTAACTTTATGATCGAGTAAGTATTACATAGATATAACATACCATTATGTAATCAATTAAGAAATATTTTAATTTTTTCTACCATGATGAAATATGGAATGTTATTCCAAAACCTAACTTAATTCAAGGATCACCTTTGCATTTTCCTTTCACTACTCCTTATAGGTATGGGAATTACCTCAAATAATTATTGTATATTTTTACAATCTTCCCATGGTCTATCTCTGCAAGTTTTGAGTGGATCTATTGCTAAATGGAACATGAGAATACATGTCATTAAATGTAATATGGGAGAAATACCCTTCCATATCGAGTACATATGCCATCTGACTCTATTTATTCTAATTGGGTCCCTTATATTCCTTCTTCAACACTACCTGATGTACATCCATTTCTATAATTTTAGTAGATATTAATTTTATATGCCATGAATCACAATATAATTATTTTTCTAAACTCAGTTCTTTGTAAAAATATCTAAGTATGGAAAGTAATGTACTATTACCAAAGGGATCAGTCTTATTTATACATATTTTCCAAATAAAATATTCTTTTAAGTCATTAATGCCTTGAAATATTCCAAATATTTATAAATTATTTTATTTTATTTAGTGTACCTTCCATTGTTGTCCTCCACTTGTAATCTTGTTTGCTACTACACCACTTAATTCTCTTCCATGTGTACCCTTATTCTTAACATCTAAGACTTTTTGTTTATCTTTCCTATGTTATATGTCTTGTGTTACACTACAATTACTATTTATTATGCCCTATGATATGTAAAATTATTCAATTTTTTCCTTGAGACTGCACCCTTACGCGTTTTCACAATATCACCTCCCCAACTCATAAAATTACCTAATTTTAATTTGGCAATACTCACTTTTATATTTTTCTTTTTCTTTTTTCAAATTTTTCATGAATTCTTATTTATTTTATGTTCCCCCTCATTTTTAAAATTTTAATTATTTTTCCCCCTAAACCTTTTGTTTTATTTAAATTTTGACCCCAATTTTTTTCTCAATTTTTTTTTTTCTTAGTATAAATTATCCGTGTGTGTGTGTGTGTGTGTGTGTGTGTGTGTGTGTGTGTGTGTGTGTGATATTTTTAGTTTCATTCACTCCATGGCTACATATACCTTCAACCTAGAACCATTTATGTACCATATTTTCTCCAAACCTAAAAATTTATTTATTTGATTTCTCATTATGGCAAAATATCATTCACTATGTATGGGCCTAACTACCAGCTTTTTTTTATTTTTTCTATTTTTTTAATTCTACTATCATACAACAACACCTTAGCTCCTTTTAAAATGTGTTATGCTTATAATTGTAGTCATACCCTACCTTATTTTTATACTTTTCTTGAGTTTTATTTTAAATTAGTATAAAGTTATTTTCATCCAACTTATCCAACTCTACAAATCACTCATGAATTAAATTATATTTGTTTATAAAAATGTGAAAACCTTTATTAGACTATAAATAATAAAATCCATGTGAACCACAACATCCAAGTTATATACTACTTGAAATGGATAGTATTTAGTCAATATTTTGTATGTTGTACAATATTCCCACAACATTACAAGTATATTTAAATCCTAATCCACCTAATCTAAATTTTAAATTTTTTAAGACTATTTTTAAATACATTTTTGAATGATTATATTATTATGTTCACATGTGTGATATTACATACTATTATTATTATTTATTTAAAAAGGTTCCAACAAATCCTTAATGGTTTCATTTACGATGTTTTTCTTGGATCACTTATTAATCTAAGAAGACACCCAAACCACATAATAATATTCTCATTTTTTCCCATTATATTTATAGTATAATATAATATTTGAATATCCTTCTCCTAGTATGTCAAGTATTTTTTCCATAATATTATGAATATTACCTATGAATGATGGAACGCGAGTTCAATTCAAATAATAAATCCTTACACTCATTTCTAAAATGGAACTAATACCAATACCAACCTTAAAGGATCCAATATCAAGCATTTTATTTTCCCACATTCTGGCACAAATCACAGCTCTATGCATAATTAGGCACACAATCAAATAATGTAGGAAAACATATACTCACCAATAATACTTTTCTCTCCATTCTATTTCCTCTATCACATCTTCCAAATATTATTTCGTGTTCATCTCATAAAATGTATTTTCTTTAATGATAGATAAGTACCTTCCATAGTACTTTATCTCTTCACTTATTATATAATGCTCCTTTAATTAGAGTATAGAGAAATCTCCTTAATTAATAGGCACATCTTATTATTTTTAATAACCCCATAGAAACTCCCTTATTTCAAAAAAAATTGTGCAAAAATTTCCATATCTTTTGGGATTGCATCTATATATAACAAATTTTATCCATAAAAACCATCTTCATGATTTAATAGAATTAAATATTTATTAGAGGACTAAGATAAAATATATATAACAATAATAAATAAGATATATCTTACAAATAACATGTGTGAGAAATAGAGAGACTTATCTTGTATCTTTTTGTCAGGATGTTTCTCGGTTGGAGGCGGGTGAAACAACCTAGATCGAACCGAGTAAGGTTTTCCTTGAGAATAGATATTTGAAATTCTTCTGGATATAAATTCCTAAAGTATGATAAGAAAACCCGGGAACTAGTGTCTAAAGTGGGTGCTAGTGTCCTATCAACAATTCTAGATATGATCTTTTCAGGGTTTGGAATTATCTTCTTCCTTTCACTCTTTATTGCTCTAGATTTGTTGTAGGGTTTAATTATCACACCTTAACATGTAAAACAAACCATAGATAATTTAACAAGGATCAAACAAACATTGTATTGAATAAATATACATTTTATTAAGTCATATTGAATTCAAAATCACCCAAATGTGATTTTCATTGAGTTATGCACTACATTTAAAAATCTATGTATTTCAAGTGTGTGTGAGATATAATTGTGTCCCTTGAAGATAGGTTTCCCTTTTGCTAGTTGTACTAAGATATTTGAATTAATATACTTTGCCCCAATATGAATGTGTGAAATTTAATGAAAAAATGGCCCCTCCTATGTAGTGAATGATGCATCCCAAATGTAGTCCTTGAATGTTCCTCTTTTCCAAAGTAGTAAATATAAAGTAATATCCCAGCTTCCCTATCCCATAATAATATTAAGTCATGTATATATATGATTCCCTTGTTTGAATTTAGTCATTAAAAATTAAAAAATATGACCCAAAGTGATAATAAAGGTTTTCGAAAATATAATAGTTGATGTGGCATTTAAAACTTTAGAAAAGGAGAGAAAAGGATAGAAACACCCAAAGGGGACAATAGGTCTGGGTGATCCTATCCCTAAAGGGTGGAAATGTCTAGGATGATAGAAGGATAGAACATAAAATACTAAACTAGGTCACATGTTGTCAAATTTCCAAAATTAAATTGGTCATTCTTGATAAGAAAATGATAGAAGTATAATAATGATAATGTAATACAAAAAGAAATATAAGTGTTGTTAATGTCTAGTTTTCTTTCTTAGGAATCATGGATATAATGACATACTTAGAGGTGTGATGTAAATAGTAAGTGAAATATTTTTATCTATATTTTCCTCACTTTATGTTGGTGAATAAATATTTGATAACATAAAGTAGATAAGATGAGAGTACCTATTGGAGAGATGAAGGATGTTGTAGGCTTGATAACATACCGGATGGAGATTGTAATTGATAACATGTTGAATGGAAATTGTAACATGTATATCGTGAAATCTAAGAAGGGATGAAAATCCTAAGGGTGACCTTGTGTGCATAGTATAAATGATTTCTACATTTTCTCGTTGAATGTTAATTTTCTTGAGCGTATTGTGCTTGAGATTTATCTTTGTTCTATTTGTACATTTACCTTTTTTCATAGTACTTTTTGAGGTGTGTAAGGTAAATAAATGGGAGGTCATCCCAAATGAGGAAATTAGAAACTGATGTGCACATTTGAAATAGAACTCATGTAGAGTTAATAGATAATGTGCATGATAACTACCATGAAACATGAAAAACAATGGGAAAATTTAGCAAAAGTTATATAAACAAACAAACATGGCATGATGCAATAGGAATCAGTCAAAATCCGATAGTAATATAACAAAAGAACAATAATTATTTGTTTGAATACATAGGACACCACTCAAGATGTCACAACACACTCGAATACTTCAAGGATATAGAATAAAACACAAAATAAATAATAAGGAAAATCCCTTAAACAATGTGAAACAAGACACAAGATAGTAAGCAAGTTAGATAACCATGAGTGGAAGTGGGCCTATAAGACAAATACTACACATGAAGCATCCATTAGCATATTAGTATAATTGATAGTATGTCACAATGTATATAGATGAAAATGAACGTAGTAGATAATGTAATGACAACATATGAATAGAGAAGTAGAAAATGTAGATTCTCAAGAGTCTCTCGGTGGTTATGGTGAGAAAAATGTCAAGCACGATGCATCATGTGATAACCTATAAGTATTGTGCATTCACTTTAAAATCACCATGTGAACGTGCATGTGTCTATTGAAAAAGGATAGATCATACTAAGAATCAAAGTAACATGGTAGAAATGTGTAACCAAGGATAGTATAGGAAAGTAAGGATACACCCAATCAAGATCTAAGATATTATTTTTCAATTTTTACAAATATTTGAATATTTTTGAATTATTATAATATGAAATACTATGAATAATAGAGGGAAGTAACATTTGTTTTGATGTATGTTTTCAAAGTGAGGTCTATGTAGGTAAGTGTTCTCTCAATAGTCATTTTTAACCTAGAATAAGAGTGTGTCATTGGGTAGTGAGGGGATAGCATGAGAAATACCCCATAATAGAATCAACATAGTGAGGGGAGAACCCCATACAGTACCCAAAATCCCAATTGCATGAGTTGGAAGTGACAATAAGAGTGTATCTAGTAGAAGAAAATAGAATAGGGGAACATTGGGCTCAAGTGGGAAATACTAGAAAAGTAAGGCCAAACATAAAGATCAACGTGTGAGTGAAGAAAAGGTGTAATATATGTAGTTCTAAGAGGCTCGTCGTGTATCAATTGAAAAAAATTGAGGGAGAGAGAAAATAATCATCATAAGAAATAGGTGTAATTTGGGAAGATTGGAAGCATTAAACTTATATGCAATATCCCATATGATCATAGATATAAATATAGAAAGAGGGGAATTGATTTTCCCCATGGATAAAAAAAGATATGGTGTATCCATAGTATATGAGTTGTGCATATGAGTTTGAAAGTGTGTGAGAGAAAATTATCATGAATCATTAGAAAATAATCACAATTTGTTCATACTTGTGGTGAGGAGGTTGTAGAAAGTGATGTTACATTAGAATCAACAGACATATTAACATTAGAATTATAAGAAACAAATTTGAAATCCATGGTCATGGTGACATTGTAAAGGGGATATGAGTGTCAATAGAAATTTCATCATGTAAATTAGTAGCACTATAGTCAATCAAAAGAGGATAATGATGTGCAATGTAAGTAGTGTCTTCATGATCATGTATGAGAGGGATAACACAAATATTAACAACATAATGCGTGGAATCTGTTGTAGCATTATCCATGGAAGAAGGTGTGGTAAGGGTGTGGGTAGAAATTTATGCATGCATAGATTGTAACCGAAGATGGCCTATAAGGATATTATAAGTGAGATTGTTAGGCATGGCATAACATAGACCATTAAAATGCATATTTCTATAATAATAGGTAGAAATATTTCTCCCAAAACTCTTTTAGGTGTATTATAAAATATATAGATACATAGAGTAGATGGAGTTAGATCATCATTAGAAATTCCTATGTGATGGAGAAAGGAAATGTTGCATATATTAATACAAATCCATTATTAATTAAGGAACTATTAATAATCATGTTATGAATGTGATCCTGAATATATAGTAGAGGAGCATTGTCAACAATTGTTTGGGAATGAAAAATAGACCTAAGAGCTTATGTGATAGATGAATATGCATGGGAACTATGATAGATATACATGTGAAAAAGATAGATATATACTGATAATTATCCTTAAGAGTTTAAATTATGAATGAAATATATTGAAAAAAAAACCAAATAAGGAAAACCTAATGTTACTATGGTTAGGGATACGATGAAGTAAACAAAGTGAGTAATGTAGCCAAAAGATGAACAAACTTGATATATTGCAAATAATATGAACTCCAAAAGAAAATAAATTTCCTTATTTGTTATTGAATAATGAATTACAATGTTTCCTAAATAGGAAAACAACTCCCAACTCGAGTTGCCAAGCACTCTAACTAATTTGAGTAAATGTACTCTAGGTGGCGGAAATTACTATTTTTAGTAGTTTACTAAACTGCTATTCTTAGTAAGTTCGCATGCTTATCAAATGCACGGCAAAAAATTTCCAAACATCTTCTACATTCCTAAATTAGAGGAATTTCCAAATTTCTAACTCATAATGCAACTAATAGACTAAAATTAACTAATGCCCAAAAATAGAAGAAAATAAACAATAACTTAAATCCTAATTTTTGGCCTCAAGATGGTGGATGTAGGGCCTGAAAATGTGCAAAAAAATTCCCCAACTAGTAGGGATTTTTTCCTCTACATTCATCTCATAAAAACACATGGGTTAAAAAAAATGGACTCAAATGGACACCCGAGCTCAAAGTTATGACCTTGTCAAGTTCCTACTAATTTTGGCGCATCATTCTCCCCTGCTTGAAAAAATGCAACTCCTGCAAGTTGTCTTCTTCAAATTGCTTCCATTTATCTACATGTAACTTCTTAATCTCCCACTATGTGACCCAAGTATTGTCCTCTTGTTTCAGTCCTTTCCAATGTATTAAATATTTGTTGTATTTCCCATGTCGAATGTCCATTGTTTTCTTATCTAGAATCTAATCCACTGATTCTTTCTTCTTCACTGGAACTTTCGCCTCCAATCTAATACTTCATCAATAACATCCCCTTCTCGCACCATCCCCATGAAAATAATACGAATCGAAACATTAAACACTGGAGAGATATCAAAATTCCCTGGCAATTCTACTTCATAAGCATTATCGTTTATTTTTTCATGATTTTATAGGGACCAATCTTCTTGTACTTCAGCTTGTTATAGGTTCCTTTTGGAAACCTTTCCTTCCGTAGATATACCATAACCAACTCACAAACTTTAAATACCTTTCTCCATCTGTGCACATCTACTATTTCCTTATACTTATCATTACTATTCTGCAGCTTCTTCCACAGTTCTTCTTGCAATTGTTGTATATGTTCGAAAATGCTTCTGCATCATCACTGACTCTACCATCAACTAGTAGTTGTACCAAATTTAACACCCCATTTGGAATATTCCCATACATAATTGAAAATGGAGACTTTCCTGTGGATATTTTTATGGAACTGTTATATGCAAACTCAGCTTGTGGTAATGTTAAGACCCATTGTTTTGGCTTTTCCCCAATGATGCACATTAACAGGTTTCCCAAACTCCTATTTACCACCTCTATTTTACCATTATTTTGAGGATGATAGGAAATTCTGAAATATAGTTGAGTTCCCAATTTCTTCTATAAGGTCCACTAGAAGTTACTTAAGAACCTTGTGTCCCTATCTAAACTAATGGCTTTTGGAACACCATGAAAACAAATAACTTCTCCGAAAAATAAATTTTCTACGCCTATCGCATCACTTTTTTCTTACACATAATAAAATGAACCATATTAGAACACCTATCAACAACCACAAAAATTGAGTCATTACCTCGTTATGTTTTTGGTAATCCCAAAACAAAATCCATACTAAGATCTGTCCATGCCCCTTTAGTAAGAGTAACAACATATACAACCCTGTATTATGTTCATGGCCTTTCGAGACTTGGAAAATTCAACACCTCTCCACATATCTTACCACATCTCTTTTCAAATTTGTTTAATAGTATTTCTCTGCTACCAATGCTATCGTCTTATCTTTACCAAAATTCCCAACCAATCCTCTTGCTATGCAACTCTTTCACTATATTCTCTCTCATAGACCCAACTGGAATACATAGTTGGTGTCCCTTGAATAGGTATCCATCCTATAAAATGTACTCATCTGGACATCTCTTGCATTGTCTAAAAATTAACGAATCAACCTTTCAACAATATCCTTGAAATCAGAATCAGAAGAATACAAACCCTTTATTTCTTCAAAACCCACCACCTCATTTTCCATAGTGGTAAACAAAGTCACACGCCTACTCAATACATCTATAACTTGATTCTGTTTTTTGGATTTATGTTTTAAAGAAAAATTATAACCCTGCAAAAATGATACTCACTTTGCATGCCTACTATTCAACTTCTTTTGGGTATTCACATACCTCAGGGCTATGTTTTTTGTAAATAACAAAACTCCTTAGGCACTAAGTAATGCCTCCAATGCCTTAATGCTTGTACAATTGCATAAAATTCCACATCATAAGTAGAGTAGTTATTTCTTACCTCATTCATTTTCTCACTAAAGAAAGCTATTGGATTTCCACCTTGACTTAGAACAACACCAATACCCACATGTGAGGCATCACAATCAACCTCAAACACTTTATCAAAATCTGGTAGTGCCAAAATGGGTGCCTCTGTCACCTTCTTCTTCAAGAACTGAAAACTATCCTCAGCTACCTTTGTCCACAAAAACTCCCTTCCTTTTGTGCAATTTGTTATAGGTGTTATAATATTGCTGAAATTTTTAATAAATTTTATATAAAATGTTGCTAGACCATGAAATCTTCTTACCTCTATTATACTCCAAGTGGAGTAGGCCATTCAATAATTACCTTTATCTTTTTTGAGTCCATTTATACCCCATCTGCTGAAATAATAAATCCCAAGAATACCAAACTCTCTTGCATAAATGTGCACTTCTTCATATTTGCATAGAGTTTCTCTTTCTTGACACTTCAAATACCACCCTTAGATGCCTCAAATGTTATTCTTTAGTTTTACTAAAGATCAAGATATCATCAAAATAAACCACAAATAACTTACCAATATATTCTCGTAAAGACGGTGTTCATGATCTCATTAAAGTACTAGGTGCATTGGATAACCTGAATGACATCACCAACCACTCATATAATCCATTTCCTATCTTGAATGTTTTTTCCACTCGTCTCCTTCTTTGATCTGAATCTAATGATAACCACTGTGAAGATAAATCTTGGTGAAATACCTAGATCCAACAAGCACATCCATCATATCATCAAGGTGTGGTATTAGGAACCTATACTTGATTGTAATTTTATTGATTTCACGCTATCCTGTGCACATTCTCCATGTTCCATCCTTCTTTGGTTTTGATAAAGTTGGGGTTGCACATGGACTTATGTTTTCCTTACGACCCCCTTTGCATGAGCTCTACTAGTTACCTATTCAACTCTACATGTAATTTCGGGCTCATCCTATAAGCCGCTTGATTTGGGAGTGAAGACCCGGAATCAAATAAATATGGTGTTGAATATCTCTTTTGGGTGGTAACCCATCTGGTAGCTCATCAGGAATAACATCTGAAAATTCTTCTATTAATTTTGTTGTTTCTATTGGTATTTGTGCACTTATAGGTTCATCCTTATTTTCGACTAGTACATAACAAAAACTAGTTGCTTTGCCTCCTTCACAAATTCCTTTGCAGAAATCATATTTTCAGCCTTCCCCTCTTCCTTAAGAGGTAGTAAACCTATTTTTTTCCATCATTCTAGAAATTATAAGCATTCTATCCCCCATCATGAATAAATTTTCTATCAAATTGCCATGTTCTTCCTAGCAGCATATGACATGCATCCATAGGAATAACATCACACAAAATCTCATCCTTATAACTGTTCCCAATAGAAAAACTTATTAAACATCTCTTATCATCAATAACTTCATTACCCTTCTTAAACCATGCAATACGGTCGTGGTTATGATTCTTCTCACAATGCAGACCCAATTTATTGACCATCTCATTTGAAACCATGTTCTCACAACTACCACCATCAATAATAACATTACATACCTTTCCTCGTAAAGTGCATCTTGTTCTGAAAATATTTGTACGCAGCCATGCATCCCCGTTGATCTCATTTCTTGGAGAAATCATCATCCTCTTGATCATTAGATTTTCTCCAACATCTGGTGGAATTTCTAGGTTTTGTTCATCTTTTACTTGTTCAAATTCAACAAGATTTACTCTTGGAGAATCTCCTTGCCTCTTGTCATGTGTATAAGAATGTGGTCATTCAAAATACCAATGCCCTTCTTCACCACATCTGTAATAAACAAATGGTCTTCATGGAGCCTCCCATCCTCTATCACCAGCATATCCTCTGCCCCTAGAAAATCCTCTACCTCTTTGTTGATTCTAGAAATCTTGTCTCGTATCCTCTTGATTTTCCAATCCACGAGATGATTCTCCCCTATCTTAGCTAAAACCATCTCATCCCCAAAAAGAAGATAAGGCCCCCTATTCATTCTAGGTGATCTCCTAAAACTTTGACAATTTTTTTTTCTTAGGCCTTTAAGGCTCATTGATAGGCATCCTCCATGCTCTTAATCCTATGCATACTTATCTCATCTTGAATAGAAAATTTTAATCCATTTACATACCTTATGACCATTTATTCATCGTTTATTCATTCTCTACATGAATGGACAACTTGTAGAATTCATACGTGTATTATTGCATTGTTTGACGTTCTATTTGAGATTCTAAAACCTCTGTCAAGGGTTGGTGCATAATCCACAGGAGAAATTTATCTTTTAGCTTCTTCTCCATCTTAATACATGTCCTAATTCTTTCTTTCCCCTTTCTTCACCACTCTTTCTATAGGTTATCCCACTATAACATAGCATGACCTTTCAATTTTGTGCATGAAAATTTTACCTTCTTTTTTCTTCGACATAGCCTTCCACTCAAAACATTTCCCCATGCTATTCAACCAGTCTATTATCTCCCCGGTTTAAGAATACCACCATACTCTGAAACATCAACTCTTATCCCATAATTCTTTCCTTCTAATGCTCGAAGCATCCTTTCTTCAAAAGCTAATGGTGGTGCTTGCATTTCCTCTTCCTCAAAAAAATTCTTCTTCATATGTGTCATCTCCACCTTGATTTCCTCTCGGGTTATCATTGCAGCAAGCACAACAACTTGCCTATGTAGATCTTGCATATTTCTATTCAATTGGGCAATACCTCCTCATCTTCCTCTTCCTCTTACCTGCCATTTTTTTTAAAGACTTCAAACCTTCTCTCGATACCGGATATTGTAGCCAAAATATGAACAAACGTGATATATTACAAATAATATGAACTCCAAAAGAAATTATATCTCCTTATTTGTTATTGAATAATGACTTACAATGTTTCCTAAATAGGAAAACAAATCCCAACTCGAGTTGCCAAGTAAACTCTAACTAACTTGAATAAATCTACTCTAGGTGGCAAAAATTAGTATTTTTAGCAGTTTACTAGAACCTGCTATTCTTAGTAAGTTTGCATGCTTATTTTATGGGCACAGAAATTGCCATGCATATTCTACATTCCTAAATTAGAGGAATTTCCAACTTTCTAACTCATAATGCAACTAATAGAATAAAATTAACTAATGCCCAAAAATAGAAAAAAACTGAACTACAACTTAAATCCTAATTTTTGGCCTTAAGATGGAGGATTTAGGGCCCGAAAATGTGTTGAAACTTGCCCCAAATGGTAGGAATAGCTGCCTCTATGATCTTCCCATCGAAACATGTGGTTTAAAAAAACAGACTCAAATGGACACCTAGAGCTCAAGTTATGACCTTGTCAAAATCCTACTAATTTTGGTGCATCGGTGAGGGATTCTATGATAAATAATTCAGTTCACCAAATTATTTCAAAATAATAAATATTTATCATAAAACTAAGATAAAACAAATATAAAAGTAATAAGTAATATATATCATGCAAAATACAAGATTGGATGGAGATTGGGTAAAATAGGATGGATCCGAATTGAGTAAGATTCATCTAGAAAATAAATATATGAAAGTCTTTCGAAATATCCACCGAAAGGAGGATAGGAATTCCCAGAGATAGTGTCTGAATTGGGCACTAGTGTCATGGCAACATCTTTAGATATTATCTTCTAAGGGATTGGAATTGTCTCCTTCCTTTCAATCTTTTTCCCTTTGGATTCATTATAGGGTTTTAGTATCACACGTAAAACTCTAAAAAAATCCTAACTACCTATGCATGGCTCAAGAACACATTATATGGAATAAATAATGCCTATGCTTTAGTTAAATTAACCTTGGATATCATCCCAATGTGATTATCACTGAGCATTGTACTATATTCTAGACTCGATGTAGTTCTAGTGTGTGATAGAATAATATCCCTTGAAGCTAGGTTTCCCTTGTGTCAATCACACCAAGATAATGGGATGCAACTACTTTCCCTCCAAGATGTATGTGTGAAATGGAATTAAGAAATATCCCCTCCTATGTTGTGAATGATGTAACCAAAATGTAGTCCTTGAATGCTTCTCTTTGCCCAAGTAGTATACATGAAGTAATAGCCCATATTTCCTAGCCCCTAATAATAGTGAGTAATTCATGTATATATATGATTTGCTTTGATTGAATTTCATCATTAAAAACTAAAAATTCCAACTTAATGTTATAATAATTTTTTTAGAAACTATAATAGTCAATGTGTAATTTTAAACTTGAGAAAAGGATGGAAAAGTATAGAAGCACCCAAAGGGGAAAATAATGCCTGGATGCTATTATCGGTAATGGGTGATACTATCCAATATGCTTAGAGGATAGAATGGAAAATACTGAGTTGATTCATATGTTGTCCAATGTCCAAAAGTAAAGTGGTCATTTCATAAAGGCAAATGATATAACTATAAAAAGGATAAAGTAATGAAAAAGAAAAACAAGTGTTATTAATGTCTAGTTCTCTTTATTGGGAATAATACATATAATGACATACTTAGAGGTATGATGTAAATATTAAGTGTATGAATTTGTGTCTACACTTCAATTTTTCCTTTGTCTTAACCTTTTTATATACAAGTAATCAAGGTCATTATTAAGCTACTCCAGTTTCATTACAATAGTAAAATAAAACTCCTAAAATAACATTAACCACTAACAAATATGAAATTGTATTACTATTCTACTAATAAAATATTTTAAATAATCATGATGAATATAAAACACACATGGTGTATCTCTAAATAAATCCCAATATTTTTGCAAGGTGCATACTATTCATAGTGCTTTTCTTTTTATTGTTGAGTTATTATGTTCTATTTTAGTTAGTTTTCTTATTACAAATGATATAGAAGGGTCCATATCACATCAAGTATATGATAACACTACTCTAAACACTATCCTTGATGTATCTATATGTACATGGAATGACACCTTCTATTTTGGGAAGAATGGGATAGGTGTATTTAATAGCTTGGTTTTCAATATTTCTAACGCATTCCATTATATTAATTTATTTATATGTTTTTATCGAGTAAGTTATCGATTAAAACAATGATGGTGCCTAATTTATTAAGATATTTCTATGGTGATTTGTATACCCCAATAGTTTCCTCACTTCCTTCCTTATTTTTCATAATGAACACATTACTAGTATGGATTTATTTAGGGGTTGACTAGTAATCCCTCTTTCTGAGATAATATGTCTTATAAGTATACCAAAAAGGCTGATATATATATATTTTTAAATTGAAGGTCATTTTCAACAATTGAAATATCAAACATCAATCTCAAAATTTACATGTGATCCTTCAATATTCCATATGTTGGCTACTAAATCTGTACCAATATTGAAATGGGTGAAGACAACAAGATATGTCATTGTATTAAGTTTTTTCTTCACTTTGAATGGAAGAAATTATGGCCAAAATGGGATTGTGGTTAACGTCCTACTCTTTATGCTCTATGAGGCCTAAGATAGAGATTCTTCAATAACCCAAATGATATCCAATGACATGGATATGAAAAATATAACACAATAGACCCACCCAAGTAGCCTAAACACTATGGATTCCCACCCAATTTTTGTCACTAGAAGGAGATTGTACAAATACTTTAAAATAGGAAAGGGATACACTCAAAAATATGTTTATGGAAAATATATATGTGATCTATAAGCTAATTACTCTTAATAATAGAAATATGTTTAAATGGAATCTTATAAACATGAATCAATAACTTTAATGAATGAAATATTAAAGGATTTGCAAATATGTAGTGATATTTCAATAAAATTTGAAGGTGATTGGAAATATTAACAAAAGGAAATGATCAGATGAGCTAAGATTAGTGACATAGATCCAATGAGCAAGGAGTTACCAGAACTTAGAAGAATTGAATTAATAATAACCAAAAGAAGACAACAATTTACACAATTGTTGCACATTCCACCATGAATTAAGACAAATAACAGAGTGATCCTACATGTACCATCCATTATCTATTAGAATAAGACATTATAAGATGACAATACACTGATATTGGGATGATTGAAGATGATATAAAGGGATGAATGCCTATAAGGATTTAATAACTCAAAAATCATATAAGTTTACACAACACAAAACTTTTCTAATTAACAAATATTGATCTTCATAACCAACACATTATGATAAATTAATAAAACTAGTTCAACATCCTATGATATCTAATCTTTGAATATGGAAATATTATCACTCTTCAACTTCTCACAAGACTAGAAAAACACAATGCCCAATAAGGATAACCATGCTTTCTTAATACCTAAAATGTAATCATGGATAATTTCTTTCCCAACTTATACATTTTCCCTTTTTCAAAGTTTCACATAAAAGCTACTCAAAATATTCTCTCAAAATCAAACAAAGTGTTAGAATAAGCCAAATGTAAAATCTATATGAAAACAAATCATCCACAAATGAGAGGAGAGTTATAAACATGCTTGGATTACCTCTACTAAATTAACTTTGAAGAAAAAGAATTTTTAACTTGAAGTGATCTATAATTTTGATAAAACTTGATCCAAGATAAATAAAAATAATAATCCATGAGGTAAAACACACATGTACCCTTGAAATCAAGAGGATAGACAAATAAGAGGCTCTCATTTTTGAATTAGAGTCATACACCTTTGGATCACTGTGTCATCTTCTTATTTATTATTTTCTATAATTTAATCTCCTCAATGTGTTTTAATGGGCCATAGAGGGAATAATATTTCAGGGATACATCTTTGGAAGAAAAAGGAAGAATCAACAAGAAAAAAAGATAATTTAGAGAAAAATTGATCAAAAATACTAGCTAATACTACCCCAAGTGTGTTACTAAAATATTCTAGATATTTCTACTATTTTCCCCAAAAATGGGACCAAAATGTACTTCTCCTCCTAAGATTTCCAATAGTACCCATCTTACCTTGATTGGAGATATGTTCCAAAAGTTATGAGAAAATAATGTATCCCCTTGTTATTTTAAGGGAGTTATCAATTTGATGTCCCTAAGCTCATTTTCCTTTGTCACTTAGACATAAAATTCAACCTAGTGTGAACTACTTGTATCTAATCACTTACCACCACTTACGCATTCTTCAAATTTTGTCTCAACTCATATATCTCACCAATCCTCACCATGTTGTTGCCATCAATGTCACTTCTTCTAGCAATCTATATGACCTCAGCTCTGACTTACATCATATTATTAGGCTGTAAATGGGTGACATGTGGCCTCCATCAGTGAAACCATCCTCAAGGTACTTTTGACCCTTGTCCTTTTTACTCTTTCATGCCTTATTTTTACACATGGTTGTTATTAGTGAACTCATCCATTGAAGGATAAGAATTGACTTGTTGCACTAATAGATGGCACTTATCACCCATCGGTATACTAATTTTACATATCCCTTGAGGCTTAGTGGATTTTTTTAAATAATTTTATATGAAATGATGAAGGAACATGTCCTTAGGGACATGTGTCTTTAATTAGTGATTTCCAACACTTCCACATAGTCTTAATCGATTCGTTTAAAGTTGACATGCCTAATAAGAAAAGGATATCAAGGTTTTAAATGTCGGTGGGTGGTTGGAGGCCAAAAATACTTCTTATTTTTCATAAATGTCTAGGGTAGATTGTGTATATGTAGGAGTAAGGGAAGGGAACCATTTTTGGTGAGTTAAACAATATTAAAACACCATAAAGAGAATTTTTTATTTTCATAACTCTCCAAATTTTAACTTGAAGGAAAAAAAATAAGATAAAATTTTTTGGTGCCAACTTTGGCTCTAGTCACAGGATAATTACCCATTGTGTGTAACTTTGATATCCTAGAAAACTCTTGGAAGAGGAATACAATGCTTTATCAAAAAATAGCTCCAACTCTTCAATAATGTTAACTTCTGCAATTTAAAACTCATCCCAATCTAAAATTGATTTGTTCGAGAATAAGCTAGATAAATTTCTACAATATAAGTATACCTATGGATAAATATATAAATATAAAACCTATAGGTCATGAAGGAAAAATACCAACCAAAAATCAAACTAACAACAATTGTATACAAGAAAAAAAAAAAGTATAAATAATTATTTATACTGTTCAAGGAGCTATAATAATTTCATTTAACTGAAAAAGTCTTCCAAATTCTCACCTTTAATTAAAAAGTACATACTTTATCCATTCATATCCTTGATAAATAAAGTGTTTTATCCAATACTGAGACATTAATGGCATATGGCCCCATCCGTAATGAATCAAACTTGCTATGCTTTTCCTTTTCCTCATGTCTATTATCCCAAAGAAACACAATGTCATTTAGTTGAGAGTATCTATCGGATGTCTTCTTGTCAAAAAAATATATTTATTTTACTTTTGAATTTTAGACACCTTTCATTATATCACCTTCAAATTTCATGTAATTATATGAGTTGGTTAATTTTATCAACAAGTGGATCAACCTCATAAAATTTTACCTCTCATGGTAACCGATAGGTATGAAGCTATAATTTTGGATGAAAGGTAATATTAATTAAATAAACCAATTCAAATTAGATTCTTCTTATGGATTTCTTCCACGAGTGATTCTATTTATCCAAAAGGAAAACCTCATCTTCTCTTCCCAATTTTATTCAAAGAAAGATTATTTCGACTATTCGATCATATTCTTGTTGATAGATTCAGATTTTCCATTTATTTATGGGTAATAGTTATATTAATACTTAATTTTTATTCCAAGCCAATCACACATTTATAAAAGAGGAACAACTCTGAAACACATAGCATTGTAAAGAAAAATATTACTAAGAACTCTATAAATTATAATAATAATTATTTATAGGAAGTATATTACTACTTTGTTGGTTATATTATTAGTTGGGATGACTTCAACCCACTTGGTGAAGTAATAAGCTGCCACTAAGATACATATATATCCGAACTACATCAATCACTTATTTCTCCAATAAAATATATTCCCGTTGTTGAAAAGGGGCATCTTCTACAACTAGAAAAAAGAAAGAGAACCATACCCATTAAGTTTTCTTACAAAATATTGACATGGATCACATACCTTAAAACCCTTGGAAACATAAAAAAATAATGCGGGCCACAAATAACTAGCTCTAATAATCTTATGGGTAGTTGTTTTAGCCACATAATGACCTCCACATAGTCCATAATGGAACTCGAAATCATATTTTTACATTTCACTTTTCTTACACATCTCATAAGGATTCCTTTTAGATTCCTTCAAGATAAAAATTCCTTGGTTTTTCACATATTTATGAGCATGTAATATTAGATATTTATGTCGATTCCTTTCCAAGTGAGGAGGAAACATATATACTTCAAGTAATAAACTATATCCCTATACCATTATGAACCAAAGCGATAATTGTTAGTTTCTACCTCATCATCATTTTTGAGTTAGCTTCAGTAGCATCTTTTGGCATTATAAATTATCGCATGAAAGATGAGTGATTTTCATCAACGCTCCTAGCCTAGGCCCCTCCTTCTTGGGTATGAGGAGGCTTCCATTTATTTAATGTAAGAAAATAAAGTCTATGGGTGGGTTATTAGGTCAGGGATTACCTATGAATACTCCACTATACCAATCAAAAACTTCCTTTATGAAATACAAGTGAATAATTTTCTTGTAGAGAGGTAAAGGGAGGTAGGAAAATAGAGAGAGAGATAGAGAGAGGGTTAAGATAGTGAGTAGGTACTTGCAGAACCTCACCAACATTAACCAGAGTATTTCCACATTCAATAGTAAGAAGAACAACAATGTAAACAATATAAACACTAAAAAATTATAGACACAAATTTCTATAGATTAAATAATCAAAGACACAAAGTTATTTCTTGGCTGTATAATATTACAATGCTTGCAAAGTTTGAAAGTAGAGAGTGTAGAAGAACATAGACAAGGATATCGAAGATGTAGCTTATTACTTGTAGTAGGAGAAAAAAATCTAACCAATGACCCCTTGGAATGGAGAATTCATCCCAATTTATATATTTTAATGATTTCTCTTCATCTCCCCCATGTGACTTTTCATCCTCCCACCACTTGTGACCTTTCACATTCCCTAGGAATGAAATTAAGTCCTTTTCTTATTTTTGAAAAGGAACTTTTACAATGCAAAATTAGAATTAGTTAATTGAATAGGAAAAAATGCCAAAAATACATTCCCAATGAATAAATATAATGTAAGATAGAGTAGGAGGAGAGAGAAGAAGAGAAATAATTGAAATATGGAGACAAGGAAGCTTTTTTTTATTTATATCTTCTCTTGATGAACTCCTTCATTTTTGATATGGATACAACTGGTGGAATATTCCTCAAATACTATTCTAATCAGGACATGTGATCCTCTTCTTTCATGCTTCACGTGACCATTTCCTCAATGCCTTAGATCTCGATAGATCTCTTGATGTTTCAACACCCTCATAAGCTTCATGATGCTCTTGTGTTCACCTGTTGTCCAAGTGGCAATATTTTACACACATTGGTTCATTTTGACATGTTCCTTTCCATGGTGTGATTCACATGATGTCCCTCCTCTTGGAAATATAATTGAACACAAGGTTAGAGTTGGAATGTGGAGATCATCACCTTCCTCCTTATGACTCCCTTGAACTTCAAAATTCACCTCCATGAAAAATATATCTCCTTCTTGGATGGAATCAACCTTGGAGACCAAGCACATTTTTCCTCATTATTCCTCATTAAAAAGGTATTATTATTTACATACCTTGTTTGATATAAAATTTATTTCATGGTCCACATCACTTATCATCCCGGGTTTTATTGGCGAAAGACAAGATATATATGAGCCTTATCATTGCTAAGTATTGAAACTGCTCCCATATTAAAATAAAATTGCATAATGTTAAATTATGGATCCATAAAGTCACCATGATGTCTTGTAATTATCCAAATCACTCTTAAATGTTCCTTCATCAGCATGGGAAGATCATCATCCTTTTTCTTGACCAATATCCCAACACTTACTATTTTTAGTAAGTCTTAATCTAGGAAGTCTATTTTTAGTAATTTTATCAATTGGAAACTTTTGAGTGTTCTTGATGTGAAAGGAGTTATGAAAATTATAAAATGAACTATTTGTATAAATTACTATTTATAGACTATGAATTTTGTTAAGACTTATTACTTTTAGAAATGGGTCTTTTGAGTGTTGGAATGAGCCGCAAGTTGTCTCAAAAGTTTTGTTATTTCATAAGGATTATTTTCTCCAATTTTTTAGGATTTAAATCACTAGAACTTTTAGATATTTTAAATGAGTTTTAATAATTATAAACTTCATCTAGCCATTAAAAATTATTTGGACCACCAATGGATGCAAGTTTAGGATCATCAAAAAGGATTTTTTTAGAATTATTTGCTATTAAAATTTCATGATAAATAAATAAGAGGTTTGCGTAAGATACGATCAAATTTACATTAGTATTATAGTCCTAGGAACATTCTAGAAGCATAAAAAAAAAAGGAGAATGAGCTTGGGGAAAATGAAATTTAAAAATAACAAAAATGACTAAGTATAGAATTTAAACATTTAACTCACTCCTTTACATTTTTAACTCACATCTAGCCTAGCCACACTCAACCATGGTCACACAAAGGTTATAGTGGAGTTACACCCTAAAAATATGGGGAAAATGAATAAAATGGACATTATTTGTATAGAAATGAAATTTTCATTAGGTTATGAAAAGTTTCATGAAGGGATTTCATGAGAGTGATATAACGGTAGATAAAAACAAAATCTCATAGCTCAATTGTGGTTATACATGTTCTAGGGGCTAATTGAGAGAGGTGGAGTGAATTTTTCATCCTCGTGTACCCATAAACCATGGTAAAGTGTAAAATGGAAAATAATACTTGAAAATGTGTCAAGGGTGTACCTGTCATAAGAAGGGGGCTGATTTTAACTTGAAGTTCAAGTTTACACTTTAACACTCCAAGTTATGATTTTTTAATGATGACACAAATCCATCTTAGGGTGGAAAATTTGTTTCCCTCTTATCCCCTTTTACCTTGTTATAAGGGTAAAGTTACACTCATCCTTTAAAAATTCACCAAGGGGGTCCACAACATGAGGAAGGTGTCTAATCTTGCATTGTCTTACCTAACAACCCAATGCACAATTTTGAAGTGAGAGAATAAGAACATGAATATGGGACATAATTTGGTATCCATATTGTACCATTTTACTAATGGAAAAAGGAAAAGAGATAGATAGGGTTAAAAATTGAGCTCAAACATTTAAGTTATGTTGACATCATCATCCTAATGTAAAACTAGAACACAAAGCTTTCATTTTCCACCTCGCAAGTAAAATTTGAATTTCATAGGTAAAAAATTATAGGATTTTGAATCCAAATCATCAAATTAATTCATTAAAATCAATTTCAAGACTTCATTCGGCTTGAAAATTGAGGTATGGCACTAGGAAAACATTCAACACAAAAGAGCATCAATAGTGACTGAACTACTAGTAGAGGGTGGTGAGGTAAAATATCAAAATTAATGCATTCGTGATGTAATGGAATCTAATATATTTTCATTGACAATTTTACGAGCATAAAAATCCTCCTAGAACTCTAAAAATCTTCATATTAAGGTGAATTTATCTATTGAAGCCTTCATTCCTTGTGCCTAAAATGACGTAGTTTTACTTGAATTATTCCCAACATATCTTACATTCACATATTTTCCATAAAATACCTTGGATCACTTCATTTCTCTCCTACACAACTCTCATATGGGTTGATCCTTTCCAATTAGCTTCGAAGGATGTCCTCATGCAACAATATGGATAAACATATGTAATTTAGTGCTTTAGAGAACACTATTCCACCTCGGGGCATAGTATCACTATGACATAAACTTGGATCCATTCCCCTACACATGAAACAAACTTGAAAACCATGTTATTATGTTTCTCTTATCTAGAATCATGGATGACACAAATTGAGAGGGGTTTCATGAGATGATGGGATTGCTAAATAAAAGGTTCGCAATGACAAATAAAGAGGTTTTCAAATGGTGGGATTGGTTATTGATGCTTGAGAATCAAAACATGATTCCAAAAACTTGAACTTTCGAGGTCGTGTGAGAAAACCAAAAATTGTAGGAAATTTTGAAAGGTAGTTATATGAGAATCGGGGACTAAGAACAGAGATAGTGTGAATTCCTACAAGATAAATTAGCAAATGGGAAATTATAGGCTATATACGGGTAGCGTAAGTTCCATATTGTTTAATTCCTTAATTGAATTTAAATGATAAACTACGTTGAAAGTTTGTTTTAAATAAATAAGAAGAGTAAATTTATCTTAAATAAAAGACAAGTGTGTTTTAATATTTTAAATAGCTAAATTCATTCTGATTAATTAACCAAAATGGAATAAACTACCTAATATATTTGTTTGAATGGAAATAAAATAAATAAAAATATCATCTATATTTCACTAATTAATCATAATAAATCTAATCTACATACACAAACAAAATAAAACTACTTCTACGCTAAAATAAAATAAACAAGGAATAGCTAGATGTGGCTATTCCTCTGTTGTAGATTAATGAATCCTAATCTAATTTAAATAGAGGTTCTTTCCAATTTTTAACTATGGATTATTTATTTCTTCTAATGCCTCACCTCAGAATCACAAGAAGAAATGAATCTTCTCAGAAGAAATTTCTTTCCTGAAACTTCCCTAGTAAAAACACTAAAATTCCATGAAGATTTTAATGTGAAGAAATGCAACAAGATGCACAGATGTAGAAGCTTCCTCAATATTCTTTCCATTTCATATCCATAGAGATAAACATGGAGGAAAATCTCAATGAAATCTTTATTCATGTGCGTATTTAAATCTAACTAATGAATGAAAATAAAACTACAGGTGCATTAAATAAATAAATGAAGAAGTATGTGCACAATAACTTCCTCCAGATCCTTTCCCAAAAAAATCCACAGGGATAAGTTGAGAAGGAATTATCAATAGAAGCTACTTATAGTGAATACTTGCTAATTATACCTTCTAAAAATAAGTTATTGATTTGATAAATAAATATTATTTCTAAAGATAAAAATATTAAAGAAATTTAATTACACCCCAACCTGGAAATGTAGAACTATGACAATATCCAGAGGTAGTTGTGCTTTTCTTTATCCCCTCATCTTATTTTCCAATGATGAATCCAAATAGTCCAGGAGTTGTGTTGATTGGTATGTAGAAGAAATTGTGTAGGTGCTATATAGTAGACCTTGGTTGTAGACTAGTTGGTCTCAAATGTAGGCAAGGAAGTAACAAGGTAAATCTATGAGTTTCTTGTGTGCTTCTTGGAAATATTTTGGTAGAGTAATGGTGCAATAAAATTCAATGGACTCCAACCAATGCTTTGGGAAAAAGCTTGGTTTTAATAGAAATTTGGCATGGAAATGGTCTAACACACTTGGAAATCAAGAGGTTCCAAATCATCAACACAAGGGGAAGACAAATTACTAAGAATAGTAAGTACATAAGAAGAATTTTATATGCATCTAACAAGCTCAAAATCAACATAATTAGCTGAGAAACGTGTGCGAAAAGAAATGGGGAACTTGTAACACATGTACAAAAATGGGAGTTTCAAGTCTTAGATTAAATTGCATGGAACTATCATTTCATGCAGACAAGAGGTTATACAACTTCCGTGGTGGTTACATAACTTCCTGTCAGGAAGACCCGAAATTTACATAACCCATTGTGGAAGTTACACAACCTCCATGGTAGTTATGTAGCTTAAATCAAAATACTAAGGAAAAAGGTCAAAATCATTTTGAAGGCAAGTCAAATTAAGGAAATGATAAGAAAGAGTAAGTAATATAAACAAGTTGTAAGTAAGTAAAAATGATTTGAACATCATCGTTTGATCTAGAAATGAAATTTATCATCATTGGAGATTTTACTATTCTGACAATGCAACACCGTGTAATTTTGGGTTTGTATAGTTATCATGAATGTTTTTTCAATTTTTCATGCTAGACATTTAACATGACACCACATCCATATTTGAATATTTTATAAGCATGAATAGTCCCTTTCCTCTTATAAACTTGGTATTTTTCACCTTAATGTTAAATTTTTGGAGTTTCTTTACCCATCTAAATATTTTCCAAGAAGTTTCGAACCAATTCAAGATGTCCTTGACCATGGGATGAGCTAAATATTGTATGATCCTAGAACTAAGAGTATAATATCTAAATGACTTAATTAACTTCACCGATTGTAATCTTATTTCTCCATTAAGGTGTAGTGCATTTCTTCATATTTTAGATCTTTACTAAATATGATAATATGTTTTTCATGCCCTTGATCATTATTCTATAACATAAAATCCACTATGGCATGAGGAGATGAAAAAGAGAAAATATGAAATTCCTTAGCATAATTAGGGCTAGACAATGCTGGATTTTGTTTAAGAGATGATTTTGCATCATCAAATTCCCTCTCTACTTCAACAATCTAATGAACGAATTGATTATTATTTAGCATATTGGTAATGGGAATTATAATATGTGTAAAATTTGATATGAAACACCTGAAAAAGTTTTTTCTCCCAAAAATGATTGGATGCACTTTTTGTAGCATGAGATGGGAATGATATCAATATCATTCACCCTTTTAGGGCTAATCATCACTCCATCCTTAGGACGCAATGTTCCCAAGTGTCTTTCCTTTATCCAAACCAAATATTTTTGTATGGAAAGAGATATCATATTGTCTTCATTTCTAAAACACTTTCTCTAGATGTATGACATGGTCTAATCTTTCCCTAGAGTACATTACATTGTCATTTTGATAGACTAACATGATCTCATTGATTAGACTAGAAAATTTGTAATCCAAAGCCCTATAAAATTTTACGAAGTTATTATAAGACCAAAAGGCATATATACATAAACATACGTACCCAAAGGAATTGTGAATGTAATACTAAATATTTTAGACTCTTTGACTATATCATATTTATATTATGAGGATTCATCCATCGTAGACATAAGATCATTAAAAATGACCCTTTACAAAATGTGATCCATATTGGACAATGGATAATTATATTTTAGAGATATTTTTTTCAAATTTAGAAAATCCATGTAGAATATAATGTCCCCATTATTCTTCCTTACTTGCAAAATATTGGGAACCCAAGAAGAGAATCTAATTTGTTGAATTATTCCTACTTCTTTAAATTATTTTATTTATACCTCCATTTTTTTCTCTAGCATTGGATTAATTGGACTCTTCTTCTTCATGAATGGATTTACATTAGGATTTAATGGAATTTCATGTTGAAACAAGTATTCCTTTTAATCCTTCAACTAATCATAATACCAAGCCATACGATCCCTATACACTCTTAACATATTAATCGCAGACTTATTTTCATCTTCCTACGAGAAATTTATTACAAACATAGGTTTATGTTTGTTCAATGAAAAGTTAAAAATCCATGGACATGGGGTAAGAATCTCTAAAGAAACCCCAAAGGCTTTTAACAAACTAGTCAGTGGACCATCATATAAGAAATAAACAAGGATTCATCACTTTACATGCATTAAAATTGAAAGAAACAAGCAACCTAACATATTTAGTAATCCTCTATTCTTGAAAGATTTAACAAATGAACCTAGTAAGGATTCTAAGAAATTAGTTTGTGATTATGAGAATGGGAGCTCACCATTAATGGCTTCAAGGCCAATGGTTCTTCCCATTTACTCAATGCTTGGTGTGTAGTGCAATGGAAAAGCAATAACTCAATAAAATAAATGAAATAAGCTCTAAACCCTAAGAAAAATGCTATAGTTTATGTTAGGAAGAAGGAGAGTTCTTAGAAATGAGAGGGGGTCTAGTCCTATTTATAGTTTTCCAATTTCAGAAATGGGAGACTTTTGGTGCATGTGGGACTAAAAAGGAGTCAAAAAGTTAATTAAGATTAGGGAGTCAAAGTAAGATTTGAATAGGTTTAGAAGAGGTTTAACCATGGTTTTTGGATTAATTAATCACAATTACTAATAAATTAGGGTTTTGAGAGGTCTAATCAATTAAATGAAATGGATTTATAGGCTAGTAAGTTAGTAAAGGTGGTATAGAAGAGGAGGAGAAGAGGTTTTATCCAACAAAGGACTATATTAACCCTATTAGTTGGTTTATAGGAGAAATACAACCCAAAGAATGTCGTAAACAATGAGTTAGAGGGGTCTAATTGATGAGGTGTCATCAATTTTCAAGAAGGATAATAGTTAGTGCAATATTAGGAATAATAGTGCTTTGATCAAACTATAGGTGTCTACATTTTCCCCTCTTTGAGGTTACGTAAGCTACGTCACTTCAAAGAAAGTAGAAAAACATAAGAAAATGAAAAGTTTTTTTGTAAGGGTAGAAGAAAAATTAATAGGACGAAGGATGCCCCCTCGAGTGTTGATGGGGTGATGGAGGAACTCAATCAATGATCGAAAAGAGAACATAAGAAAGAAAAGTGTGAAGAGAAGATGAGAAAACAACAAGAAAAGGGGATATTGAGCTATCCACAAACCAATGCTTACAGAAACAATTTGTAATCATCATTTTTCTTAGAATCCTCATCATTGGTCCTTATTAAAATGTAAGCATATGACGAAAGCGTAAAATGACATGAAAATCCAAGATACAAACAATTTTCCCTTGCTAAAACAACAAATCCATGTAACATACAAACATGTAATGCACTATGAGAGGTAAACAAACTCACCTAACAGGGAAATAAGTACAATCACACACACTCAAACCAACAACATTCAAGATGGTTGCACAAATATTTTGTTATCGAGTTGAAATCCAAAATGTTCTTGATAAATGACAAGGGTTGAAAATGATACCCCAAGAAATTGGTATATGTAAGGGAAATGATGGAGGACACTTGGGTCTAATAAAAAAGTAGTTTGCATAGCAAAACAATGTCAGTCAACTCGTGCCCCAGAGTATCGATGAAGTAAACAATGTAGATTTTGTAAATGGTTTGGAGATTAAGATGATCCACAAGTCATTACTTTAATATGCATGGAGATGTCATCAAGATTTGGGATGAATGCCATACTTAAAGACACAGATTTCAGCCGTAAATGAGCTGAGTACCCAATTTTAGTTTGTTTTCAAAGTTTTATTGGTGTTTTTGGATTTTTGGATGATTTTGTAATTTTTTAATTTTTTATCAGTCAAAGAAATTTAGGAAATGGAAGGTTACCTAGAAAGTGAAAAATCCCCAAGGAAAAGAGAATGGGTGTCTCTGGTGGCAATAAAATTCCCTGGTGAGAAGACACATGGTCCTACATTAATTATTTAAAAATAATCATGGCATTAAATAAAAATAGAAGATAAGAACCACCGGAAATATTTTAAAATTCCGAGGGTGAAGAGATAAACACTAGGTGGAAAATAGTCCCGAGGGTGATTGATATGATATCACATGTTTTGTACATGATATATTTGGGTAGATGCTAGCATTTGAGATTATATTAGATTATATTGGTGTAGGGGGATAGATTTTTGATCATGCGCAACCCCTCTTGCCCCCATTGATGAAATGATATGTGATGATTAACTTAGTATACATGCATGATGTAAAACTTAGAATTTTTGTATATATTATACATAGTAGATGATGTTATGTGTGATAAATGATAGATAATAGACATGATAACAAATAAATGTGAAGTAAAAAAAACACAAGAAAAAGTTAACAAAACTAAACAAATATACAACCAAAACTAAACAAACTGACAACTAAAAGCAATTTAATCATTACCTTATTTTTGCAGGGATAGCATTGATACATTTTTTGATGTTTTTGGGTTATCTAGAAAGATATGTTTTCAAGGATACTATTCACATTATTTTCGAGGTTTCCCTAAGATAGTGTTATAATGTTTTTGTAGCTTCATCCCTAGAAGGGGAATTTTTGAATGTTTTTGTATTTTCTAAGGCCATGTTCTAAAGTAATGTAAAAGGACAAAGAAGCGTGGATGCCCCAACGTGATGTGGGAATATAAAAAGGGTAGAATGTCATGCACATATGTATGAGAAAGTGGAACATGAAGGTGCCCCCAACATTAGATGAAAATATTCAAAGGCACATCCTTCATGCAGATATAAGAGTAAATAAGCCAGATCACGTCTCGATGAAGATGGATTTGGTAGGGTTCCTAGACCTAGAAAAGTAAGTTATGTCTAGAAAGATGTGAGGGTTACTAATCCTTATGAAAGAGTAGATTTGACTGAAGAATCCTCTTTAAGCATCGGAAATCGGTTTTCACCCAAAGACCTACCCACTATGCCACAATTTCCTAGTTTTCACATGTAGACGACATGTTTTATTTCTTTATTGTTTTCTAAGTTTTTCCATGTTTTGATTTTTTTTCTTTATTTTTATACTTTTTAGTTCTTATCTGATTTTTGTGTCATACTTAAGCATAGAAGTGCTCACGTTGTATAGCATTTATAGGTTCCTAAAGTCTTCACCTTCTAAATATGCTAGTTTATAAGCTCCTGACCCATATTTAGTAACCACCACATAAGGCCCTAGTTAGTTGGCCTCAAAATTACCTTTATTTTCTTTGTCTTTGATAGTGTTCTTTTGATTTTATTTCAGCACTAGATCACCTACATAAAATTCACAATGAATGATCCATTTGTTATATCCTTTTGATACTCTATTCTCATATACCTTGAGGTGATTAAGCGATCTTATACACTTTTCATCCAAAAATCTAGATCTTCTAGCCAAAATAATATATAGTCTTCATCTTTATCAAGATAATCCCGAGAGAGATTCTCAGGGAGGGAATCTCCACTTCCAAGGGTATGATGGCTTTAGTGCCATAAACTAGGGAATACGGGGTCATACCAAGTAAGAGTGTAGATGGATGTTCAATAGGCCCGGAGGGTAGGATTTATCTATAAGTGCCAATTACGACCATTCTTATTTACCATTTTCTCATGATTTGTATAAGGGTTTTCTTGGTATCTTTGGTTTTCTCATTACCTTGGGGGTAAAGGGGGGTAGACCACTTGACTTAAATATGGAAGCATTAACACAATGTCTTAACTATTTTGTTTTTGAAGGATTTACCATTATCAGTGACAATGATGGGAGGGATACCATAACGAAAAATAAGATGATTCATGATGAATTTGGAAATTTGTGCACCAGTGACATAATTAAGAGGAACAACCTCTACCCATTTAGTAAAATACCCAGTGGTAATGATAATGTGGGTGTGGGCATTTGAAGAAGAAGGATGGATCTTCCCTATGATATCCAGGCCCCATTTAGAAAATGACCAAGGTGTCGTAATAGGATGAAAATCCTGTGCTAGTGCATGTATAAAGTTTCCATACTTTTGGAATAGCTCACATTTCTTGAAAAAATTACAACAATCTACTTTCATGGTGGGCCAATAATAACCTACCCTTAAGAGATTCTTAGCCAAAACCATACCACTAGTATTTTCTCCACAAATACCACTTTGTGTCCTTAATAGCGTGGAATGAGTCAAGTAACATCCAAACAATGAAGCAAATTCCCATAGCCATAATGATAAAGGGTGCCTCCTAGGAGGGTATAATAGGCTATTTAGAGGATAAGGGTTTTCTTCTTTAAATGGGTAATGTCTTGGGAAAATGTGCCATCTTGTAGGTATCTAAATATAGGGTCATACCAAGGGGAGGATGGACCAAAAATCTCACATGCCAAATAAGATTCCAAAGCATGTCATATGTGGGTATTTGTAAATTATCTATAAAAAAGGATTTTTTCTCCCCGAGGTGGAATGCATAAGAGAGATCCAATTGTAGCCATAACATCTATTGATCTATTATGTGACCTTGGTTTTTTTCTCAAAGATAATCTATGTAAAATATTATTTCAAGGTTTCAACCAATTTATTCTATGGAATAATGTTTTCATCTTTGACTCTATACTCATGATTAACTTGTTTAATTATTAGGAGTCCCAATGACACGCGGTTGTCCTCGATATTCCAAGTGATAACCAGCTTGAGACCAAAAATGAGTGCCTCATACTCTATAATTTTATTAGTGCAAGAGAATCCCAAATGAATGCTCTCAAAATAACCTCACCTGTGGGAGTGATGAGCACTACTCCTACCCCGATCCGTGAAAGTTGAATGATCCATCAAAATGGACTTTCCATTCTATAGACTCTTCAACATACATCATGGATGCATCTGGTAAGTCTAGACATAAAGGTTCCATTCTTGGTAGATGAGAGCTTCGCCAACCGATCTACCAATACCGTCCTTTCAAGGATGTCTAGTTTACAAAATGAATGTCAAAATCACTTAGGAGAATGATCCAATTAGCCATTTGTCCCATAAGGGTGGGTTTGGATAAAAGGTACTTGAGAGGGTCAACTTTGGATATTATCTTGGTTTTATTGTTAAGGAGATAATGGAAAATTTTCTGAAAGGTGAAGACGACTATTAAACAAGCCATTTCAATCTACGGGTAATTCATTTCGTAGGCAATCAAGGTATGACTAAGATAATAAACTGACCTTTCTATACGGTCTTGGTCATATTGGGAAAGCAATGCACCAATAGAAAATTAGGTAGCTGAGATGTACAAGAGGAGAGGTTCACTTGGGTAGGTGGCATGAGTATAGGTGGGTTGACAAGGTATTGTTTAAGTAGTGAAAATTCCTTTTGACATTCTAGTTCCCGGTTGATTGCAACATCCTTCTTGAGGAGATGTGTAAATGGGTGGAACTTATCCGCAAGTTGTGAAATAAAACAGAGGATTTCCTGAATATTCCCTTGTAAAATTCTCAATTGTTTGAGAGTTATATGTGGAGGCATTTCTATAATAGCCATAACCTTGGTAAGATCCACATGTATTCCTCTCTGTGAAATAATGAAACTTAGGAGTTTTCTTGACAAAAGGCCAAAGACATACTTCTTAGGATTCAAGCATACCTTGTAATCTAGGAGATGTTAGAAAATACATTTTATTACTTCAGGATGCTCTCCTCTTATTTTTATTTTGCAAATATATCATCAACGTAATCTTCCATGATGTCATTCATCATGTCATTTAAGATGACAATCATTGCACACTAATAGGTGGCCCTAGAATTCTTAAGTCTAAAAGGCATGACCTTGTAACAAAATGTCCACCAAGGGGTGATGAAAGATTTCTCATGCTGATCCTCCCTCTGCAATCCCGATTTGGTTATAACTCTTTGAAATACCATCCATTAAGGATAAAATTTCATAAGTGGTGGTGGAATCAATGATCATTTCAATATTAGTCAAGGGAAGTCATCTTTAGGACATGCATTATTGATGTCATGGAACTCAAATGACTGAGATCCTTATGCCAATGGGTTTCTTTCGAATAGTGATTATTTTAGATATCCAATATAAATAGTCAATGGGTTTAATAAAATCAACAACTAATAACTTTTCAAGTTATTGTTTGACAAGGAGTGTAATTTTAGGGTGCATATTTCTCAACTTCTACTTGATGGGTTTTATGTCCGGGTGAACAACAAGGTTGTGCATGAACAATTCAGGTCCAAACAGAGCATATCAATGTATGACCATGCAAATATATCTCCATATTCTCTTAACAACTCCATAAAAACATTTTTTTCTGACATAAGAGAGAATATCCCAACTTTATCATTCTAGTTCCTCTTGAGCCAATTTTGACAGATGGTTTCTTCCACAAGCATCTTAGAGGTATATTCCATTCATGTAGTATCAAGGGGAAGAGTAAGTTCAACCTCATTAGGTATCTCATCATCATCCTTAAACAGATATACCATTTGGTCTATAAATTATTTTTTTTGTTTTTCTACAAGTTCTTCAAAAATTTTATTGCTATGAGAATTTTGTTTATTCCTTACACAATGTTTCTCTGAAGTATTCTTACTCTTGTTTATGATGTTCTTATTCAAGCATCCACACATCTCTGCTTCTTCTCCAAAGTATGCATAGGTGTCTAGTTGAATTAAAATCCTTTCTTATGATCCCCAAATGGAATAGAATCCATGAGATCCATGAATTCTAAAATTCCTCTTTATTCTCAAATAAATCGATTAGCTCGTGAAATCGTTGATCCTAGTCTACAATTTTGGATATACAAGGGTTACTTGGCAATTGATTTGAGGATTGGATTAGATAAAGTAAGAACAACTAAATCAGGGAATAAGTTAGTGGAGGAAAGATCCTCATAGAGGCTACATTAGCAATCCATGTCACTATCAGAATGAGATGAGTCACCTTTAGAAGAGGTGACATCAATCTTAAATGGTGGATCATCATGAGGTCTTATTCCAAGACCATACTTGTTTGATTTTAAGTGAGGGATAGGAATGGGTTCTAATCTCCCTTGCACATTGATACCACATCCAAACCCATTGTAACCCATGATGTACATCATACAATGGCCTTTGACATATAGCAGGGTCGATGACATGAAGCCATGGTACCTTCAGGTACTCTACTAGTGGAATCTTCTAACATATTTTCCTTGGATAAGAAACCACTAGGAATGAAATTCTCAATGGTTTAGGGCATTATTCCCAAGTGATTTTGAACTGAAAGTAGGGTTTACCACATGTCATGGGTAACAATGATAAATATGATATTAATAAATCTTTTTAAGAGTGAATGGATCACTTGGGCCATATTTTGTTGACGTTGCCTCCCATGAAGTGAAAGGGTTGACCAAAGAAGGAAAGTATTAATTATAAGGAGTGAGTAAATCTAGATCCACACATTCCTTGATAGCCTCTATTTGTAAAGGAACAACAATTTCTATAAAAGGGCATTCATAAGCTACACAAGAAAAACTATGCAAGGATCTGTAATGTGTAAATTATTTCAGATCACCCTAAATGGTGATTATCTGTCCTTTATGGCACATTTTGATACATTGGTGGAAAGTTGAAGGAATGGCCTACATGACATGGATCCATGGGTGTCCTAAGAGCATGTTTTATGGTAGATCCAAGTCAAGGACATAGAACGTTGTATCTTGACAAGTCATCCCTACTTCCATTGGAACTACTATAGTGTCTACTGACACTCACTCCTCATTATCATAGGTTATGATTATAATAGTTTTGGCACTGGATCCTTTTCGAGTGGCCTAGCTATTTAACCAACTTTGAAGTATAAATGTTTAAACCAGATCTACCATCCACAAGTACTCTCTTGATATTGGAGTAACAACTACTTCTAGATATAAGGGTAAGTTGTGTTCTGGGTCGTTACACGGGATTGTAGTGTGATCAAAAGTTATATGATAATTTGAGTCAAGGTGTGTAATCATGGCTTGAAGGTGTGAGGGATATACATCGATGGAGACCCCCAAACTCTACAGTGTTTTATACAATATTTTTTTATGGGTAGTAGATATTTTGAGGAGATCTAAGATTGATATCCTAGTGGGTGTCTTCTCTAACTATTCTATTAGATTGTACTGACCTTCCTAAGGGATAGGTAGAGGATTTGGTATGATAAAACAAGCACATCATGTCCCTACTATAGAACTCTTTTCTAATATCCTAATAGTATTGACTTGTTCATCAGATGAACGGATACATCCTATAAGGGAATTGAAGGGGCTATCCTTGGTAGGGTAAACATAGGCAGCAATCCTATAGGAATTGGAAGTTTTTCCATGATCTGAATTCCTTTTCTTTTTATCTACATGGATAGGAAATGGAATTTTAAAGATACCCATTTTCTCATTTGGCCCTTTTCCTAAGTCGGGGCGATAGGCTATGACAATTTTCCCTCTTCAATGAGGTCTTGTATGTAATGACATAGTCTCAAGAACCTATCTGTCTTGTGCCCTTTAACATGGTGAAATTCATAATACTCATATTATTTGAACCAACCAGGTTTTGGAGCATCTTTTGGGTATGATACCATCGCGGTTGGGTATTCCACCATGTTTACATTATCTAATTATTTTAGTATGGCATATAGGGATTTTGTTAATTTGTGAATGCACGTTTGGTGGGTTCCTTGGGATGAGGTTCTTGTGAGAGATTTAAAATTGGACCAATCTGCATGGTTTGGACTCTTTTGGAGTCTGTAATGCCATCTCCAATGACATGTTTGTTTTTTTGAAGAACTTTGGTTTATCTAAGGATTTTTCTTCATGTTTTCTTTACAACTAGTTTAAGTGTTCCCTTTATGATGAGGGCCTTTTCAATTTGAATTCCCTTCTCTATAACTTCTTCAAAGTTAGATCCGTAGTGCATTTGCAAATGGAAGGCTATCTTTGGGTTCAAGTTAGGCACAAATATTCTTACTAGCTTTTTTTTGGCAAGGCACAAGGGAAACGACTTGCCAACCCTTGCCATCGTTGTAAAAGCTCGCAAATGTCTCATTGGGATTTTGTTTTATATTGCAAAGGTCGTTCATTGTGATATCATTTTCCATGTTGTAGGAATAATGTCATACAAATTTTTTTGCTAATGTGGGCCACATTATAATGGAGCCCTTGGGTATGCTAAAGAACCATTCCAATCCCAGTGCCCCTAGGCTACGAGGGAAGATTCATATTAAGAAGTTATCATTGTATACGACCTCTTGGCAAGCCATATAAAAGTCTTTGATGTGATCATGAGGATCACCTTTTCTTTTATATTTATCGAATTTAGGAATGGTAAAATTCTTTGGGAAGGGTTGTCATAACATGTCCTTATCGAAGGGGTAAGGGAATAGTTCTTCATATAAATATTTCCTATTATGTCCTATGTTTTCCTCTTATAGCGTAGTAAGCATGTCTTTCATTGATTTTAATTCTCATTCAATGATTTGTTATTTGGTAGGATACATTGGTCTTTGTGCCTTAGCCACTTTAAAGGTCGTGTCACTATACAGATCAAAGTGGAACTCACTAGATTTCATTTTGAGTTTGTCTTTATATACGTTCCTACTTGAAGAGCCTAAGTTTGCTAATTTTTGGCTCAATTTCAAGATATTTTTGAACGATCTCTTCTTGAATTAATGGATCCTCTTCCTCATCGAACTTGGGAGGCGGTGAGGCTTTACACTCAATCTTCACTTTATGTGAAGCTTTGTAATAAGGTCATCATGGATCACCAAGTGGCTTGGATGGGTCTCCTTCAGTGGTGTTGTGATGTTTCCCAGAAGTAGAAGCATACCCTACGTCAAAGGGGTTATCCATGTCTAAGAGGGACATTCATTTTTCGGCTTAAGATAAATGGCCTTAGTTTCGCTTAGCGTTCTTTTGGAAGCTTGGATCCTAACTCTAAGAATCTTGTGAGTACTTGATCTATGTTGTAATAAATGAGTTCTTTAAACTGACCTAGTTCTAATTGATGTTGTTATTCAAAAGAATCATATTCTTCTATGCTATGATCAATCAATGGCTCTGTGTCTTTAACCTATGAAAAGAGAGATGCTAAGTTGTTTCCAATAAAGGGAGCGATTTAAAAGGACTTTCTCCTAAGTCGCACTCATTTGGTTTGGATGCCATCTTCATGATTCTAGGTATCACTAGTCAAAGTGATATTAGGTTTTATCTAAATGTCTATGAAGTTTACATGAAACCTAGGTGTATGTTTTTATAATTCATTTGATGTGATGTTAAAATAACCTTGTGTGTTCTAGAAGTAATGTTATGTACTTTTTTATCACTCAAAGAACACATATGAACAATCATATGAACACTCATATGAAATGATCACACAAATTTCCATTCTACCAAGCTTATACCCTAGCTATGATTATGGTGAAGGGTCCAAAGCAAATAGTGACAATATCGTATCAATACGCATGTAAAGTTAGAATTATAACAAGACCTAAATATTAAATTTGTCTTGATGAAATATCTCGATGAGGTATACTCAAACTAGTTTAAATGCTGATGAAAGTTAAGTTTTCTTTAAAATGGGAGTTGTGAGTAGTATGTATAATGTAACAACACTATCTTTATACATTAACCAAGAAAGTAAGGTGTTAGTATCAAGATAACATTATTTTGGTATATATAAGGAAATATCGACACTCTCAAAAAATACTTAGATGACGTCGAAACTGAAATGAAGTATGAGTATAACAAAAAAATTAGTTATGCGAGCAACATAACCACATAATAAAGGGACTTATATCAAGTTCTCAAGAAATTGAAAACATGATGTAAGTACCAATATTGTGTGACTAGAATGCGAGAAAAAAACTATCAACCTAAGGAGAGATAAATGATGAACTGAAATCGCAGTAGTGAAGATGATCCTAAAATCAAGATCAAAGGACTATCAAAGATATGAAAACATACTTGCACACTTTAGATGTTTAACAACCCAACCATAAACATGGATGGGCATAAACAAATGAAAAATTGGTGAGTACTATCTTTAAATCCACGAAACCATTCAATAGACTCGCATATGCACCTTTAAATCCTAAAACCATTCAATAGACCTGCATGCACCTTTTTTATTGATCACATAGAAGATTAAATGAATTCATGCAAAGTTTCCTTCACAGACCACATTGTATGTCAAATTTGTTCTCATGCACACAAAACAAATCTCTCTTCTCATATACTTGGCTCTCAATATTACAAACTCCTTATCCTTCTTGTTCTGATTATCTATTATGAATGCTATCATACAACTTTTTATTCTTTTAAATAAATTTATTTTCAAATTTTCAACCGAGAATTGATTTTCCTTGAAGATTCACCATCCCGAACTCTCAAGGACTATCAAGAAATTTCAAATGTAAATAGCAATGCATGAAATCAAAAGTCATTTAAGACAAGAAAGGATCACCCTTAGTAACTCCTAGAGACTCCCATTGATGATATTCATAGCATTTCCTCATTACATTTACTCATACTTAAGATCTTAGACATCAAGACTTTAATAATATATATAAAAATAGAGTACTTAGCCATAAATGTATTTTATTAAAAATATTCTTCATATATAGAGATCCTTTCACAAGATTACCCTTCCATAAATGAGTAACTCACTCCTCCAATGTGAGATTTTTTTCTCATATACATATTATATTAACCCTAACTAATTTTCATGCCTACATGTCATGAATTTTCATCTTAGAAAGACATTTTCAATATTTAAACATATCAAATTTTCTCCTTTTCACGTGTTAGGAGTATACATAACATGAATTGACCTCTTCATAACATGACTTGACTAACTAACCCATTAACACTCATATCACAAGCCAAAAATGACTCACACAATTCAAATTTTCAAAATACCATTTTGGATGGAAAAGTAATTATTTGAATATTTGAAAACATGACTCCACTTAGAAAACATGTTATGAGTTAAAATGACATTTAGACCCCATATCACAATTTACAAACCCAAAATTGATCAAAAACAAAAATTACACCTTGGAGAGATGCTCCTGCATCAATACTATACAAGAATTTATGGATAATCTTGAAGAATTCTTGCGATGAGAAACCATTGAATATGGTAGCGATCGAGGTTTTGAATTTGAGTGAATGAGAAAATGATGGTAGGGAAATCCCGCCGAGACTTGGGGGCCAGGATGCAACTGTAGAAGAAGGGGAGATCTAGGGTCAGGATGAAAGGGACCCAAACAATACTATGGAATCTTGGACAAATTGAGTAAAAAATAGAAATTCTCGAAGAACCAAATATTTTTCCTCCAGGTGGTCAAGGAAGCATTGGGAAGCATTTTGGAAATTCTGTATTCCCTTCTAAAAATCACTACAACAAATCTCAACAAATATTTAATGGGGAAAATTGTTGGTGGGAGACCAAATATCGATGATGTTAGAAGGTGGGCCAATCTGAAGTGGAAACCAAAAGGACACCTAGAGGTAAGTGCTCTTTCAAATGATTTCTTCCTCTTTAAATTCATTATTCAAGAAGATATGCAGAAGGTTTTGGAAGAAGGACCTTGGTTCTGGGGTAAATCTAGATGGTATCTCAGGAAATGGGAACCAAATTTCAACCCAGAAAAAGAAAATATGAATCAGTTTCCTATGTGGATTCTTCTCCCTAATATTCCATTGGAATTTTTGCATGAAGATATATTCAAAGGAATAGAAAATTCTTTGGGTTATATAGTTATAATAGACAATGCAACCTTGCATATGTACATACTAGTTTGTGTAAGAATTTGCATCTATACACGATTGCTTTGATAGGGATATTCCTAAGAGTATCAAGATCAAGTATAGCCTAAGGATATGGGAGCACAAGATAGAAATGGAGAGTTACCCAATGAAATGTACCAAATGCAATGGATGGGGCCACTTGACTTAGAACTGTAATTTCAAGATCTCCAAGAGGTACATCACAGTGACGGGGAATGAAGGGAAAGAAGAGAAAGGAAAAGGAATCATGGAAAGTTCAACAAATCAAAGGTAAGCTTTTGTGAATAAACATACTGAAGGAAAATGAATCATGCAAAGAGGAGGGATTTACCCTAGTGGTTAATAGAAGGAGATCTAAAAATCTTTCATGTTCTGAATCAAAGGTAAAGGAAAAAATAAAGGATCAATTAGCCAAGGATTATCCAAAGGACCACAAGATGGAGCTATTTGATTCAAATAAAGAGAAAGGAAGAAAATATAGTGGTCAGGTAAATTCCCTGCAAAAAGCCAAGCATGATATTATGTTTCTTGCCTCCACCCCGGAGGAAAAGGTACAGGACATGACCTTAGTCCAGAAGGAACAAGAGATGAATGAAATTTTGGATAGTCCAAAGGGAGATAAGATGACAGTTGGAGATTTTATTAACCTATCCATGAATGAAATAATGAATGGTCATTTCTCTATTCATCAAGATATGGAAAGAAAAGAAGAGGAGCTAACTCTGGCAAGAAGGAGCTTCCCTAGAAAGAACTCCTTCAAGGAAGAGAAAAGGAACTCATACTGCTAAAAAGGGAGTTTCCTTAATGTCCCCTATGGGAAAAGGAGAATTTCTAGAAGGAGATAATCCTATTAATGTGGAAATTTCCACCAGTAAGTAAGGCATGCCTAAAAATTTAAATTAAGGAAAAAATTTACCCAGAAGGAAATAGATTCAGGGAAACAACTATGTTTAGACTAGAAGGTGTTTAAAAAAACCCAATCTTAGAAAATGAACTGCATTTCATGGAATGGAAGAGGGCTCAATAGCCCGGTGAAGTGGAGGGTTCTTAAAGACTTGATTGAAGGAAATAAAATTGATGTAATGGATTTGCAAGAAACCAAAATGAAAGAAGACTTTTTCCTAAATTCCTGTAAATCTTTTAGAGTAACTCAAAACCTTTTGTTGTTAGTTCTAAAGGGGCCTCTAGGAGGTTATCTATGGTATGGAATATAGAACTTTATGAGGGAACTCGATGGTGAAAAGAGACCACCATATGGATGTGATGATGAGAAATATGGAAAACAAAAAAATTGGATCTTATCCAACATCTATGCTCCTACTCATTACAAAGAAAGGAAAAAATTATGGCAATATATTCAAACTTTCAAATAAGATATCACTAGTACTAAGTATTTTAATGACTTCATCTCCAATTCTTACCTCCATGACATTGATCTTAAAGGTAGTAAATATACCTGGTCCAATAGAAGAGTTTATGTTCATCATATTCAAGTGAGATTGGACCATGTCTTGGTTTCGTAAGAATGGTAAAGCCAGGATATAACTCTTTTCTCTCTTCCTAAGATAGGGTATAATCATAACCCGATTCTACGGTTGATAAAGAGTACCTCTAGAAGAATAACTCATTTATTCTTCGAGAAGATGTGGCTCTATAGTGAAGATCTGAAAGATATTATCAACGAATGGTGGAAGCTGAAGGTTCAAGGAACTGCAATGTTTAGACTGACTAAAAAAATTCATAATGTCAAAAATAATCTCAAAATATGGAACAAGAAGAGATTTGCAATATTTTTAGAAGAAAATCGTGATCAAATCTGACTTGCTAAATGTCCAAAGGAAAATTGAAGGGGGATAAGGACTTAGATTCTATAGACTATGAAAAGGAAATATCTCTTCTATAGGAATACCACAACATCCTTAGTAAAGAGGAAATATTCTGGAGACAGAAATCTCATGTCACTTGGTTAAGGAAGGGGACAAAAATAATAGGGTTTTCCAACTATCTACCCTCAAGTGAAGAAGTTTCAATAGAATATGTAAATTAAGGAGAGGAAGGTTTTATTATGGAAGAGAAATAAGAAATCAATAAAGAAGCTATTTATTTCTTTAAAAACTTTCTCACAAATCGCAGTGTTCCCAATCTGGCCAAAGAGCAAGATTTTCTGAACTGCATTCCATCCTTAGTTTTAGAGGAAGAAAATTATCATCTTTCTATGATCCCTTCTTTAGAGGAGGTGTAATTAATGGTAAAAATATCATCCCCGATAAGGCCCCTATTCGAATGGGTTTCAAGATTTTTTCTTTCAACATTTCTGGGATATCATAAAAATGATGTTTATAATGTCATAAAAGAAATTTGCAATCAGAAAAATATTCTAAAAGATATGAATTATACCTTCCTAGCCTTGGTTTTGAAATGTGTAAATTTATGGAATTGAAGGACTTTAGACCTATAAGCATGTGCAATACTACATATAAAATTTGCACGAAACTCTTGGCTCTTCGTCTTCAACTGATCCTCCCGGATATCATTTCTGAACAACAAGGTGGTTTTTTCCTTGGACTCCAAATCCAAGATGGGATCATTACTATCAAAGAACAAGATAATTCATTGGAAATACTCAACAAGAAGGCTGTTATGTTCCTAAAATTGGATATGGCTAAAGCATATGATAGGGTCTCATGGAGTTTTCTTGACAAAATTTTTGACCAATTTGGCTTCAATTATTCCTTTAGAAGTTTGGTAAAATCTTATATTTTTAATGCCAGTTCTCTATTCTTATGAATGGGTCCCCTTTTGTTTTATTTCCTAGTTGTTAAGGAATAAGGCAAGGGGAACCCCTTTCACCTTTTCTCTTCATTATTTTGGTTGAAGCTCTCAGTAAAAGACAAAATGTTGAAACTAACAATGGCTTCATCAAAGGGTTATCTACGGTGAGGGGTATGGAGAAGGTGTCTCACCATAATTTTTTTATGACACTATTATGGTGGGTGAAGTGTATTATTTCTGAATAAAAAAGTTTAAATCCCTCTTGGATGATTACATGGAGGTATCGGGTCGGTTGGTGAGCTATAGAAAAAGTTCTCTTTTTTTCCTCAACTATTTTAAGAGCAGATGTAAGAATATTTTTGGGATTTTGGGTTATGTCTATAAACCCTTTCCAAACTTATATTTACATATCCCCCTTGGGGATAAAATACCTTCTTATACATAATGGAATTTTTTTATAGAAATATTCGATAAGAAGCTCATGGGGTGGAAAGCTTAATCTGCTCTCTCGAGTCAGGAAAATCACCCTTCTCAAGATTTCTCTTTAGTGTCTTCTAGTGTATGCTATATCTCTCTATACACTTCCTCGGATAATAGGAGAAAAACTTGGAAAATATCCAAGAAATATTTCTATGGAGTGGTACGAGAAAGAAAAGAAAGAATCCTGTTGGTAACTTGGAATAGAGTCTGTAAACTTGAAAAAAATAGGGGGACTTGGCCTTAGAGACTAGACTAAAATGAACAAATCTCTCTCGGGATAAAATTGGTTGAAGACTAATAAAAGAAAGTGGGGTGTGGATGATAATTCTCAGGGAAAAATATTAGATGGAGGAAAATTAAAAATGGTGGATCTTCAAACCAACATCTTTCAATGGATCAAGTGTTTGGAAAGCTATTAATTGGGCTAAGGACCTCTTTGCTAAGGGAAGTAGATGGAAAATAGGGAAAGTCAATGAAATATGTTTCTATATGGATAAATGGGCTTGAAAATTTATCCTCAAAGAAAAATTCCCCCAAAATATCTAAACTATTTGAACACAAACATGGGGAAAAATAAACAATTATATGGAACCTCAAGAAAGCTTTGAGTCTGGAAACACCTAGAATTAGACATGAAGGAATTAAAAACACATATGGATAATCTCAATGATTTCCTAAAAAAATTTGTGTCTTCTAACAACAAGGAACAATATCAAATTATGTGGCAAAGAGAACACAATGGAAACTTCTCGATTAAATATGCCTATACGTATTTCTTTGAATAGGAAACTAGAGAGAAATATATTATAGCGGGAACGGTTTGGAATAAGAATATAACTCACAAATTCAATGTTTTAAGTTTTCTTGTGGTGATAAATAGGATTATTATTGTGGATAAGCTTATTAAACGAGGTTTCCATATAGTCAAAAATGTGCTCTATGTGAACAAAACTTGGAAATGGTGAATCATATGTTTTTAGAATGTCCCTTTTTTGCCCATATTATGTCTCATATTATGGGTATGTTCTTGATCAAGTGGATTATTCCCAAGGATACAATCTATCTGGAATTAATGGAAATTACCTTTCAATAGTCAAGGTTTGAAAAACCTATGGCTTATGAGCCTTGGCCACTCTTGGTGGGATATATGGAAAGAGAGAAATCAAAGGATTTTAAATAACAAGAAACTCCCTAATAGAATGATCATAAATATGTGTTTACATGATGTTAGAATTTTTTTTTGTATCTTCAAGAATAAAGGAGTGGAATTCAAGGAATGTGAATAATGTATAATAAAGATTTGGAACCTAAACTACGCTCCTCTAGATCTAGGAAAAGCAACCCTAGAGAAGGGGTTAAGTGGATTCCTCCCGGGAAGGAGTTATTAAACTCAACTTCGATGGGGCAGAAAAAGGGAATCCGGGAAAGGCAGGAGGAGGAGGATTTTTTTGTGATCACAATGGTAGGTTTCTCCTTGCTTATTTATTTTATCTAGGAATTCAATCTAATCATGTCGCTGAGGCTGCAATGATGTTTTGGGGTCAAGTTAGCTAAAGAGAAAGGGTTCAAATACCTTCTTGTAGAAGGCAAATCCTTGAATATAATTTTATGTATGAGAGGGGGTAATAGTTCTGTCTCTATTACTATTGAAGACTTCATCAACAATGCTAAGAACAAACTTGCCTCCTTTGTTGATATATCTTTCGGTCATGTTTTTCAAGAAGGAAACAAATTGGCCAATGTTTTGGCAAATAAGGGGTGGAAGCTAAGGCTTTTAAGGTGGTCGAGGATCTTATTTTTTGGAATCCAACTTCATAGATATCTTGGATCAAGAAAAGGCCCCAAACAACATTTCTTCCAATGAGGAGGGAAATAGGTAATAATACCCTTTGGGTGATGCACTTGGATTTTCTAAATCTTGCACTCGTGCAATCCTTTATCTCTTTATCATTTCAAAGTTTGGGCAGATCTCCTTGTTATGTTGAATCATCTCTCCAAGTGTGTTAATAGGAACCATTTCAAGAAAATACTTCTACGGGAAGAAGAACTTCAATAGGAAAATGGGTGGTGATCTCGTGAGAAATGAACCGAGTAAGGTCCGGACTATGAATAAAGAGGTAGAGAAACTTTTTGACAAGGCTGGTTTGTTAAAAAATTCAACATTTTTGATGGGTTTGATGAAAATTTGCGTTAAGCTATCATGAATACCTGAAAGGATGGTCATATTTGGGTTCAAAATTTTTCTTTCACTATCTCTTGAAGTTCATTGCTAAAATTATGGGTCTGCCCCAAGAGGAAAAATTTTTGTTCAAGCCCAAGTCGGACTACAACCAAGAGATCGATTTTTCTTTCTTGGTAAGGGGATACCTAAAACTCTCCATAATGGTTATGCTATAGAAGATATACCCCATCCTTACACTGAAATTGATCATATTATTTTGGCTTATATTACCCTTGAAGGATGTTATAAAGCTATTTATGGGTATCATTTTCCCATGTTAAATTACATTCACAATGATAGACCCTATAATTTCCCTAATTTTTTGTTCCTTTCAATAGCTAAGTCAGTCATTCAAGTTGATAAAGGAAATTTCTCCCTGACTTTGCATTAAGGCCTGATCAAAGCCATGATAAATTTGGGAACCCCCTCATTGGTAAAAATGAAAGATTTGGGGCTTTGACAAAATGGTCTTCGGTCATTTTTGGAGGGAAGACTATGATTTTGGACACCAGGGAGGATTTTGTTAATAGGGATGATGTGGGGAAGTTTGTGGCTAAAATAACTACATCCCATTTGGCTAAGGATATCCTTAAAAATTAGAGTCGAGAGAAAGGAGATTCTTGAACATGGTGAGAAATTGGAGGTTAGCTCTGACTGGGGAGCAGCCAGACTAAGTAATTGGGTTAGATAGAGACAAAGAATAATCAGGAAGTGGATGTTATCCTCACTAAAAGAAGTGAGGAGAATAATCTTGGACATGAACATGACTCCTCCGATGGTAAAATATCAAAATTACTAAGGATGCCATTGATAGTCTTCATGCTCTCAAAACTTCCTAGAAGAATTTGTTTAATGCTCAAGATAAGGTGGTTAAATCCAATGTTTTCATGAGGGATTTTGAGAACTGCAGGCTTGACACCGATATCAACAGACACAAGATAATCATGGTGACCATTTATTTGAGGGAGTTGTAGGAAAAAGTGGAGAAGCTTACCTCTATTGTCCTTAGCGAACAACTGAAAAATGATAATGAAATATGCTTGTCTATGGAGAATGAAATGTTGAAGATGGAGGGTATTATCCTATAGATCAGGGATGTTCATATCCTAAATGTCAAAATTACAATTCACCATCTAAAACTCCTTGTTGAGATGATCCATTCCATGGAAATTGTGAAGAACAAGGAAAAAGAGGGGTCTGGTTCTAAAGTGGAGATAGCGGAACTAGACTATAAATATTGGAAATCCACTATTGCTAGCCTGGTTAAGGAATGGAATGGATGCATGCACACGGTGGGTGAATTGATCAATGAATGAAGGTGAATCTCTTTAGCTTTTTTTTTTTTTTTGCTTTGCTTTTAGTTTCTATGTTTTTGTTGTTAGTTATTATGTAATTGGCCTTTTTGGCTTTGGTTTCTAGTGGTGGCTCTTTGTATGGATCTGTTTCTCTGAGAGGGTTTCAATGGCCATCCCCTTGACCCTTATCTAAATTTATATATTACTTTGTAAGGGATAGGTCCTCCTTAACCCATTTTTACCTATAATAAAAAAAAATCTTGAAGAATTCCACACCAAGGTCAAAAATGTGAAGATTTTAGTGACTCTTAAAATAATAATTGAGCTGAATGGAATCCCAAATACAAGTATGAGAATTCAAGCTAGACCTACTTATACTGATATTTTTCAAATATTTCATGTAGAGGGTGAAAAATTCCTTCTTTTTCTATAAATACTAAAAATGAAATCAAGGGAATAATTAGAAATACCCTACCTAAGCCATGGAAGACTATAGCCTATTGGATAATGAATTATATCAGTTGTTGGGAAATATAGTCTTGTTTGAGGGGGAGAATAAGAATGGTAAACCATTTGAGACACTCAACTAGTAAACTTTAGTAGAAAATCAATCTACCTAGGTATTTATAAGACTCCTTCAAAATAATTGCTAGTAGGTTTGTTTAAAGAATCAGATCATTAAAACACCATGGCCTAATATACCTTATTTTCCAATACCATTTTCTTAAACAATCCTAAAGGGAAGAATTATGGTATAATTTTAAACAATAAATTAAGCAAGAATAAACTAAACCATACTTGGAAACAAGCATTTCACCTAGTATAGATAAATGAAATATTAAGGTCGCTAAGGATCAGACTCAAATAAGTAATTTGTCTTGATATGTTTCCTTCCAACATTATTGAGGGAGAAATATCTAAGAAAATAGTGGGGAAGTCTATAAAAATACAAGAAAAAGGATGCTTCATAATAAAACCAATATCAAAACACCTTAGATTATAGAGGAAAGTGAGGAACAACGTGATGTGTGATTATTCTTTCAAGAGATGAATAGGAAATGGTTTTCATTCATCCCTCCCATGTAATAATAAGTAGCAAAAGGTTTCTTATAAAAACTATCCTAAAATTGTCACTAAATAAAATGTAAGCATGGCATACAAAAATTCCCACAAGAACCTAATCCTCATTCAAGAGTGAAAGGCAAGAAGGTCAGTAAGAAACGTCCTATATAAGAACTGTCTTAAGAAAAATTCAAAAGAAAAATAGACATCATAGATAAATCCCGATAATATCCTTCCCTAAAGAACAACATAAAAGGATAAGAAAACTAACTCTCCCTACAAATGAATTGGAAAAATAACTCAAATATTTGGATATTGTAAATATCTTAGAATCATTTAATCAACATCCTCCAATTAACCAATAATCGCATAGGCCTATAAACATGTAATAAAGAGTAGAGCCTACAACTGAACAAGAAATGGTGGGTACTATAAATGTTAAAAATATAGTATAATCCATTGATATTGAAATAAGTATAGAGATGAAATTATAAATAATTTCATTTCAAACTTCTTATTCCTCACAAGTAGATAAAAGAAATTCAATAATAATGAAAGAAGGGTTTCAAGTACAAGAAGATCTAAAAAGTACCAACAAATACACCAATCCTTAACCCTTTCAATGAAAAAATCTAGTTATCAAAAAACAAGAAGAAGAAATTATTTTTTGAGACAATATCTAGCTGATAAACAAATGAAAATTATTGAACTATAAAATCAAGTTGAAGAATCAAAATATAAAATACATAACAAGGATATTGAATTATTGATTATAAAAGAAGATCTATCTCTTACAAAACAAGAGACTAGTGACAAATACCATTATATTTTGGAATTGACTTGAAAATTCTAAAAATTAGAGATAAATAATAGTGAAAATGAATAAAACATTTATAATCAATAGAAAGAACTTCAAGAAGTAAAAAGTCAACTATAAATGTAAATAAAATAAAATTTATGATTTAAATCAGACTATGGAATATATTTAAGTACAAATCCCTCCTCCCTACATTCAAATATAAAATGATGAGAAACATATCTTGAATCCCGAGAAAATTATGAAGATTTGGGGAGAAAGTAAATCATGGGTGAAAAGTTTAAGAAGAGTCTTGAAAAATGGATAATGGGAAAATCAAGAATTAGTATAAGGATTATCTCTTGCTTTTCAGTATGGAGAAGCATTGGAATCTTATAGAAAACCATCTATAGTTTATCATTTATTTATAAAAGAATAATTTTTTAGGTGGAAAATGTTAAGAATTACCAAAAATTACCTCATGAGTTGGAAACTGAAGTACAATTCTTGAAAGCATACTTTACCAAAGCATAGTAGAGAAACAAAATCAATTATGTGAGTTCTTATTCTATTACATTTTGTATCTCATCACTAATTTCATGATAAATTTATATGTTGGAGAGGTACAACTAATATATTTTATATCTCTTTATCAAAACCAAATCCTATGGAGGAAGGAACAATAATCTTTCACCAGTTTAGAGACAAGCACTAAATTACTCATGAGGTCTGAGTACCCCAAGCCCAAATATTTTATTAGAACATTTTGTTAGTTAATCTACAATGGGAATGTAGAAGAACAATATTTCTTCGGATGGAAGGTGTAATTTTGACATTTAACATTTTACAGAGATAAATTCAATAATTGTTGGTTAGAGAAATGGCTAAGTGCTAAGCCATGCATGGAAGTATGAAACCATTCCTAGAAGTGCAGACAAGGAGTTAAAAGAAACAAATAAGGGTCAAAGAGGGATTAAAGACAAGAAAATATGCAAAAAGTGCGTGCCATGTATAGGAAAAATTTCACACATAGAAACAGAGTTAAGGACTTAGACATTTTAAGAGGAAGGCTAAAAATAGAAGGAAAACAAATTTATGTGAGGCACACAAAATGTATAAAAATATGTGATTAAAGAGGTAAAATAACATCCAAGGATACTTCTATTTATAGGATTTAAATCAGGATAAAGAAAATCTATTTATAGCTTGATCTATAGTTAAAACAGAGTTGTAAAGCATGCAACCTATTATTAGCATGCCTATTATTAGGAAAACACATGTAAGTGGTGAAGGGAAAGTCCCACTATGTATAAATAGGGGTATAGCTCTTGCACTTAGTATATATTGGGATATGTGTCGATACTAGAGTTTCAGAATCGAGTGTTTGTATGCACGCATGGTCCAAACACATGGAGGTCAATGAGCTATGGATTTAATCAGCTTATTTTTTATATAATCAATTATGTTTATAATGGATAATTGTGTCTCATTATAAAATATGACTAGATCTAAGTAAGGTGTTATGGGAATTAAAATAATTGTGTTGATTATCTATGTTAAATGATTTCTTTATTATGTGTTTCCAATATTTTATGCTTTATCACTAATTATTCATGTTAGAATGATTATGATTATTGTGTTTGTGTTAACAACATATTTATAAGTGAAGTAAAGGAGAAACCTGGAGGTTACACGTACTGGGTGAGCATTCATACCTATGTCTGGATGAAGTTCTAGTGCGCTCAACCAAGTATTAGATAAACAAGACAACATTTTTGTTCCATTTCTAGGACCTCTTTTCAAATGTTCTCATCAAGATGTCGTATGCACATGGAATTTCGATTGTATTTGGGGAATATTTAGATCTAGATACATGACAACCAGGATGCGTTTACTCGAGATACAACACGAACTAACTTTAATGCACAAAAGTGGGTGGAGGAAAACCTCTAGATTGATTATATGAGACATTCTTCATCTTATTTCTAGTAAAATTGTTCTAAAGGTTAGTGGATTATGTGGAGAATAGGGGTGTCTGGATAGGAAGGAAGCATTTTTTAGAGCTAGGATCACTATCATTAACTCTCTAATTTGGATGCACGGTAGAGAAGAGTTGTAAACTATTTGTGGGAAAGTGTGTTGTGTAGTTATAACTTGGAATACATAATATCGACATACTCATTCCCATAGGAAGTATAGTTCTATTTTTTGCATGAGCCAAGAGGATAATATTTTTATGTGAGACCTTTAGCCATCAAGATCTTAATGTTTGAGATGGGAATGGATAGTTTACCTATGGAAGGATAAAAATCCACCATGCGTTGGTGTAAGAAGAAATTTTGGGATGTATGGCATTGGTCCAAGTGGAAGAAAGAGAGAGAGAAGAAATAATTTATAGGTATAATGATGTGTGAGATAGGGAAGTTGAAGAAGCATTAAGAGCATCGGGAATTTTGATAAGAAGAAGTGATGAGAGCCCTAGAGAAGATGAGGGACTACGGGATAATGACATCCTAGTGTTAGGAAAACACACTAGAATAACCCCTTTGACATAAGATGAAAGTGATTTTGAGGAGAGATTGAGAACCATTGGCACACATCTAATTAATATTGACAACATAGCCATTATGCAAGGTGCTTAGAATAAGGAAATTGTTATATAAGATCATCATAGTGAAGGTGAGTAGGAAAGTAATCAAGTATCACCACATTTGGTAGGAGATACAGGTATGCATGTATTGGTATCACCTCAAGAGGTTCAGTAGATTAAGGATGTGCATATGGAAGCATAAAAATACCCATGTTTGAACAAAGTTTATTTGGAAACAATTTGGTAGGTGCATCATCATGACAAAGAAACAATGCACTACCTATTGGAAGTAGTAATATTGATGGATTTGAGGACAAAAATTGTTGTGTATCTAAAAAAACTATAGGGAAATAAGGTGTTACTTCTATAGTTCCCAAGGTCATAACAAGAGGTTTAGGAGGTTCGGGACCACCACCACATAGAGGTAATCTTAATGGAGCATAGGCTCAATATCTGGCCACACTTCGGGAAAAGAGCCACAACAACCCCAAAACCACACTAACGAGACCCATTAGATTTTCTTTGAGATGTCTCTTCATTTTTTAGACTATAGAGGTGTGGAAGATGCAATTGAGCATGTACATAAGTTTGATTTATTATGGAGTGCAAAGGGAATAAAATTTTTGGATAGAAATTCATGCCAATTCACAACAACACTTTAAGGCCACACATATATCTAGCACAATAAATAAGATCCATATTTGATAACTTGATTGACTAAGATGCATTGCACACCGCCTTCTTCGCTAATTTTCATATCCCTAAGTTTGAGAATAAGAGTATTAACGTGCTAAAGGATAATAAGCATGGTGTATTTTAAAGTGTTAAAGAATATGGTACATGTTGTAATACCTTGTTTTCTAATCTTTCCTATGATATCCATAAAATATATAATGTGCAATGGTTTGTACAAGGCTTATTGACATCCTTCTAGAAATTTCTTTCACGTAATTCATTTAGTGATCCACGTGAATCCTTAGAAGTAGAGTTACATGTAGAAATAGGAGTAAGTGTAGACATAAGGGTAAGTCCATTCCTTGAAGGCCGAGATAATAGAAATGGTCACTCAGTTGGATAATTTGTTAGCCAATTCATCACATGAAACATGTAGTGGATTATGGTGTATTTATTGTTAAGTTGAAGGGCATACAAAAGATATTTATCCATGTTGGAATGTGCACATGCTACTAAAATCCTTGGAGATCTATCATAAGAATCATGATGTCTCGTAACTATCCACTTATACAATGTGTGACATAGAAGAATGTATGCATGTATTAAAAAATATGTGATGCACATACCCATGACACAAATGAATGAAATTTTATTGATCATATCCATGAGGCACATGAAAAAGGGTTCCACCAGACCATTATGAAAATTAGCTCACAAGAACAAGAAAGGAAAAATAGTGAGGAGCGTAACAATGTAAATGGAGGTTTCATAGGTGGATATAGAAGAAGATTTCATGGTGGAAAAATAAGGTTTACATGAAGGACATGTAATACTTATGGGTCACTTGATCATTTTGACAGACGAGTGTCTAAAGAATCGGGTATGAGCGTAATGTGGGAAGGTGCATAAGGTGGAAGGTTTTCCAAATTGGTATGCCCACATGTGTAAAAATAACAAAAATGATAAGGGAATAACTATGATGAAAGTAAAGTGCACAAGGTAGGAAAAATGGGCACGTAATAAGATGGTTGATCTAGAACTTAAACATGTATTAGTCAATATGCATGCAGAGGTAATGAACGCATGTGAAAAAGGAAGGTGAGACCCCTCATCGGATGGGAAGAGGTGGTACAAGAAAATCATCTAGACGAGGCCTAATAAAAATAAGTATATCATGAGATCGTGGGAGTTATCTAAGAGATACAAAGAGAAATTTATTCTTTGAAAGAGCTAGCACACGAGAGGGAACATACGAATGGTACCCAACTTACTTAGAGGAATGTTGATGACCTTAAGGAAGTATAAAAAATGATGAGGAAAGATAACATCATACCATTTTAGGATAGTGGTTTAGATAAAAAGTTTCACATGTAGGGGTTGAAAGAGAGTACAAGATTCTACATGAAAATTTACTACCACAAGACCATGAGTATGATAAGGAGATCACCTTGGATGCGATAATAAATGGTTAGCTAGTGAGTAACATTATTATTAATACATGTGCAGAAGTTAATGTTCTCAATTTAGATTATCGGAACTAGATAGAAAGTCCACCATTGTAGGAATCTTAAAATGTGTTGTACATGGATAGAAAAAAAGGGACATGCCCATTGGAGTGCTAAAATATTTTTCAATCTCTATTCAATGAGATAGATTTATAAGTTATTTTGACATACTTGAGTTAGCATAAGAATATATCTTCCCAAAACTTTTAGGCCATCCCTGGTGCTATGTTAATAATGTAGACTTACATTTCAACAAGAGGTACATTATTTTTTAGAACAAGGATAAATACATTGTAATACCTCTTGATGATGAAAAAAATTCTCCTTATACAAACCCTATTAATGAAGAGGATCTCAAAAAAATCTACACACATATGATGCACGACCCTGAGAACATGGATCCATCAAAGGAGGGTGTGCTTCATTGGGAATATGTGTAGTCCATAGTTAATATAACTAGCGTGGCATGTGGTAATTAGTACCATGGAACTTATGAAATGTAAGGTAGTGAGGTGTAAGGAATATTTACTAGGATGATGAGACCACACACACTCAAAGCGGATGAGAAAGGTTAGTTTTGTAAAGTATAATGGAGAGGAGAATCCAAAATATTTCTTGTACATGATGGAAGAAGAGTGGCACAATGAGGGAGATAAGAGGAACATGATAGTATGCACCTTACGTGGTGCAAAAATGAGTTAGTGGGATACACATAGGGATAGTTTACTTCATTGGTATGAGATTAGAGTGGCGTTCTTAGTAACACTTGTTAGGAGTAATCTCCCTTCATTGGTGCTAGATAATGATGGAAAGAACCCCCTGTCATTACATGTTCACAATTGTGAAAGGAATTAGATGCAACATAAAGATGTTTTACCACCATCTATTTGGGTACACAAGTTTTATTATACTTTTTGTGGTTGCACGCATGTTTGGTATGTAAATTCTCAATTGAATTAGGAGATAACAAGTTTGCACAACCTAACTAAAGGTATTGTTCATACTTTTGATTATTATTCTACTAATCCACGGTTTCATGCAGCTTTGCATATTATAAATAAAATAATGTTGGGGAATAATGTGAAATATGTGGAGTTTATGATTTAACTATTTAGTGAAGCTAATGTTGAATTACACAAAGGCTTACTATAAATAAAAGAGATACGAGTTGAGGCAAGGTGGAAGGAAAAAAATAAGAGAAATCTGGTCTACCTCATAAATGATGAAGAGGTATATGACCTATATGTTAAGCATACAAAAGGTGTGCACAATGTTTTGGACTCCACATATGAGTAGGCATGCACATGCCATGTAATTTTTAAGACTAAGAATGTTAACATTTGGGACTGAAGATAAGCCCGAGGAGGTAATAATTGGTGATTACTAGTCTAAACCTAGGGTTGTAAATATTAGAGAGCTATTTTTATACTTCCAAGATCTATTTCCCAGATGATGCCATGAGTTTAAATGAGTGCATCCATCACTAAGTGAAATTAAAATCAAGCTAAAGGAGGGTGCATGAATGGTTCAAAATATGCCTTACTAGATGAATCCCAACTTGCACATCAAGGTGAAAGAGGAAATTGATAAAACTATCAAGTCATGCATTTAAAGGATAACTAGATAAGGACCTGTATTGACTACATGGTACTCAAAGTGCTTCATGTGTCATAGATAATTTTCCTATTCCATTTAATGAAGAAATAATAGAAGATGTAACAAGGCACAAAATTTACTTATTCATAGATGGATTTTCGGTCACCATTAGATACGAAAATTACATGAAGATCAAGGGAAGACAACTTTGTAAATGAAAGGGCAAGATTTTCATACAATGTCATGCCCTTTAGATTGAATAATGCACCTAGAGTGTTCTCACACATAATTTTTCAAGCATTCCAAGATTTAATTCACAAGTTTTTGTAGGTTTAGTTGAATTATTTGATAGTGTATGGGATGGTGAAATATTGTTGTGATGACATAAGATTGATGTTTGAAATATTGATGTTTGAACATAAAGAAGTGCATTTTTAACTCATTTTGGTACATTACTTGGACATATCGTTTACAAAGAATGATTGTTGGTAGATCCAACCAAGATTGTAGTTATTTGTGGACTCGGAGATCCAACAAATCATAGTGAAGTGTGCAGTTTACTTGGGAAAATTGGTTACTACAGAAATTTTATTAAGGGTTATGTCAATATTTTCATGCCCCTTGAATATTTTTTGAAAGAAAAAGGAAATTTTTATTGGGGTGATGTGCAATAACAAGCATTTGAGGCCTCAAAGGATAATCGACCAACGTTACTATCCAACGTTTCTCTTCTTAGAACAATCCTTTTCATGTGCAAGTAGGTTCTTTTGGTATAGCCATTGGAGCATTTGTAGTTGAACTAGGTGAAGGTAATGTTTTACGAGAAGGAATTTGACACTGAACTATAAAAAGAATATAACTACAGAGCATAAGGCATTTTCAATGATATATGTGCTTCATAAATTTAGGAAGTACTTATTAGCCACTCTTTTTAGATTGAATACTAATCATAGGGTGCTAAAGTACTTGGTAAACAATTCGGTTTTACACGTGTGCATTTATCACTAGATCCTTATATTCCAAGAGTTTTATTTATCAGTTATAGTGAATCCTATAAAGAGAAATTTGTGACTTGATCATCTATCAAGTATTAACTTTTGAGAGGATGTGTAAAGAATATAAGAGATTATGTTCGATGTTGAAATGTTTGTGATTAAACTTAGAAGATATTTTGTGTTCTTACGCACTAGAATTTTTTTGAAGAAATGAATACATTAGAGAAGAAGCATCTTGGTATTCATGTGGTGCCTTATCAATTCATTAAAGGATACTTGTAAAATATGGGTAGATATGAGGTCTTTTGTTGATGTGTGCTAGATAATGAGCATGAAGCTATCATGAAAGAGTTACATGAAGGAATAACTAGTGGATATTATGATGAAGAAGTTACAATGAAAAAGATCTTATTACAAGGTTTGTGGTGGGAAACGTTGTATAAACATACTAATGAATTTTTCAAGGCTTTTACCATTGTTAGAGGATAGGTAAGCATGGAAAAGGGGATGAGATGCCATTGCACCCTATAGCAAGAAAATAGACATTTGAGAAGTGGAAATTTACTTTGTATGCCACATTTCATTGGAAACATAATGTATTGAGACATGGGTGAATCATTCCTCTAAAATTTTCAAATCAAATTTCAGATTTCTTAATCAAAACTAAAAACCATTTAACCATCCATTAATGTGTGCACATAGTCATATATCACATATGTAATATAATCAAAAAATACAAAATATATAAGTGGGAAAACCCTTGAGGGGAAGAAAACCCACTGAAATATAATCTTTATATTTATATGTGTCAAATTTAATGAAGCACCAACCCCACACAGAGCTCCAACCCCTATTTTAGTAGAGCTACAACCCTACAAGGAGTACCAACTCCACAAGGAGGATACTACCACCTAAGATGATCAACCACCCACTCAAACAAATTATTATGTTATGACCTCTAAAATATTTATTCCATAATTGATAGATACCAATGATTCAGCTCACACTTCTTCAAACCCTAGGTCTTTAAACTTGCATAATCTAGCTCTTTCTTCACTTGCTCAAGTCTTAAAGATATTGCACACATTCTTTCCATAAATATTCAACCTTTCACACACTTTATCTTACATAAATTCATGCTTCAACACCTTAAAAAAATCTCTCACCTAGGTCACACTTCTTGCACACACCACACACACATTCAACTAGCTTACAAAAGCAACCAAAACTAAGCTTTTATAAGCTCCTTCTTAATTTAAATTTAAAAAAAAAATCCATCCTTTTTCATGAAAAATATACATCATATAAACATCACATATACTTTTCATAATGGATTCAATTGACCCATATGGTTCGGCCTAGCAAAAACCCTTTTTGCATGCACCAAAATCCTCAAAACCCATGCATTGGAATGCCAAAAATATCCTAACACAAAAAATATTTTTATTAATTATTTAAAATTCATCACACATGTTTAAAATAACATTTAAAAATCATACATGGTTGTAATTTTCATCAACCAATCAAAAATTCATTAAATGGGACCACTACTTCTTATCCTTCTCAAAACACATGTTTCCAACACCCTTTAGGATCTGTCTTCACCTTTAGGCCTCAAGATCAAAAACAAAATCATATAAAATATTTCATGTGACCACTCAATGGAAATTTAATAACCTTTATAACACTTCTAATCAATTTATAAGTCTTGAAACAACCATTGGTTCAAACTACATCAATGTTTGCCTTCACAAAATCATTCTTCCCATAAATAGTAGTTTCAAAAAGAAACTAGTTAACACCATTATTGAAAACTCTCAAGACCTTAAAATTGATTTATTGGATTAAAATTCATTCCTCTTAACATTATAGGTGATATAAAGCATCACCAAATCCATATCATGCTCTAAATAATTCAATTCTTTCAACAAAATTAGTTATGTCCTAAAATCTTCTTATCATAAATTGGCCTATAAACCATATCAAAAATCATCATCATGAAGAAAAAATTATACAAATATAATTTAATTATATTCCAAAATAACTTGAATATCCTCCTAACTCCACTTGTAGCTCATGTTATGTCTATTTTATTGAAGAATGCTTTTAAGCTGCTCAAAACCGCCCTTTAACAAGTCAACCTAAATAGGGAAAACTTTTCCATTTTTAAAAATCACCATAAAATAAAACATTAATATAAATCTATAAGAACTCCATGGATATAATCAATTTTAATTTAAATTTTACCTCATTTGTAAAAATTCTCCTTAAATTGTAACTTATTCAAAAACTAGCAAATTTAGGTAGGGTCCACATATCACCAATGCTCTATCATAAATTTCTTGAAATATGGAAGAGTCATATAGTTGTTACAATAATCATTCATGCACTAGGAAGAAATTTTTTCCACTTAGGAATCAAATCTCACAAACCACTTTCAAGCTAGGGTTTCAAACTCATAACAAGTTGTTTACCTTCTTAACATTCATTCATAAAAATGTGATAATGAAATGACCTCATTATTTTGTCAAAACTTATAAAATTAATTTTAAACATACTTGAAAGCCACTAAATCCCATGAAAATCACATAATTTAGGGTGATGATTAGAAGTTCCAATTCAAGCTAGGGATGCACCTGTTCTTAACATTGATTCACTAAAAGCCTCATATCTTACAAAATTCACATCATGGAAACCTAAAAATTTCCCACAACACAAGGACACACCATATAAACATATAAAACCATCATAATTTCATAGGAACCTCTCAATATTTCCATCCACTGAGACTTGTATAGCTACTCCTTAGGGTTTTACACTATGGAAGCTAGGGTCAACTGAAAGAACACTATAACTCATCATAAAAACACTTAAAATGGTCCAAACATACCTGATACATCATGATACTACTTCCTACATGCATCCATGATCATATATAGCTCCATAACTCGATCTCATGCTTTCTAACATCTATTCCTACTCTAAATAAGCACTGAAACATAGTCACCAACCTATATCTACATCCTAAAGCTCATATGAGTTCCCAAAAATTCTACAAAAATTATTTCTAACGTGTCAACATGCTTCTCAAGTCACGAAGAAGCTCCAAAACCATGCAACATCTCCTAGGCTAGTTAGGTCACCTGAATAGGCTTGCTAAAACAAGCCATCCTCACTTAATCAACATGTGAAACCATGAACATACCTATATCTTCATATCATCATCATTATAAAAATCATCTGACCCTACACCATCATAAAACTTTTTCATTAATGAATTTTTTCATCAATGATAACACCTATGCAACAACATGCCAATAATCTCCCCCTTTGTCATTGATGAAAAACAACTTAAACTTCTCCCCCTTTTAACATTGACAAAGGATAAATGTACCTACATGATATTCACATTTCTCAACTTCATAGTATCACCCTTGGTTAGAAACATCAACCAAATGTCTTAAATAAGCTCAAAACTTGAAATTCACTCAAATCCTATTTTTAGCCTCTTTTCAAGCATGTACACACACAATGCTCCCCTAGGAAAAGAATATACATCATATAATATTTCAAATAATCAATAATAAAGCATCATAATAACTCCATCTTGGATTATTTACACCATCATTTACCTCTAGGAATGCAAAAATTCATTTCTCACCTCAAGCCTTAGTTTTGCCTTTATGAGACCATTATATCAGACCTTACTACAAGAAAAACTCTCCATAAACATGCCAACAATGATACACAAGATCTGAAACCACCTTATTTCCTTCATTCATAAGATTATACTATCTTGTTTATACATAGATCTATATTTTCACTACAATTTCTTGTTCTCCATATCACACTAGGACTGATATCCCCTTGAAGTAACTATTCAATAGTTTTAGATCCAACTTTGACATGTCCTAGAACATCATTCACACCTTGACCATGAAAATAAAAATCCCATGGAATTAATACAACCATCACTAGTACAAAACTATAGAATTATGCAACTTACCTTGGTTACTTGGCAATAAATCACCTTAGTCACTTTGGTCATGCCCTAAACCATCTTCTCAGTGCTTAACATTCATATTTGACTGAGATAGTGCATTTTTAATTTTAACATACTTATCTATGAGGAGAAACATCTGCCACATACCTCTAATGCCTTGATAACACCAATTCCATCTTCTTGAAGAATACATTCATGCTCCCCTTATCATGATGGGACCATGCATATTATACTCAACCTGTAGAGGCACCTTTTTACACCAATTGAACACTAATAACCATCAAATATCAATCTTACCTCCATTTCTAGCTTCAACTTTGTGAAGATTCATATCCTTCTAGCACATGAACCCAATTTTAGTCCCTTGAAGAAATAAACATAGGTACATACCTTGTTATGAAGACTCATTACATACCATGTCAACATTTTAAGCATTGATCAACACCTACAGGCATGTAGGTAGCAACATTAGAGCAACATAAACCATTTTGAGTCAAACCACAATCCACTAGATTAAAAATTTGATATTTTGGATGAAATAATCTTATATACCTCTTATAGTACACAAGATTCATCCAATCATGCCATAAATAGGCTTGATATACTCTTTTTCACCTGAGAAAGCATCTTTTCATCTACTGTAGCACTGGAATTTCTATATCAAGCAACTTCTTCATAAATCAAGCCAACTCTAACCTTCCTCTTATTAATCATCTTAAGATAAAGTAAGAGAGAATTTTACCATTTCAAAATAGACTCATCACACACAATTTTATATGTGAATACCTTCATACTCTTCCCTTCACCCAAATTCTTCACTGTAGCTTGACATACTAATCATTTTTTCTCACTAAGCTCTTTATCAAACTTCCTACAAATTTTGGACTTCAAACACCATGTTATTCCTATAACACACCTTCAAGTGAAACTACATAAATTCAAAGACTTATTTATACTCTCATATATGTAGAAATTTGCATGCTTTTCCTCTCATATATACTTTAATAATTGTAGGTGGACATTTTTGCATTGTAGAGGCTCAACATAAATCACAAAGCATCACTTTACCTTTATTGATCATATATTTTAGATAACATATGAAGATCAATTTATTCTCCCTCATAACACAATCTTGAATCAATTAGACTCATGCACAACAATTGGAAAGATTTTGAGCACTTAGAGATTACTTCTAGGCCTATAGTAGGATAAGGCATTTACTTAATGCTCCAAGAGTACATGAATTGCAAACTATCACATAATTTCTTCTTGCAACATCAACTTTCACTTACTCAAGGATCTCATATCATTCCACAAGCCCAATAAGCTTAGGTAATTCATTAAAATCTCACAATACCTTCTTTATATCATCAAATGCTTACAGATAGTTTACTATCATATGCAACAATGAGGATCACTAATATTTTTATCTATAAAACATTCATAGATAAAGGTTACCTAATGTGAGGACACATTTTACCATATAATCTCCATCATAAATATTGAAATCTCACTCCATAGAGGACACTCCCAACTCGCAAAATACTCACCCCAAATTAGGTATTTTTAGTGCCAACACAATCAACCTAAACTATGATAGGGAATCCCAAGAAACTAAAAAAAATTAAGGAATTAAACCTTTTGAATACTATAGATAAATTTGTCTAGATGATTTCTACAAGTTTTTATCACTTTACTCTACCAATTTCACCTTCAAATGCATCTTTCTCTTCATACTTTGATCAAAATGCTATGATAAACTAGTCAAGGAAGAGAGACCACAAAAATGCAAAAAAATTCTCTCATGATCTCAACCTAGACCATTAACTTTGTAGATAAAAATTATATCTCCATGAGTACCATTTGACATGATTACAAGACAAATAATACCATCAAATTACCAAGATTCTCCTTGGTTTTACCTCATAAACCCTTAAGAACTCTGCATTGTAACTTCCACTTCATACTGATTGATCAATTTCTCATACCTGATGTCACAAGAGGATCTCCAAGAACACTTACCTAAACCATTTTCACCCTTAAAGACTTATAGCACAAGATATAATGATTCAAAAACCAATGGACATTCCCATACTAATCATTATGACCATAACATACTATTTGTGGAGAATGAACATACTAAGACCCTTGATTTCTTTTAAAAAAAATTGACACATACATAGCATCAGCCTCATCATGGAATCATATACATACTTGATACTTTCCTCTCCAACTCATGACACACTCAAATACATCACATGACCCATAATTGACATCATAAGGCATCATTATCAAAAAACTCATTCAACACTATTAAGCTTACACAAGAGAGAAAGTGTACTCACTTTATGACTTCCATAGTACTAAAAATTTCATAATACATAACAACGATACTCTTGACCATATTGATTCAACTTAGAATGACAATAAATCATGAAAATGTAATTTCAAGCTTACAAACATAGCCATACCCCATATGAGACATTGAGACAAAAACAAATATCACATGAACAACCAAATGAACTCATATTACCATACATAGGAACATGAAGTGGCATACATGATCAATTAAGAGGAGAATCATATAATAACAAAACAAATCCCCCTCACTTTGATGCTTCATTTTCACTAATATAACTCCAATAAGCATAGTGGAGATATATGAACACCATGAAGACATAAAATAAGATCTTAAAGAGGTCCTAACCCCTCTTAGGTACCTAGAGAACTCCATCATCATATTTCCTTTGATTTGAACTCTATGTTTTACCTTTCAATCCATCATTACTAGTTCTTGATGAGCCACCAAGGTATCTTCTAGATTCCAACATTCTTCTTTGACCACTATCATACATTATAGGTATTTGAAACTCCACTTCCTTACTCTCTAGGACCTTGAATACTCTTTTTTGACTTGAGTAACCTCGATAATAGTTCCTTCCAAATGAAAAAATTATTACAACTGTGACACACCACCACTAATTTTCTTCTTGAAGTCATCAATATGATTATATGTAGCATTCAAGCAAACACTAGAAACATGGCCTACCCTATTACACTTGTAGAATATAACACTACTACCATGTTCATTTATATTGTCTCTCCATGGATAATAATATCTAGAATTATTTTTACACTCCTTATCCCTATGACCAAATCCATTACATGTATAACAATAACCATTAAAATATATTTCATACCTTGAGGCATTAGGTTGCCTAATTGGCTTGGTCTTCTCATTGTATTTTTGTAGATTTCCTTATTTAAATTTTGTGCTTGGTTCTCTTATTTATTTGCATAAAATCAGGTATTATTTCTTTACCTTATTGTCCTTGAATTCATATTTTAATCCTAAATCAGCCTTGTCACCTACAACTTTTGATTTCTCAAGAGATCATCAAGAGCCTTAGTACTCTCTTCAAATTTCTGAAATGATTTCATCTTACTTGCAACATCTAAGAGTTATTTATTTAGGATGATCACTTCTTCCTCCTTATATTACAAGCTAAGAGTCATGTTACTCATTTGCATTTCTATCTTTCTCACAATTTCATCAAGTTTTCTAGTAATGCCCAATATTTCCCCTTAATTTTGTGTATCTTTCCTCATACTCCTTGACCTATGAAGTTAATTTCTTATTTTTATTTTCAACATGTTCTAGTTCTGATTGAACACATGCCAATTCAAGCCTTAAAATATCATCATCTCCTTCATTTTCCTTGTAAGAATCAGGTGTAATATCTCCCCACAAAGTAGAACCTTCACTGGAGGATCTCATGGATTCCTTTTTCATGAAAAAAACTAATCCCTAAATATTTGTGATCTGAGTCAATCTCAGAATCAAATCCATCAACATCACTACTTTCTTAAGAGGAATAGACCTCTTCCTTGATAAGAAAACTCTTCTTACCCTTCTTCTTGAAATCACCCTTTTTGAAATATTTCTTCTTTTTTCATAATTCTAATTTTTATTCTCATGATAAATTTCATGATCATTATTTCTTTTTTTATCATGTCTATGAGGAAATTTAGAAGAAACGTGGCCTATTTTACAAGTAATAAATCATTTGAAAGGAAGTTTACCCTTGTACTTACCAGTTCCAACTTTCATCCTTCTAGCAACCATGGAAAAAATTTCTTCATATTCTAGCTCATGAGTGACATCATCAACTTTGACCTTCTTATCCTTTTTCATCTTCTCCATTTTAAAATTTATCTTTCTTGGTTGGTTTGGAATCACCTATTCTCATTTCATAGGTAGTCAAGGTACCATATAAATCATCCATCTTCAGCTGAGTCAAATCCTTGGCTTCTTCTATGGAAGAAACTTTGGAATCAAAATTTGGAGTTAGTGACCTTAAGACCTTTTGAAAAATATACTTCTTCTTTCACATCTTCACCTAACCCTTTCATACTATTGACCACTTTGTCAACTCTAAGAAGATAGGTAGAAATGGATTCATCTTCACTCATTTTGAGAGACTCAAACTAATTTATAAAATTTTGAAGCTTAAAAATTATTACCTTTATTCACCTTCATATAAAGCTTGTAGCTTATCCGATGCTCCTTTTACTGATTTGCAGTGCATTACTTTTCCCATCTCAGATTCACCTATTCCACTTATGATGGCACTAAAATACTTTGAGTCATTAGTACATGCCTTATTTTCTACTTCAGTAGTTGGAGTAGTGATAAGAGGAGTATAGAAATGCTCCACATTATCCCAAAAATCAAACCATAAATCCATGATATAGGTTTTTATCCTCAAGCTACAAAAATAGTAATTCACACCATCAAATACTGGTGATTTTCTAATAATTGTACTTTTTGCCATTTTTTGCTTCAAGGATCTCCTTGCAAGATGTCAAAATTCTCCAAAAGGACTCACTATGATATCAATTATTGGAAGAAAAATGGAATGAGGGGGGTGAATCAGTCCTTATAAAATTTCAAATCATATTTCATATTTCTTATTCAAAAATTAAAATCATGTAACCATCCATTAATGTGTGCACACAATCATATATCACATATGCAAGAAACCATAAGTAAGATAAAAAAACAAGACACAAGATATACGTGGGAAAATATCAAGGGGAAGAAAACCCACTACAACACACTATTTATATTGATATTTTTTAAATTTATCGAGGCACCAACCCCACAAGGAGAACCAACCCCTAGTTTAGGAGAGATACAACCCTATAATGAACATCAACCCCTATTTTTGTGAAGCACCAACTCCACAAGGACACTACAAACCCCCATGAAGATAAATCACCTAGTAAAACACATTATGAAATTATGATCTTTGAAATATTTCTTCTTCAACTGATATAGACCAATGATTTGCTTTCACTTCTTCAAATACTCATTCAAACCCTAGGTATTCAAACTTGCACAATCTAGCTCTTTTTTCACTTCTCAAGTATTCAAAATATTGCACACATGATTTTGATCAATATTAAAAATTTCCCACACTTTATCTGATCTAAATTCATGCTTCAACACCTGCAAAAATATCTCACCTAGGTCACACTTCTTGCATACACCACACACACTCAACTAGCTCACAAAAGCACCCAAAACTATGTTTTTATAAGCTCCTTCTTAATTCAAATTCAAACAAAAATTTTATCTCCTTTTTCATGAAAAAATAAAATAAAATAAACATCCTATATAATTTTAATAACATCTACAAGTGATCTATATGGGTCTTCCTAGAGAAAACTGTTATTACATACACCAAAAATCCTCAAAACTCATGCATTAGAATGCCAAAAATCTCCTAGTACTAAAAATATTTTTATTTATGATCTAAAATTAATCACACATATTTAGAATAAAATTTAAACATCATTCATGGTCTCAATTATCATCAACTAATTAAAACATGTCATTAAATGGGACCATTTCTTCTTATCCTTCTCAAAACACATGTTTCAACATTCTTCAAGAACCTATCTTAACCTTTAGGAATTAAGATCACACAAAATATTCTAAAATATGGAATGTGACCAATAAATTTAAATTTAATAACTTTTATAAAACTTATAATAAAGTTATAATTCTTTAAACAATCACTGGTTCAAACTACATCAACGTTTTCCTTCATTGAAATCATCTGTCCCAAAACGTAGGTTTCACAAAGCAAATGGTTAACACTATTAATGAAACTTTTAAGACCTCAAAATTCATTACTTATATTCCCAATTAACCCCTTTTCACATTATAGGTGATATAAAGCATCACCCAATCCATATCTTTCTTTAACCAACTCAATTATTCAACAAAATAAGCTCTATCCTAGATATCCAAAAATATAATTGTCCAAAAACTGAAACCAAAACCCTAAAAAACTCATAATATTTAATTAAAAAATTATATCACTAGAAATTTGTCTGAATTATGTTTCAAACATAACTTGAATCACCTCATAACTCCACTTGTAGCTCGTGTTATGTCCATTTTACTCAAGACTACTTTTAACTACCTCAAAACTACCCTTTGACTAGTCAACCTAAATAGGGCACACTTTTCAATTTTTATGCATCACCATGACCTAAAAAAATCATGTAAATCTATTAAAAAATCCATGGTTAAAAGTAACGTTAATTTAAAATTTACCTTATTTTGATAACTTCTCATTAACCGCAAATCTTCATAAAGTAGCGAATTGAGTGGGGCCCACATATCATCACATACTCTATCATACATTTATATAAATATGGAAGATTCCTATACTTTTTAAAATCATCATACATGCACTAAGAATCAATTCTAGCAAATTAGGAAGCAAATCTCACAAACCTCTTTCAAGCTAGGGTTTCAAACTCATAACAAATTGTTGACCTTTTGAACATTCCTTCATAAAAATATGACGATGAAATGACCTCATTATTTTTTTAAAAACTTATAAAATTTATGCAGAAACATACTTGAAAGCCAAAATTTCCAATGAAAATCACACAATTTAGGGTGAGCGTCGAAGTTATAATTTGATTTGGAAATGCACTTGATCTTAACCCTGTTTCACCAAAAACATCATATCTTGCAACATTCACATAGTGGAAACCTGAAATTTTCCCACACACAAGGACACACCATAAAAAAATATCAATCATTATAATTTCATATGAGCCTCTAAATATTTCCATCCACTGATACTTGCATAGCTATCCCTTAAGGTTTTACACTATGTAAGATAATATCAATCTGAAAGAACATTATAACTCATCATGAAAGCACTCAAAATGGTCCAAACATACCTAATACATCATGATACATCTACATACATGAATCCATGAGAATATATATATCCATAACTAAATCTCATGTTATCTAACAACCATACCTGCTCCAAATAAGCACCTAAAACATAGTCACCAACCTATATCTAGATATTGAAGCTCATATGCATTCTCAAGAATTATCCAATCATGTTATCTAACATGAAAAAATTATTCTCAAGTCACCAAGAAGTTCCAAACACCATGTAGCATCTCCTAGGCTAGCTAGGTCACCTGAATAGGCTTTCTTGAACAAGCCATCCTCACTGAATTAACATATACAACCAAGAACATACACATATATTAATATCATCATCATTTTGAACATCATCCGATCATACAACATCATTAAATTTTTCATTAATGAAAACACCTACACAACAATATGTCAACACATTGCACCATCTACGCGTAGGAAAAACACATGCTATATCATTATATAAAAAAATTACTTAACAAGGTGTGCATAGGTTGCACTTACCAAGGATTATATTATAGCAACATCAGCTAGATTTCTATGGGAAAACATCATGAGTAGGTGTGGATGTCCATTGAGCCTTACGAGTGATAGAGGAACTCATTTTATGAATGAGACTATTAGAATCCTACTATCATAGTTTATGTAAGCACATCATAAGACTACACCTTATCACCCACAATATTATGAAACTGTAGAAGATTTCAATATGATTTTGGGATATATATTAACAAAATTATTTGATGTTGGAAGGAAAATTGGGATGATAAGCTATCAACGGTGTTATGGGCATATAAGAAAACTTGCAAGAGGTTGAATAAGGCCACATCATTTCAGTTGGTTTTTGACACAAAGGTATTTTTACCCATAGAATTAAATTTATGCTCCCTACATATTGTGTGTGAAGGAGGATTTGATGATGAAAAAGTGGTTAAAGAGATTATTGGTAAACTGATGCAACTAGATGAGAGGCGTGTCATTGCAAGATGAAATTAGAACAAAAAGAAATCTAGATAGAAGGCTTGGCATTATAGGAATATTAAGAATAATTCCTTTATAACAGGGAAGATGGTGCTCATATATGAAATCAAGTTCGCGTGTCATCCTGGAAAATTGAAAGTGAATTGGTTGGGACCATTTGTAATAACTAAGATATTGGAATTAGGCACATGTCAATTACAAGAATCGGATGAAACTATGTTTCCTAGTTACTTCAATGAGAGTAGGTTGAAGCCCTACTATAAATAACATTTTTTTATAAGGCATTATTACCACTTATATTAGATTTCCCTTTATGTTTTGTTTTTTTTTTTTTTTTGTATATGTGCATTGGTGATCAAGTGCTAATTAGTCTATGTTAGAATTATGTGTAGAGGACTACACATACTTTTAGTGTGGGGGAAGTAGATGTAAGTGCGTGAAAGATAAAATGTGATGATGATACTTCCTAGGATATTTTAAGAGTGTACGTGACAGTGTGATAGAATAATGCATGATGGAAAAAGATATTGGTGTGCAAAATATGGTGCTATGAAAAGTTGGATACAATGTAAAGGTTCTTAAGATGCTAGTGTTTAAAGGGAATGTAAATGCTAATATTTGAAGCCACATGAATGGAAATCCATGTAGTGTAATGCGAAGGAGGCAGTAGTAAGTTAAACTACTTGGAAAGTGGCGCATAGGAATATTAGGTGTGGTGTAGGGAGGTGCATGTAAGAGGGAGTAAATATTGGGAAGTAGTAGCACAACCTGAAGGTTACGAATGCTTCTTGTGGAAGAGAAAATTGTGAGAAAAAGAAAAAAGTGATTTTAAAGCAAAAAAAAATTAGGTGAGGAGAAATAAATGTGGATAAAATTGGGAAATCTATAAATAGTGTGAGATAAAATTCATTCTTACCTTACATTTGATGAACTTGTGTGATTGAACACTAAAATTGTGATTAAGTGCAAAGAGCTAGTTTTTAAAAAAAACTAGAGAATCTATGTGTAAACCGAAGAAGAGTAAGTGCACACGAACTTGAGTTTGAGAGATCCTTCACCGAAGTAGAAGCTAGGAGAGAAGGTGTGGAAGCATGGATGAAGAGATAAGGTTCAAAGATTTTGAATTTACCAATCTAGGGCATGAATTAGAGGCAAGTAAGTGTAAGAGTTAAGTATAAGCTTAGACACTTGGCACTAGGGCACATGATTTGAGCAAGTAAGTTCACTTAGCACCTAGGGCACTTATTTTTTGAAAATTTGAGGGTTGAGCATTTGAAATTTAAACAATTTCACCAATGAGGGATCTTACAGTTAAGAATTCATCCAAGAACAAGAATACAAAGGAATTACCTAAAGACTAGTATTTTGAAAAGAAGTATCCACTAGAAGTGGTAGGGTCGTAGGGTGTCGCTTTTGATTAATTCAAAATAATTGATTATAATCATCATACTGAGAGGCCCATGAAAGATAAAGAAGGAAATATATCATGAAATAAATGACCTAGAGGATGATCGAAGGGCAACTTGTTATTGATGAAAAATTCAAGAAGGACATAAAGATTGTAGGATTTTTACAATTGTATGAGCTACTATAATTTGGGAGGAAACCCGAATGCCTATACCAATGGTTAATGTCTAGGGTGAACGATGATTTCTTTTATTTTTCAAAGAGATAAATTTGCATAACTACATAATTGATTGTGAAGGTGATTGGGTTGTGTAGTATTGGAGATGAGATTTGGTTGGATTGGGAAGATGATGAAATAGTGGAATTCACAACTATAGTGTTCAACTATTAATGAGGTAAGATCCCATTTGCAATCATAAGTATAACCGATCAAAGCACAAGGGTAGTTGTAGACATGTAAAATCTACTTACATAATTTTATTTCTAAAATTGTACTAACTATCCTCTTTCCTATAATTTGTATTATAATTAGTGATTTTCCCTATTTAACTAATGTTTCCCTCTATTTTGGTCAATTAAAAACACTTAACTAACTAACTAACTAACAAGATGCCAATTAATGACACTTCTTTAGTTATAATCCTCTTCCAATTGACTAATTAACTATTATAAGTTAATTAATACTTTATAACAATGTATTTAATTAATAAACCATTTCTTGGATAAATCCTTCTTTTAAATGCTTCAAATCATATCAAATTCCTCCTAAATCACTTTTGAATATCCTCAAAAATCTTATTCCATCCTATTAATTAATCCTAGTTGATTAATTAAACCATCTCGAACTCCCTAGGGTTGCAAATCACTTATTAATTATTCTAATCAAGCTTATCTCTTCTAATCCACTTTATCCTTTATCGCACATACCCTAGTTTTTAAGATTCTCACAAATTGGAAAGCTATATAAAGGACCCTCCTACATTATTTCACACCTACACCATAATTTTTCTAGTATTCTCATATAAGACATACGATCAATAGCCTTCTCCATTATTTGGAATATCTAATTCATCTTGTGCATCCATTCTACCATTTTTGAGTAGAAAGGAAGATCCAATATTAGCCTTATAGCCATTTATTTGTGAGATCCTTCCCTCTCTTTGGTAATCAAACACACAAATTTGATTACTCATGATCTAAAGAGGCTCATGTTGTAGAGTAATCATACATTTTAGTAGGAATGGTTAGAAATTATATGATTTCCTTCATGTTCTTGCATTTATTAGCTAGTTTCCATTAAGCTTTAATCATGATGTACTTAGTAAATTAACTTTGTTTAGAGGCTACTTGGTGTTAGTTTCTTTTGATATAGCTTATTTAATTTAGTATGTTCACATTTGGCATGCCTAGTGGAAATGGATTCCTCTTCCCCTACTAAATATACCAATGCAAACTTGGGAATTTACAAAGAACCTTTCCCTAAGAATAACAAAGGAAAGGAAAAGTTGGATGAAGAACAATCATCCAAAACAAAAATTCCAATGATGTTGCGTAAATGAATAATCCTTTTGATGCCCTTATTTTTGTGTTAACCTACCTTTTGATCATATCAACAACATTAATATTAAAATTAAGGATTGCACTATGGAAATGTGATTTTATCTCCTTGATATCTCATAACCTTCTCCATCTACCCCTCAGGAAATTCATTATGATGTTATAGAGAAACTTGAGAAAAATACTACTAAGATTTCGATCTTAGATGTTCTCAAAATCTCTAATTTTCACAAGGACATCCTTTATAAAACATTTTAGGGTCAGGAGTGTCAGTTGATATTTACCCTACATGCTTTCAAGCCATGGTCACGTAGATTTTTCTAATGGAACACATAACCTTTAGTCATGAAGAGATTCCTAAAGAAGATCCTAGCCATAACTTACCCTTACACATTAAGGTCATTATCAATCATAAGAAGATAAAAAGGGTGCTTATGGATGGTGGATTGGGTTTGAACATTTGTATTTTGAAACTGGTTCAAAACAAAGGTCACAATGAGGCTGATCTAGAAACTAAGGTCATTACCATCAAGGTATATGACAATGAAGAATGAAAATCAACCAACATGATCACTTTCTCATTAGGAGTAGGGCCTACTACTCATGATACTAAGTTCCATGTTTTAGACTTGGAGCTTCCTTACAACATACTACTTGGTCACCCATGGATTCACACCATGCATTATGTACCTTCTACGTATCATCAGTGTTTGAAGTTATATCATGAAGGAAAAACCATCACTATTTAGGGGGATCCTCAACCCTTTGCTCATTACAGAGCATTGTCGGGTTATTTTCCCACCACTTATGAATTCCCTTCTACAAAGATGGATGTTCCAATTCAATCAAATGATATCTCCTAACAATTTGATTTGGATACCTTATATTCTAATGATAATGGTGCTTCTACATCAGATTATCCCTTTTCTTCATGGGAGATGAAAGTTGTTGCAAATGGTTGTAGAGAATATGATCTCCAACATGACCCTTTTAGTTTCCAAAATTCCCTATTACCCAAGACATGGGAGGGCCTAGTTATAAATATCAACAATCCCAGGAGCATTATAACATCAACACTTTTACTCTTGGTGGTCTATTAGCAAATGAGAAGCTTCTTGACAATATTGTATCCCAACATTCAGATGATGAAATGGATCCATACTATTAACCAACCACATATGTTATCACAAATAAAATGATGTATGCTATGGGATACAAAGGATATGGCTATAGAATAAATGAACAAGATATGAAGGAAGCTATTACGATACCACATCCCAAGGTTTGTAAATATGTTATTGGTATCAGACCATATGGGTCCAATCCTCAAGAGGTTAAAGCAACCTCTTTTGAACTTGATTATAGTTCATTTGATTATGAAAGTGGCACCGATTCCCATTGTAGTCTATACAAATATCTCTCCTCTACGAACTTATTTTTGAAATGGTTATACTAACCATATCCCCTGTCATTCCTGAGTTAAATATTTTTATCCTTCCCTTGTCCATTGGGACAAAAAACAATATGTACCAATCAGCTTCTTTGAGATCAAAACAATAATTGGTGGGTTTATGGGTCTCCGTGAAGACATTCTTGTTCATGATCATAAGAAGGGGTTCTCCATTAATCTTGATGCATGTGTGTACTTTAGGGAGGAAGATGAACTTCATGGTCAACAAAATAAAAAGACAAATAAGGGAAATATATCTTAAGAGAATCCTTGTAAAAATAAAAATTCCAAGTCCTATAGTGAAAACCTTTTTGAGGCACTTACTGAGACTAAAAAAATAGAAAAATCACTAGACATAAAAAGTGACCATGTTAAAGGTGAAAATCTCATTGATATGCCCTTATAAGAAGAATATATCAATCCCCCGATCCTACACACATGGAGGAAGAATCCAAGTTTCTTGTGGAGGAGACCATAGATGTAAACATTGGTATAAAGGAAATACCTAGAATGGTCAAGTTGGGAGCTTCGCTCTCAGCCCAAGAACAAAAGACCTTTATGCTACTTTTGCGTGAATTTTCATATATCTTTTCTTGGTCCTATACAGAAATGTTAGGGTTAGATCTGACATTAGTAGTGCATAACCTTGTTGTGCATGAAGAGGAAAATCCTATAAAATATAAGCTAGAAATATGCATCCTCATGTCACCTTATTGGTAAAAGAAGAGATGGAGAAATTATTGGCGTAGGATTCATCAGGCCTATTGATTATTCAGAGTATATTTCAAACATATTCCTGTCTGAGAAAAAACCCATCCAAATTAGAATCTATACAGATTTCAAAGATATAAATAAAGCTTGTCCTAAGGATGAATTTCCTCTTCCCAACATTGACATGATTTTTAAATCAACAACTAGTTATGAAATGTTATCACTCATGGATGGATTTTCAAGTTATAATTAGATTAAATTTTTGAGGAAGATCAATGAAAGATAACTTTTACAACCCCATAAGGGAAATTATGCTATCAAGTCATGATATTTGGCCTCAAGGATGCAGGTGCAACATATCAATGGGCTATGACTATCATCTTTCATGATATGCTCAATGACATAATGGAAGACTATGTGGATGAAATATTGGGTAAATCCAGACTGGATAAGATCATCATACTATCTTACAACATATCTTTCAACATCTTAGAGATTATAAGTTTTGACTCGACCCAAATAAGTGTCTTTTGTGTGTTATCAACAAAATTTCTAGGATTCATTGTATCATGAAGAGGAATTGAAGTAGACCCTGCAAAGGTCTCGACTATAACATAAATTCATCCTCCTAAGAATATCAGACAACTACACAACTTACAAGGGAAGATTCAAGAAATTAGAAGATTCATCTCCCATCTCACAGACAAGTGTCATTCATTTACACATATTCTAAATAAATAGGTTTACTTTCATTGGGGTGTAAAACAACAACAAGATTTTTCTTTACTTAAATAATATCTATCCACACCTCCTATTCTAATGCTGCCTACCACATGTAAACCAATGCTACTATACATTTCTGCTACTCAATTTTCAATTAGTGCATTGTTGGCCCAATATGATATAGAGAAGAAATAAAAAGTTGTTTACTACCTTAGTCGTACATTGATTTCTTATGAGATCAACTACCTGTATATTCGTAAGGATTTCTTGGTCTCCATTTTTTATTTTCAAAAACTTCATTGTTTTTTTCTTAATAATAAGACCAATCTCATATCAAAATTTGACCCATTTAAATACTTGTGATAAAAAATGACACATACAAATAGGATGGACAATTAGATCATCTACTTAGTGAGTTTGATGTTGATTACATCTATCATAAATCACTTAAAGGGCTGGTGCTAGAGGATTAACTAGTTGAATCCCCTTTGTGAGGTACTAAACCATTAAGTCTGAAACTTCCATATGCTTCTACAATGTACCTTGAGGAGTCCATTACATGGTAGATGTATTTTGAAAAATCATTTACTTTCCACGATTCAGGAGTAGGATTTGTTCTCTTTACTCCATCAGGAGACCATGATTCCACAAGAATTTAGACTTGGTTTCCCATGTACCAACAACATAGTAGAATATGAAGCTCTCATTGTAGGGATGAAAATAGCTATACACTGGGATATCAGGAAGATCAATATAATTGGTGATTCCATGTTAATCATCAAATAAGTTACCGATGAATATAAGGTTAAGGGATATATTATCATTCCTTACAAAAACTAGTGGATTCATTCAAATAATTCTTTATATAGATCACATTCGAGTAGATCGCTAGAAGAAATAATCATGTATTGAATTCTATGACTACATTTGGTTATTTTCTATGCATCCCACATGGGAATAATGATATGCCTTTCTTTTTTGAGCACTTAACTACACCAACATATGACATGTCGGAGTCATGTTTTGTATGTGAAGTTATTGGTCCCCATTCCCCTTGTTACCTTGAAATTTACAATTACCTTCATGATGGAACGTTCCCTCTGGACATTTCTCATTATGAGAAATGAAACCTTATCCTTTGCATGGACCACTACACCTTACTTGGGGAAAATATCTACCGTAGAGGCTATAACAAGAATCTTCTACATTGTCTTAACTCGAAAGAGTCTATCTTAGCAATTAGGGAGGTGCACAAAGGCATTTGTAGATCCCATATAAGTAGGATAGTCATGGATAAAAATATACTAAGCGTGGGCTATTATTGGCCTACCATGGAGACTGATTGTTGCAAGTACGTACATAAATGTTTGTTATGTCATAAATATGGAAACTTAATACATGCCTTAACACAATCATTACAACATGTTACCACACCATGGCATTTTTCAAAGTGGGTGATTGGTAAGCTTACCCCTACATCCTCTGATGGCCATATGTTCATTATTACTGCCACTGAGTACTTCATAAAGTGGGTAGAGGTTTTTCCTCTCACCTATGTCACTGGTGCATAAATATCCAAATTCATAATGAACCATATTATTTTTTGGTATGACATCCCCTATACCATTGTAACTGACAATGGTAAATCATTCAAGAACAAAACTATGAAGGCGTTGTGTCAACACTTTCAAATCCAACTCAAGTATTCAACCCCCTATTACCCTTAAGGTAATGGACATGTTGAAGCCTCAAATAAAACCCTTGTTCATATTATGGAGAATATGGTGAATATAATTGGTCGTAATTAGCATTTAAAAAGTCTTCCTACCCTCTCGGATTACAGAACATCCATCTACACCCCTTGAGATTGAGCTCCCTATTTGCGCATAGAGCTAAGAGATTACTTAGATAAAGAGGAGGAATACATAGTGGTTTGGCTAAAAGAGATAGAACTACTAGATGAGAAGAACCTCTACATCCTTGATCACCTCAAATTGTATCATAATCACGTCCATCAAGTTTATAACAAAAAAATTATACCTCACCAATTTTAGGAAGGAGACCTTGTTCTAAAGGAAAATCAGTTCAATACCACAATGGATCATGAAAAGAAAGGTAAGTTTCAGCCTAACTGGTTAGGGTCATATGTTGTGGTCACTAAATTTGGTTTAGGTGCATATAATCTTACTGAATCTGATGGTGATGAACTTAGGGAACCCATGAATGTCGTGCATCTCAAGTGATTCTATGTTTAACTATAGGGTCCCTAAAATATTAGAAAAAATATATAAAGTCAAACAAAGTAAAGAGAAATCAATGCATACAAGTGTGAAAACCACACAATTGTGGCACTTTGGACAATTCCTTTAGTAAAAGTCAGTTTCCAACACCATTGGAGGGTCTTTTGTTCACAAGCATCTCATATCTAGGATTACGATGGCTTTATCCTAAGCTAGTCTTTGCCTGTGTCTAAGATAATTTTGAGCCTATCCCTCTTGGCCTTGATCCAGTTGATCCTAATTCTATATGCAAAGAGTTTTCCTTTATACACTCCCATACAACCACGGGGAAACTTTACATCATCAATTCTTGCACATACGCATGGCATTCTACCCTTGCAAATCCCATATATTGTTGGTGAAATCTATGTTTATTCATTTTCTACACATAGCTTTGGAAAACATTCCAAAAACCCTAAAAATTCATAAAATCCTAGAAAATTCAAACACATTGGTAAAATATTCAAAATCCCAAAAAATTTGTAAAACATCAAAAACCCAAAAATTTGTAAAATAAAAATTTCAATTTTTTTGTAAAATACAATTTTTTTCAAAAATTCATAAAAATCATGCACACAGTTAAAGCTTTTATCAGATGCATTGTCCTAAAACATCGAAATTTTTCCTACAAAGAATCTTTCTTTGGTCCTTTCCTTTTCTTGCAAAAATGACTCGTGGATCATTTTAATCTATCTCCATTAGCAAAGCTAGTCTTCTTACTATCTTTGTACTCTTTGACATTACGAGTTGTTGGGTACTATTTTATAGTACTTGATTTCTTTTTCATAGGACCCATGTTTCCTCCATTTATTCACCTCACATGTATCCTTGCATGGGGTGCCATTTTTAACCCTTTTTGTTAACTCAAACATTTTGGAACTGAATATTCATTAAAAAACATTGGTGCAACTGTATTTATTTTGAACATTTTTGTTTGAGTATGTGTGTTTGCACTTGTCTCCTTGTCAAGTTAGCTTGTTTACTTTTTCATATTGCATTATGTTATGTATATTTCATTTATTTAGTATTTTAGTAATGAGAAAATGTTAGTATTATATCTTTTCATGTTATTTTACACTTTTGTTGTATGCGTATATTTTAATAAGATCCGATGATGTAGATCATATGAGTAAAGTGATGAAACAAATTTTTTTATTGAATGAGATGGATGTAAAATCTATTTCCATATTCTTCACTATCATGTCTTATCACTATCAATTTTTCTTCCAAAACACATGGGGTAATAGGGATCATTTTTATCCCTCCTCCCCCACCTTGTTTCTTTTATCTATTTCCTTCATATTTTTGTTTATCAATCAACCTCTTCTATCACCCCATCAAAACTTGAGGAGGCATCCTTCATTCTACTAATTTCTCTTCAAAATTTACTTTTTGTACTTTTTACTATCTTTGAAGTGGCATCGCTTATGCCACCCCAAAGACGGAAAAATATAGAAACCTAAAATCCACTTACATAGTTTTATCACTAAAATTATACTAAATATCCTCTTTCCTATTATTTCTATTATAATTATCGATTTCTCACTAATTAACTAATGTTTCCCTCTATTTTGGACAATTAACAACACTTCGTTAATTAAATAGACTTTATTCCATCCCGAATGTGAATTAACGACACTTCATTAGTTATAATCCTCTTCCAATTGATTAATTAACTATTATGAGTTAATTAAGCCTTTTAAACAATATATTTAATCAATAAACACTTTTATTGGCTAAATCCCTCTTTCAAATGCTTCAAATCATATCAAATTCCTCCTAAATCACTTCCAAATAGCATAAAAATCTTATTTTGTCCTATTAATTAATCCTAGTTGATTAATTAAACCATCTCCAACTCCCATGAGTTATGAATCTCTTATTGATTCTTCTAATTGAGCTTATCTCTTCAAAATCTACTTTATCCTTTATTCCACATGAACTAGTTTGCAAGTTTGTCCCAAATTGGAAAGCTATAAAAAGATCCACCTACATTTTTCACACCCGCACCATACTTTTGATATTATTCTCATATAACACATGATCAATAGCCTTCTTCATTATTTGGAATATCTAATTCATTTTGTGCATCCATTTTACCATTGTTGAGTAGAAAGAAAGATCCAAGTCTGGGCTTGTAGCCTATTCTTGGTGAGATCCTTCCCTCTCTTTGGTAATCAAACACATAAATTTGATTACTCATGATATAAAGAGTCTCATGTTGTAGAGTAATCATACATTTTAGTATGAATGGTTAGCAATTAGATGATTTCCTTCATGTTATGAATTTTTTAGCTAGCTTCCATTAAGCTTTAATCACGATGTACTTAGTAAATTAACTTTGTTTAGAGGCTACTTGGTGTTAGTTTCTTTTGATATAGCTTAGTTAATTTAGTATGTTCATAGTAGCACCGTGCTTTGTGAGTTGTAAATTAGACATGTCCGAAGGCTCTTTTGAGGTGAAAAACAAGTGGTTACATGTCACACATAAATTAGTGTATAAGTCCCTCTAGAATATTGAATTTTATATTTCAAGGAATAGTCAAAGAGGAAAAAGTCTAGGTGAGTAAAGGACAAAAGATAACTTGTGGTGTAATTATACTATTAATTATATTTTAGGAGATAGGGGTACCTAATGGCCTAGAGAAAAAGATGTGGGTCTATCCTTTGGAGAATAAGTCTCTCACATTATGGTTTATAGAATTCACTTGTGATGGGGCAATAAAAATCCATCACAAAATGTGCATAGAAAAATGGTATAGGAGATTACGTGATGCATTCGAGAATGAATGATACGTACCCAAAGATCTACCTTCATTATTAGACTGACAAGAATAGTTTATAGTGGATTAACATTTTTTCCTTGGTCAATTCGTACTTAAAAATGAAGAAATGGGCCCGTGGTGTAAAAGGACATTTTCCTTCACGGAAAAATAATTTCAAGCCACAATGAATTGTATCAAGGATGCATGCAAGTTAACATTAATGAATAATAGTTTTATTCATATTGTCATACACCGCACCGACTTATGTATATCCATCAAATCCTCGCATATGTATAAACAATGGAGTCTAACATATACATGAGCCCCACAACTATCATAGTGGGTAAGAATGCATATTTAGTATATATCTATCTTAGGTCCAATATCAAGGATGGAAATTTTATCAATGCACGACACCTTCATCTACCAAAATTTCCAAAGAAGAAGCTGATAGTGATAATTTCTAAGAGAAGGCATGAGGAAACACCCTTGTGAATAAGAGATATAAGGAATAAGAAATATATGAATAAGATTTACAAAAGAAGAGACTTCCATGGACTGGAGCCAAAGGAATAAAATGTAAAGGATAAATAAAGAATAAATCAAGGGTGTGAGAACATCGGAAGCACCTAAGGGGTTTCCATTAGTCACAAAGACCCCATCCAAGTCCCCTAAAGAAGAGGCAGAATCCGGTGAGGAAGAAACCCCAAGTGGTTTATGTTGAATAAGAAAAGGAGGAATTAGAAGAGAAGACTATTGGAAGCACAATTGATTGATAAATGGTGACTAAGTCCTTTAAACCTTTAAATAATTTTCGATTAACTTGCATACACCATTAACATTCAACCATTCATTAATGTGATCTTACCAATATGAAACATCTATCCAAAAGAGAAAAACCATATAAAGTACATAATAACATAAGATATAAGTGGGAAAACATTGAGGGGAATAAAACCCATTGAAATTCTACTTATATTACATAAATAAAATAGATCTAGTAAAGCACCAACTTCACAAGGAGTACCAGTCCTAGTTTAGTAAAGCACTAACCCTACAAGGAACACCAACCCCTAATTTTGTGAAGCACTAACTCCATAAGGAGGATATAAACCCTAAGGTGATCTAGAAATAACTACCCCACATTTAAATGAAGATATATAAAGTATTTTTGCTTCCACAACTGATGGATATAAGTAATTCAACTCATACACCTTCAAACCATATTTATCCAAACAAGATCAAACCTAGGATGATTTGGATCAATAATATTACACAATATTTCCTCACCACTCTTCAAATATTCACACATTTTATGATATATATCTTAATTCCTTGAACCACCTTCACTCTCTCACCTAGCTCCAATTTTCCCCTCTCTTTACAAGTTCAAAATTGAACCAAAGATGCACTTTTATATGAGATTCAACTCAAAAACATAATATAGGTTATTATTAACCCAATATCTATACCATTCAAACTTAAAAACATAACATCACACATATAATTTAATAACATGGACTCATGTAGGTCGGGTCATGCACCAAGACATAAGAACAAGTCGAGAAAGGCATAAAATCCCATCACCAATATGATAACATACCTCTAAACACATCAACATACTTATTAAAGCCTCAAAATGCCTCACACATATCAAACCCATCATAAAAATATCAGCCATGATCTCACCATGTTGTTAACCATTATTTTCTTCATAACACTACCAAGTAGGAACATTTCCTACTCAAAACAAATGCTTTCGGAAATCATTCTTCAACAAAAATGCTAGTGATCACACAAAAACACCTAAAATATTTAATTTAAAAACTAATTAGAAGTCCACTTACCTGCATAACAAATCCATGCTTTCTACACCTCGTGAAAAATCAAAAAAAAAAATCATACCTCTTTTCCTCTTCAACAAATTGAACTTCCCATAAAGTAGTTCTAGAAAGTCAATTGTTTTACTCTTTTTGTCACTTTCAAGATATATGAATTCCTTAAATAGGAAAAAAATTCATCCCTATTCACTATGAAATAGATATAAAACACTCGACTAATCCAAATCATGGGTCTTCTACATCAATCTTCTAGCCAAAGATGTCATGTCCTAAACCAGTCAAACTAGGTTAACTTGTGACCTCAACCATGGAAACGTAATACAATTTCAGAGATTCAAAAAAACATAAAAAATGTCACATTGTATTTAAAAACATCCCCAAATCTATTAGAATCATTAATCAAGCTCATAGGTTCTCAAGAACTTCCATTTTCCAACATTGCTAAACTGCCCTTTTAGGCCCCAAAATAAGTCCTCAAATATAGGGCACAATTTTCCTTCTAGACCTCAACCATGAAATGAAATTATCATGGACATGTATTAAAACTCCCAATAATTAATAAATGGTGATTTAGTACATAGGTTCAATGGAAAAATTTTCCACAACTGAAAAAATTTAAAATATTTCATTTTTAAGTGGGGTCCACGTACTGTCACAAGCTCTAACATACCTCTTTGGAAATTAGGAAGAGTCCTATATAACCTCAAATCATCATATTACAAATAAAATTCTATTTTTTCCCATACCAAGAAGATTTCTCCTACCTCTCTCAACCTAGGGTTACAAACGCATAAAAAGTTTCTTACCTTCTTAACAATCGTTCTTTAATTTTAGGTATTCATTTGACCTCATTGCAATTGGGAGATATTTTTAAATGCATGCCTCAACATATTTGAAAGGTTCAGATTCCCATTCAAACCTTACACATGCCAAAAATGAGCATTTCTCTCACTTTGAGATGGAAAATGCACTCTTAAGAACCTTGTTTTGGTCTAACCTTCATACCTTGTAAAATTATCATCATGGAAATATATAAATTTTTCTACAGTATCTCAAAAAACCCTAATAACATATCCAATTCTCACCAAGTCATTAATATATTTTCATCTTCTCAACCACCATAACTTTCATGACTAGGCATTACGGTTTTACATGTTCTAGGCTAAAAACAAGTATAAGAACACTATACCTCAGCATGAAACCTCTCTAAAAGGCCTTAATTACCTTGAGACATCATGTCTCACTAACCTACATTCTTCCATGAGCTCATTGGGTTATAAACCTCAAAATCATCCTCCATTTGGCCTCGAAACACCTAGACTAGGTCTATATCAATACTTGTAATCGAGTCCATGACGTGTACCTACACTACAATTTGAATCTTATGTGAGTTTCCTAATACTCCTTGTCATTATTTTCATGCTTCTACCATACTCCTTAAGACATCATGTAGCTAAACCCACTATGCACCATCGCCTAGGCTACCTAGGTAACCCGATTAGGCATGTTATTCCAACCATTATCATTGATTCCACTCTTGCAACTATGAATAAACCTGAATTTACATGTCATCATCATGTTAAACATATTTTATAACTCCTCCATCATACTCTTTTTCATTAATGATATTTTACATCAATGACAACACATGAACTCACACATGCCAACAATCTCCCCCTTTTTCATTGATGAAAAACCACCTAGTTCTTCTCCCCATTTTTACATTAATGAAAAATTACATGCTTGAAAACATGTTATTCATATTTATTCAAATTATTTGGAGCTCTTATTGAGAAAAATTCAACTTAATTGATCATTTTGACTTCACAAGAAATTTTTTCCTTCCTTAGAATTTGTTTTTGAATTCTTTTCCTCATGAATACCCTATACCACTCCTTGGAAGAGACATAAAAATTATGCGAACAATCATTCTAAGATTAAATCATCATGAAAAAAATATTACCTTTTCTTGTATTCATCTCGCTGATGTCTTTCTCATAGACCTAATTTTTTTCCATTTGTAGGAAGTTTGCAACTTTTAGTACTTGAGTCCCTAAAGCATCCTTTTAGTGAATATTAGCTTAAATTATCCATGCTATAGAAGCTCAAAATAATATTAATTCACTCCTTATATCTCCCCATGGGATCATTCTATCCTTATCTAACCGAAAACATAAACATTAGGTCTTTTACCTTGTATATATGTCATGGTAATGGATTACACATATCATCACTTCCATGACTCCTTCTTTAGTATTTTCATCCTTATTTGCATGTTGATTAAGATAAATTTTAATTTTATGCCTAATTTTATTTTTATTTTAGCATTAAAAAATGTAGCAATGAAATACAAAAATTAACCCAAACAAACTAAGCCAAAATATATAACCCTAAGTGCAAACTAGAGGTTAAATAATGTAATTGATTCGTAGAAATACCAAAGGTGTACAAATATAGAGAAATAAAAATAAGAAGAAAAATATGTCACATAAAAGTTGAGAAAAATGAATATGTTGAAGAATAAGCTAGACTGGGAAATTGCAGAGGGACAAGGGTGCCTAGGGTGCACTAGGCTGTTTCGGGTGCTTAGGTCTATGGAAATGCTCAGAAAACATCATTTGAGTGGTCATTATTTGTTCATTAGTTTTTACCTTCGGTCATTGCGAGGTCACATAGTGATTGCCAAAGTCACTGAAAACCTGCAATGAAGTATTGACCTATAATACCCTCAAATAAACATCAAATCCTAAAAACTTAAAATGCAAAATGAGGTACTTGACTATCCTCAACTATCACAATGGTGAACTTATGATTGAGAAATGCAATACTTCTTAGATCCAATGTATGTAGTTGTGTGTGTGTGTGTGTGTGTGTGTGTGTGTGGAATTATGCCCAGGTGGCTCTTGTGTGTGTTAAACTTGATAATGAGAAAGTAGCTAAATGTAAGTAAATGTAATAGATGTTTGCATGGAATAGAATGAAATTCCCCTCCTATGAAGTGTATGTAGAATAATGTAGTCCCTTGACCTTGAATGGATGCTAGAATGGATGCTTTAGTTCTCTTGAATAGCCTTTGGATGCAACCTTAGGTGGTGATAGCTAATGCTTAGTGTTTGGTCCTTTATTATGATCACACAACTTTATATTTATATGATTCCCTTTCTTTAATTTTTTAATTCAACCCAAAAAAGATGACTTCAAAAAATATAAGAAGCTCAAATGGTTATAAAGGACCCAAAAAAGTGTGAACAAAATATTCGAGGTCGGTGGTGCCCATATGGGACAAGGTGCCTAGCGCTGGTGTCTTGGATGATAAATTCATAAGTATATAAAGGAATACTATGAACCTAAGGGTGTACTACGGAAGTGGAAACAAAAAGAAAGGAGATGTGTTTGAAGAGATGGGTTAATTATTACTTTTCTTACTTAGGAATCATATGAATAGTAGTATGCAATCACGACTAGATATTACCCAAAGTGCATGGGTTTCTATCTAGATTTTCCCCATTGTATGCTAGTGAGCGGAAATATTGGTAACATAAAGTGGATAGAGATGCATACCTAATAACCATGCAAATTGATGTAGAGAGAGCATGCCTAGAGAAAATACAAAGCATGGAGTGATAAAAATGTGAAACATGGATGCTAAGGAGGAGAAAGTGCAAAAAGTGATGATGAAAATGATCCTAGGGCAGAAATGCATGTGTAGATGTCATGATGTTCATGTTATTGATGTTACTTGTTTTTTCTATGTTATGTTGACTACCGCTTCCCATATGGATGGACCTACAAAAGAGAAGAACAAACAAGTATTCAAATATACATGTATATGATCAAAATATGTAAAAAGTATGTAAAGAAAGTATGAAAATGAAAAAGGAACATGTGCACCTAATCCGTGATGAGAAAAGGGGTGTAGAAAGGATCTTGTACATGTTGTATAGGAACATTTTTTTAGGTGATCACTCACAAGTTGTGTTAGCCACAAGTTTTTGGGGTGATCTCATGCCAATGATATGGAAGATGTGTAGGGAGAAATGTCAGTCGGTGCTATCCTCTAACATCTAACTATTTCCCATAATGTAGGACACCATTACAGATGATTTAAAAATTAGATCCAACATGAAAGTGATAAGGATTATATGACCTATAAAATCCTTTGTGTGTCTATTTCTATAGAATGTGTTGAACTACCAAAATTTGTGAAATTACCCCATGGTTAAAGGCATCAGGAAGGGTTGTGTTATGCTAAGGACCCATTCGATTCGATCCTTGAAACTAAAAATTGTGTTGTCTGGTACTTGTGTTGTGATGTGTAATGACTGTAGATTATTGTATGGGGTGACTTCTTCATCAAAATGATACTCCACCTTGTTTTGGTGCATGCCATATCATTGAAGGATTATGCAGCCCAAAGGAGTTCGACCACTATGATGAAATTGTGCTCTGTAGGGGAGGAGGGAATGTGCTTGGTAGAAACAAAGGCATATGCAAAAAGTGGCTGGGAGATAGGTTTTATTACAAGAAAAGATGAAAATGCATGTAATAGATAAAATGTATGCTAAGCGAGATAATATGTAAGGTAAGATGCAAGAAGACAATGTAAAAAAATAAGAAGATAATGTAGACCGTAAAAGTAGGGTTGCAAACATGGGACACCACTCACGATGTCATGAGAAAATCAAGGCTAATGAAACCTAAATCATATAGTGTGCACACAAGACAAATAGAAAATCCCATAAAATATTTCATACAAAGATCAAAGAATGACAATCAAAGCAATAGATAACAATGGAAGGAAATAGTCATGCATAACAAGTGTTGTACATGAAGCACCGGTTAGCATGTTAGAAATATTAAAAGTACATAAAAATGTTTATATTCTAAAATAGTAGTGTGATATTCATTAAAATTAAAAAAATCAGCTATACCATACGAAAGTGGATGCCCCAGGAGCCAGCCGAGGGACCGGTACTAGGTATTGTGCCAAGCATCCATCTTTGCGTATATAGATATGTAGAATGTATGATCAAAACTAGAAATGAAAGTTAACACACATGTGTGTATGATAAATATAATTAAATACAAGATATCTATTTAACATGGGTAATAAATGTGCATAATAAGTAAATGTAAGCAAGGCTAATTGTAACTAAGATATGCAATATGTTTTGGATGAGACAAAATGGAATGTAGTGTGAATGATACGAGCCATGTGCCCCTAAGTGTATTTGTATACATGAAGTGAGGTTCATTTGTATATTCCACATCAAAAATTGATAATGAACCGTAAAATAGATTGCATCATGGGAAATGTTTTGAATGTGAGTACCCAAAATATGTGATCGTTAAAGTGAAAAGTGTAGAGTGTAAATGCATGAATGAATGAGTGAATTGATTAAATGCATGAATTTGATGAGGTCCATTTGATATGTATACCCTCACCAGTCAAGTATGGAATGTGGAACTAGAGTGTTTCATATGGTAATGAGCACAATGTGAAGAAGAAGATATAAGAAAGATGCAAGTGTGAAATCATAGAGTGAATAAGGAACAAAGTGTGTAAAAGATGCCATGAGAGAAGATGTCCTAAATGTATGATACATGATGTGTGAAGTATGTAGTGTGTGAATTTGAATGTATAATGTGTAGTGTGTGAGATTCATGTATATAGCATGCCCTAACAGTCAAGTGTGAAGTAAAGCACAAGATTGCATCATCGGGAAATGATGATACCAATGTGTATGTTGTGTGTAAATACCTAGGAGTGATTTGATAAGAAAATAAGATTCTTGTTATCGATAGAAGGGGGAGAAAGAGGTGTTATGCCCCCAAGTGTGTGATGAGAAAATATATCAAGTAACGTCATCTAGGAGGTGTCATTTTCATGATCAAAACTGAAAGGTAAAGCATCTGATACATGATAAGCAATAGTGTCGGGTTGATCATGTAGTGAGCCATTATGACAAAGGTTATACATGCCCATTGCGTATTCTTTGTCAATGAAAGGGGGTAGTGGACAACCATGTGCATACCAATGTGTAAGATTTTGTGAATATCCAAGGAAGGAATCATTGCAAATGAAAACACAACCGAAAGGCATAGGAAATGAAATTTCAATATGATTAGGATCTAAGGTGCCCCCAATATAGTCAAGCCAAGACTATCTCTAATTGTAATGGGAGTAGCACAAGGAGTGTGTGCAAGAAATATTTGAATCCCATAAGCATCAGTAATGTGGAATAAACCATGATAAATATGAGGAACATAAGGTGAAGGAAAGATGTCGAAAACCGTAAATCCTAGCCAAGTAAAGCCATCATGTGTGCATATAGTGTCATCGTAAGTAGGATCAAATGGAATACGCTCCTAATAAGAATCATTCAAAAGAGTGTACATGTTAATGGCAGATGCACATGCGATAGTGAAGTTGGTGGAATGACATTTGATGTGTGGATAGGCCCCGATAAAGTACCATAGCATTTGTAGTAGCAAGAGAGGGTGATGATGTGGATGGAACAATATCCAACATGAAAATAGTATCCTCTAAGTTAGGTAGAGGATCCAGAGGCTGCGGTTAATCCATAGTAACATATTGTGGAGTAGGGATCATAGTTGTGGGATCATGTTTGTAATATTTGAATGGTTCATAATCAATAGAAATGGTGTATTCAATACCCTCATGTAAGAATTTGACACATCGATGTATTGTGGAAAATAATTTGACACATTGATGTACTATGGAAGGTATAAATTACATGACATGAAGCCATGGTCTACCAAGTAAGAAATTGTATGAAACTGGAAAGTCCATGAAAAATAAAATTGTGTTAAGGGTTTTGGCCCAAAAATAATGGGTAAAGTAATATGGCGATGCATGGATAGATAGAACCATCATATGCATGAAGAGAAATAAATGGAATAATATTATTAGTTGAGAGACCTAAATCCTTAAGGAATTTTAACATGCACAAATTAAGTTCAGATTCATTATCAACTAAAACTCTCTTGACACCAATATTATGGATGCACATCATGATGTATAAAGGAGGATCATTGTCAAAAGAAGCAAGATCAGTAGTAGGATTGGCATAAAAATCAATGTGCTAAGAAAATGCATTTGTAAATGTGTTATAGACTGATTTTGGATGAATTTAAGAAGGAATGTGGGTAGTAGTCAATAGAGTGATTATTTTAGCCCGAGATTAGGATGTATAAGTAAGAAATCATGAATATAAATATTCATGATGAGAGGATCTTAAGAATATGTAAAAAGCAACAAGAAAGATCCTAAGTGTGTTTGAAGAGGTCAGGTTCACCAAAATGATTAAGCTAAATGTGAATTTTATGCCTAATCTGATTGTTATTGTAACAATAAATAAATGCAACAATGAAGTATATAAATTAACCCAAGAAAACTAAGAAGATATATATATATATATATATATATATATATATATATATATATATATATATATATATATATGTGTGTGTGTGTGTGTGTGTGTGTATAATGTGTTATTACTAAAATCAGAGGTAAAATGAATTAGTTGATTTACATAAATCCGGAGTTGTGTAGAGTGGAGAACTAGAAAATATGAAGCACTAACTGTCACACTGAAGCTTAGAAAAATGTAGATCTAGAAGAATAAGCTAGACTGGGGTGCTTGGAGAGGGACAAGGGCATTTACAGGTTCCTTGGGCTTGTTTCTCTGGGCACCTTGGTCAACATAAATTCTCGAGAAAACCTCCTCTGAGTGGTCACTAGTTGTTTTCATTTTTTCACTATGAGGTCGCACAGTGATCATCGAAGTCACTAGAAAACTATGATGAAGTATTGACCTACAAAACCTTCAAATAAAAATCAAATCCTAAAATATAAATATGTAAAGTGAGGGGTCATACTTCCCTCAACTGTCATGATGGTGAACTTAAGAATGAGCACTACACTACATCTCAAACCCAATGTAGTTCTATGTGTGTGTGTGTGTGTTCGTAAGTGTTGTTTAGGTGGCTCTAGTATGTGTTGCACTTGATAGGGAGAAAGTAGCTAGATATAAATAAATGTAATAGATGTGTTCATGGAATAGAATGAACTTCCCTCCCATGAAGTGTATGCATAATAACACAACCCCTTTCCTTTTAATTAATGCTAGAATGAGTTCTTGAATTGTCTTGAATAGTATTTGGATGCAACCTTAGGTGGTGATAGTTAATGCTTAGTGTTTGGTCTTTATTATGATGCCATAACTTTATATTTATATGATTCCCTTGCTTGAATTTCATAATTAAACCTGAAAATGCTGACTTCCAAAAATATAAGATGCTCAAATGGAAGGAAGGACCCTAAAAGTGTAAACAAAGTATATTGAGGGCGGGGCACCATAAAGTATGATGGCTCCTAGAGATGGCATCTTGGTAAGGTGGTGGTGTCCAGGATGATAAATTATGAAGTATAGAAAGGTAAAATGAGAAACTAAGTGTGTATAACCAAAAGTGCCAACAAAAAGTAAAGAAAGGTGGGAAAATACATGGGTTAATTAGTATTTTTCTTACTTATGAATAATATGAATAGTAGTATGCAATCAAGACTAGATAATTACCCAAAGTGTGTGATTTTGTTCCTATAAATTCTATTGGAACCTTCTTAAACATATGACATGTTTTAAAATCAAATATACCTGTATCTATCACCAACTCTTCCTTTCTATAATTCATGACACCTTACATACCTGATCAAGGTAAAAAACAATATCTTCTTGCCTCAATTTTCTAACACAGACATGTAGCATACTATTATAGTCCACCATGGTACACCGAATGAATCACATTACGATGCATAATTCAACAAAATATGCTTGAAAAAATGATCACTTTTCCTTATCAACCTTCTTGACACCTAGATCTCCTAATGTAAGAACATAACAACCTCCCCTACCTTTAGAATCATCTACATACATGTAGCATCACATTCATACCTCCATTTACATAACACAAATAATATCAACATAAAGAATCACCTATTTCATTTGACAGTTATTTTATTTCTCCATGCACTCTTAGATCATCCATAATATGTCTTTAAGGATTCACAACCTTCAAAGATAGTTTCAACTAGCTTTCACACCTGTAACATACCATTTTGATACAAAATAACCACCTATAGTTCTCTATCGGGATGCAATGTTCACTCAAGGTGCAAGAAGTCCGTGACACATATCTTAGAAACATTCTTGACCTCACATCTTCTAGAGGTTGAGGGTACACAAACTCGCCCTCAACACAAACCATCTACTAGACCTATTGAGCATGTAACACTTTGCATAGACACCATTAAATCACTATAGATACTTCATGAATGAACTCAGAAAATATATTTAGCACTTTATTACTTCTACCCAAATTTACTAATCTTTATCATGCTCTAACTCTCCATTCTAAGCGTGGATAACATAGTAAACGTTTTTATCAAACTTCATTCTTACTTGGTACCTAACAGGTGAGAAACTCACAATTACACTTCACAAGTTCACTCTTACCTTATACTACTTCATATTATCTCTATTATGCTTAAACCCTCTTGATAAGATTCTCATATGGATCAAGGACTATAATACAACTCTTAATAACCTTCAACTCATCATATACCTAGAGGATATGTATCTTCTTGCATCTGATGTATAAATATGATCTTTTTGTTTACTATTCACACCTAAACCATCTCTTTGATGGATATAAACTATTAAAAAATTTCAATCTTGAACCAAAGAGTCAAATTATCTTCTTGTAAGAACTATTAAAATAATAAAATACCAAAAAAACATCGCCTTTCTTTACATTTGATAGTCTTGATAGTTTTTGTACTTCACCATTTTGTCTCCATGAAGCATAGTCAACCTTGATACACCTCATTTTGGGCTTTTGAATCAAATTATCACTGAAAACACCTATGTATGACATTGTTATAGTCCTTAAGCAATCATCTATTGTCTTCACACAAGTCTTAGCAACTTAAAGACTCAATTATTACACTTCACATTCTTGATAGAACTCTGGCCTTCTCCATACAATACCCATGAAGTATGAAGACTCTAAATACATCATGATAATGTCTCAATATTCAATCAACATAACATAGACCATGGAAACTTTCATTCATATTGATAACAACCCATTTCAGTCCTCTATCACTAATTGTACCTAGTCAAGATGATAGAAACAATCATACCTACCCTCTATCATATTTTAGCTTCTCTGCACATCTTTATGAACCAAATTTAAGATGTAAACATCATTGAAATAAGGATATCCTTCCATATTATTTTCCAAGAAACCATTCCAAACCTAGATAACCATTTATAGGTTTATAGCCATGTAATTCTAATGAAATACATATCATCTAACCTTTCATATAACTCGATCATACATTATGCGGTCTTCAAATTTTTTTATGGAATATGAGAATGCATGGCATCTTCAATCATGAATCATGTGCCAAAGACATACCCTAATGACTCAATCAACTTTTGAACATACCTAGCGAGCATCAACTATTCTTGTCCCTAATGGTTTGATCAATTCATCATATAAATTACTCGACTTTAACTCCATGAATATAAAAAAATCCATCATGATAGTACCTCAAATACCTTCAAAACTCATTAATATCCTGTAGGATGATGAGAAACATACCTTAATACCATGAAGACAATCCTATATAAACATACTTGTAATCATACATGCTCCCCCTTTGCACAAGATTCATTTGGATGACAATGCATCTAAGAATCCTAATAGAGACATAAATATTCATGATGAATCTATAAGAGTGACTTGAATATTTCCAAAGCCTTCTTAAACACTTGAAAATCATCTCTTCCTTATTTTTTCTGATATGCATTTTGAGAACTTCATTTATTTTCTTTCATACTTGACATTTGATGGTACATTGTTGTTCACTCTTGGTTCCCAAGACCTGATTTATCTTCTAGCATGCATATGAGGACCTTAAAATATCCTCTTTATCCTTTTAGATATAATGTGATCCCTATCAGCATGAACAACTTCATTTCAATTGAAATACACAACATTTCTCTTACCTTTGAAGCCTTCATCTTTCCAAAACTGACTGGGTGGATCATATGGGTAGAATATAGCAATATGTCATCTCTCATGACAATTGTAGCAGATCAAGTTCTTCGATTCCTCACTCATTTTTCCCTCCATGGGTGATCATATTTGAAAAAAAGCATACACTTCTTAGCCTTATGACAAAATCCATTATATGCATAATAATATCCATTGAAAGATCTTTCATACATTGATGCATTTATTTTCCTAATGGGGTTTGTCTTCACATTGTCTTCCATGGAGTTTTCTTTCTTTCATTCTTTGGTGCTTGTTCTTCATAATCCTTTATTATAACACTATATTCTTTCCTCATCTCTTTTGTGTTGAAGTCATCTCGTAAACCCCAAACCTATTGTTTCACTTGTAGACCTTTGGTGATAAGAATATTGTTAATATCCTTGGCAATTTTATCAAATTTTTCTGAAAGGTCTTAGCCTTATTAACACACTCGAGATAACTATGCTCTTAGAAACTCTATATCTTCTTCAAGTTTGGTGCACTTACTCTCTTTATCTTACAAACCAGATATTAGGAACTTTACCTTCTCTTCTAGTATCCTTACTTGTCTAATTTAGCTTTTTAATTCTAACCAATGCTTTTCTTCAATGTCATGAATATTGTCTTCATATTATTTGACTAATTATTTTATATTATTATTTTTATTTTCATCATGATTTAATTCAATCTACTCATACACCAATTTAGTCCCAAAGTCATAACCATCTTCTTATTCTTCTTCATATTTTATGGAATCACCTAGAAGTATAATACCATCACTCATAGATCTAGCATCCTTGCTCATGAATAATAAATCATCACCTAAATCTTCATGCTCTGATTCAGATTTGGAATCTAAAACACCACTATCACAACTACTTTCTTCAGATGAGAAAATATCTTTCTTTGTATAAAAATCTTCTTACCCTTCTTCTTATAGTCAAACTTCTTGAATTTATTCTTATTTTACTATATTTGTGATTCTTCTTGTTATGATCATCTTCATGGTCTTCATCACCTTATTTTTCATGCCTATGAGGAAAATTAGCAATAAGTGACCTACTTTACAAAAATTAAAACATTTCAATGGTATCTTATCTTTCCACTTTCCAAAACCAACATTCAATCTCCTAAAAACCATTGAAAATAGTTATTCATAAATCTCAAGAGTATCATCAACAACCTTCACTTTATTTCCCTTGGTCTTCATCTCATATTTGAAAGAAATTTCCTTCTTGTTTGGTTTGGACTAAAAATCCTCATCTCATAAGTAGTCAAAATTTCCATGCAATTCATCCATTGTCAAGAGATTCAAATCCTTGGCTTCTTCAATGACAAACACTAGGAGTAATAAATCTCAATAACTTATGTACCAAAACCTCTTCCTTTACTTATTCACCTAATAATTTTATGGTTTTGAAACCTTTTAAAATCTATGTAATGGATGCACCATATTATCCATCATCACTCATTTGTATCCCTTCAAACTAATTTATGAAGGTTTAAAGCTTAGCTATTATTACCTTAGAATATCCTTCATAAAGGACCTAAAATTTATCCCACTTTAATTTTGCATATCTATAATGCATGACCTTCAAAACTTAGGTTCATCTAATCCACACATGATTACATTCATAGCATTGGAGTTATCACTACTCAACTTCTTGTCTGCAATAGTTGTTGGGGGAGTTACAAGAGTTGTATAACCATCCAACATAGATTTAAAAATATCAAACTCCAAGGACATGATTTTAGTCCTCATCATTAGACTCCAGAAATCATAGTTCACCTTATCAAATAATGGTTCCTTGCTTGAAGATTATCCACTCTGTTGACTTGAATTTTTTGTGTTTGAATGATCTCCTTTCAAGTGATTAAAATTCTCTAAAAGGACCTACTATGATACAAATTTTTGGAATCAAAAAGTAATGAGAGGGGGTGAATCAATCATTTAAACCTTAAAACAATTTCATATTGACTTTCATAAACCATTCATTAATGTGATCTTAACAATATGCAACATCCGTTCAAAAGAGAAAACCATGAAAAAGTAAATAATAACACAAGATAAAAGTGGGAAACAATCAAGGGGAAGAAAACCATTGAAACTTTGATTATATTACACAAAGAATAGATATTTAGTGAAGTACTAACTTCACAAGGAGTAAAAACCCTACTTTAGTAGAGAACCAACCCTGCAAGGATAACCAACCCCTAATTTAGTGAAGAACCAACTCCACAAGGAGGCTACAACCCTCTAAAGTGATCAGGAAAAATTCAAAAACATTTAAATTAATATCTCTAAACTTTTTTTTTGGCCACAACTTATGGAGTCCACTAATACATCTTAGACACTTTCAAACCATATTTCTCCTAACCACTAAAAAAACTCAAACTTGGAATGATTTGGATCAATACTCTTTCACACTAGTTCCTAAAATCTATTATGATATTCCCAAACATTCTCATCTCTATCTTTATTCCCTTGAACCAACTTCACTCTCTTAGCTAGCTCACATTTTTCACTCTCTTTCAACTAATTTAAATTTTAACCAAGTATGCACTTTTATATGAGACTCAAGTCAAAATCATAACATAAGTCAGTCCTAACGCAAGATCTTGACCATTAAATATTTAAAACATAACACAATACTCATATAAACTCATATCATGGACCCATGTAGGTCAGAAAATCACCGAGACACAAGAACAAGCCCAAAAAGGCCTAAAACCCCATCACCAAGCTCATCAAAGACCTCTAAAAACATCACCATTCTTATCCAAGCCTTAAAAGGACTCAAACATATTAAAAAAACATAAAAACATCATCCATGCTTTCACCATTATTTTCACCAATCATTTTCTTCATAACACTACCAAGTAGGACCATTTTCTACTCAAAAGAGTCATTTCAAGAACCAGTCCTCACCAAACAAGCTCAAGATGAAATTATAACACCTAAAATATTCCATGTAACAACTCATTGGAAATAAAATTACATTTATAACACATACATTATTTATATACCTCATGAAACATCCAACAAATAAAATCACACCTCTTTTCCTCTTCAACAAAATGAACTTCACATAAAGTATTTTTGGAAAATAAACTAGTTTGCACCCTTTTATCACTTCTAAGACCTATAAATGAATTCAATAGGAAAAACATTTATCGCTATTTACTATCAACTTGAAAGAAAGCATCAACTAATCCAAATCGTGGGTATTCTACATTAATCTTCTAGCCAAAGAAGTCATGTCATGAACCAATCAAACTAGGTAAACTTGTGACCTCAACCATGGTAACTCAGTATAATTTCAAGGATTAACCATAACATGAAACATGTCACATTTGATTTCAATAATACCCCTAAATATATTAGACTTCTTCATCAATCTCACAAGTTCTCAAGCACTTCCATTTTCCAACACTGTTAAATTGCCCTTATAGGCCAAAAAGATAATCCTCAAAGATAGGGCACACTTTTCCCTCTAGGACCTCAACCATAACCTAAATTTATCATTTACATGTACTAAAAATCCCAAGATCTCATGAATGGTGATTTATTCCATAGGTTCAAAGGACAACTTTTCCACAAACCTAAAATATTAAGAAAATTTCCTTTTTAAGTGGGGTCCACATATTATAAGTTGTAACATACATATTTGGAAATATGAAGGACTTATATATAACCTAAAATCATAATATTATCAATTAAAATAAATTATATTCCCATACCAAGAACATTTCTCCTACCCCTCTCAACCTAGGGTTTCAAATAGATAAAAATTTGCTTACCTTATTAATGATTGTTCTTAAATGTTAGGGTCTCATTTGACCTCATTTAAACTCTTATATATTCTTAAATTCATTCCCCAACATCCCAAAAAGGATAAAATTCCATGAAAACCTTACACATGCTACATCAACATTTATCTCACATTCAGCTAGAAATAAAACTCTTAAGAACCTTATTTTGGTCTAACCTTTAGAAATTCAAAATTATCATCACAGAAATATTAAATTTTCCCAATAGCATATAAACAGATCCTAATAACATCTAAAATTCTCACCAAGTCATAAATATATATGAATCTTCTCAACCACCATGACTTGCATGACTAGGCCTTAGGGTTTTGCATGTTCTATGTAAAAAAAAGTAGAATATCAAGTATACCTCATCATTAAAACTCTCCCAAAATACATAAAAACCTTGATACATCATGTATCACTCACCTACATGCTTCCATGAGCTTACATGGCTCTATACCTCACACTCATGCTCCATTTGGCCTCCAAACACATAGACTAGGTCTTAATGAGCACCTGTAAATGAGTCCATGACCTTTACCTACACTTTGAAGCTCATATGAGTGTCCCAACACTCTCTTATCACACTTTCAATGCTTCTACCATAATCCTCAAGAAATAATGTAGATCAAACCATCATGCACCTTCATCTAGGATAACTAGGTCACCTGATTAGCCCTATCAATCCAAGTCATTCTCATTGATTACACTCTTGCAACTATGAATAAAAATGAATGTCAATTTTATCATCATATTAAGAAAATTATAACACTCCTCCATCATCCTCTTTGTTATTAATGATATTTTACATCAATGCCAACACATGAACTCACACATGCTAACTAAGACAATTAAGGAAATAACACATGAGAAGGAGAAATTACAAAATGATATACTAGTGTGCTATTAGTAACCTATGCAAGATGAAGAATAAAACCAAGGATGATACATTACAAGATGAATAAAATATGCACAATCGTGTGAGGAGGAATCTAAGGGTAATGGAGAGAATGAAGAGGAATGCGAAGAGGAGGAGAAAGGAAATGAAGAGAATCCAATTAGGGAAGGATTATACGTTGCATGAGGTGAAGGAAGTGGCATGTAACTCAAAATTGCATAAGAGATGTTGAAGGGGAAGTGAGGAAAAAAAAGGAAGACATAAGAACCTTTGTAGGTACCCCAGGATGAGTTATATCGATGATCTCTCCAAGATGTTAAGGGAAATATTTTAGAGCATAGTACCAACCAAGGACCTCTTCAGATGAGAGTTTATCAATTAAGTTGGGGTTCCCTCACAGACCAAGAAGATGAATTTTTGGAGTATGTAAAATCATATGGAGGATAAAAAATTTAAGTAAAGAATCATTCTCCAAGATCTAGCTAAAGAAGTATCCTAGTAAAGTCCTCACTACCATTGATCCTACAAAGTTATTGTTGTGAAATCACACTGGATGCCCATTATCAAACTAGAAATCCAAGAAAACATCCATGGGTGCTACTGATTTGCACTAACAGTTTTGGCACACCCAGTGGGACCTTAGAGGTCTTCCACTTTATTTTTGACAAGTTGGTGTGTTCCTATTAAGGATTCACCTTTGGAGTCATATTCAAAAGCACATATGGCAAATCCATCTAGTAAATAACTCATTCTCTGAGTTGTAGACCCTCTTTCCATTCATTTTCATTCATTTTCCATTCATTCTTCTTTCCATCTCTTCCATCTTCTTTCATTCCATGAAGTTGTGCAATCATGACTTCATTTCCATCATGGAATTCACATTTACAATAGCAGCAATATATTTCACCTCCAACATGTTTTACAACTCCTTCAAATCAGCATTTTGATCAAATTCAAGATCAACATGCTTACCCATATGAGCAATACCAAAATTAGTTTGGTTTTGAAGCATATCAAGAGCAAGGGTACGCATGCAATGAAGAAAATCAAATGGAAGATGCTGATTTTGTGGAGAAAATCCAAAAGATGGAGGCAAAAATGGTGCAATCAAGAGCAACAACTCAAATGAAGGATTTTAGAATTGGTTGTAGGACTCCTTGTCCATGGGGAGGCCCTTTTCCAAGACACTTCATCCCTCAGGAGAAGCTGGACTTCATGATGGAGATGCTACCCCAACTTGCACAATGGACAATAGAGATAGAGGCCTATAAACTTGGTGCTAAACAACCTTGTCAATGGGTAAGTTCTACACCATCATCTGGTTTTCTCTTTCCATTCCTCAAGCAACACCATCTCATTTGGAATGCCAAATTCTAAATCTAGTCAATGCTGCCCCAAGAGTTAATTCCATTTCTCCATTCCCTAGTCTTCCACCCCATCTCAATTCTTCTATCATTTTCCCTTCCAAACAGCCATTCCCTCCAAAGAAACAAGAATTTCTACCTCCTCCAACACCACAAAAAATTGCAAAATCAATTGAGTCACAACCCACCCCTCCTCTTGCATTCCCAAATCCATGTTGGGAAGATAAAAATCAGAATGCCAGTCAAGGAAAATAGCAGCAAGAAGAAGAGCCAAACAAGGATGAAAAGATCAAAAGTTTGGTAAGCTTGGCTCTCAAATTTGGGATAACAAAGATCCCCTTGATGGTTAAGCCTTCAGAGGAGGTGAAAGTTGAACAAGTGGTGGTTAGGACTGATTTTTTTGCAGCAGAAGAAGAGCAAAAAGAAGAAGCAGATCAGCAATCAGTTTTCTCAGAATGTAGTGTCCATGTTGGCACTTTATTTGAAGGAAATGCTGATCCAATTCGAGTTGCACAATCAGCCATGGAAGAAGAAGATCTTGCAGTCCCAACTTTTCCTCTAGAGCAGTAGATTGAAGAGTTTGACTTGAAAAACTTCATGCTAGAGGAAGATTTCAATCAAGAGCAAGATTTTCTTCAAACAATAGAGGAAGGAGAAGCTTCTCCAAATCCAAAAGAAGAGCACATTCTAGCGTGGGGGAGAAAATTGCAGATCCAAAGGATTTGAGCACAAATCAAAGCTATAGAAGAACCTTCAATTCTTCTTTCTACTTCATCTCTCTCGAGTTCTCATGGTGAAGAAGAGTTTGATCTCTCAAACTCAATGTTGGAATATGAAAGAAACCATGGTGATCAAGTTGCAGATCAAGAGAACACCATGGGAGAGGTTGAACATTTGTAGTAGGACAACAATGAGGCAGTTTACCTATCTGATTTGGAGGACTGTTTTGATGAAGAAGAACTAGTTGAAATCACACCATCTTCTCCTTCATCATCCATCTTCCAAACACAAGAACCTATCTGTCATGGAGGAGAAATTTCATTTGTAGCAACCTGCATCTTATAGCAGCTCTTTGGAATCAAGATTGGAAGATTTAAATCTTCCATGTTCTTCATTGGAGGAAGAGAAAGGGTAGAAAAGTTCTACCATTGCTTCCACACCATCCATTCAAGAAGGTCTGCAAGAAGATTCCATTTTTGGAATGGAAAATCAGAGTTATGGGCATATCAAATGGATCAGACCTTGCCCAATCAGGTATTTGGCTTCATTGGAGCCAAAGGAGAAGCCACAACTAGTCATGCTTGCCTCTAAGCATGAGGATGATATGCAAAGTTCCAAGGATCAGCTGTCATACCTCTTCAATCCAAATGCAGAGAAACTAAAAGAGGTATTGGATTTGTTTTCAGTTGACACCTTGCTAATTTGGGTAGAAGACTAGCTTCTTGTTGATTTTCCACTCATCCTAGCAGCCATACTCAGCTCCAAATCATTTGCATGGCTGCCAATTTTGAAGAAAGGAAGCTATTTTGCACAACCAGTTGCAGGGTTTGTTTAGCTCACCTTTGCTTCTAGTTCGAGTAGAGTAGGTAGGTTTGATTTTCAGCAAAAGAAGTGCTTGTGCACACTCTGCATGTTCCATTTGGAGCATGTATGATTTCCATTTTGTACATAGTTTTTGGTGCTATTAGTTTTGCTCTTACACAGTCCATTTCAATGGCATTTTGGTGAAGATCAACTCCAAGTTCAGTGGGATTCCAAGTAGCTCAGAGGTCATAATTTCATAGTTTAGATCGGAATTAGTTCATCAAGCTTGACTTCATGCCCAATGGATGCTTCAAAGGCCAGTGATCATTCATCTAGTAGGCAGATGACCCCTAACAGTCACCAAAATTGTTATCCAAAATGAGCCCCTTGCTTATTTTTCCTAACTTTCCTTTCATTCCTTCCTTCCTTGTGCCTCAGTCAATTTTTTAACTTTTAGGCACTCAAAATTTTCTACAAATGGATTCATAGATAGAGAATTTCCTCACCTTTCCATAAAGGTAAAATTTTCCTTCTAAATCCTAGTATTTCTCAAGTTATGGCTCGGCGGAGTTTTTGAGTGAAATTTTCCCTAGGAAGGTCCACAACCATTTAGAAAGTGCCACTTGTTGGTGGAATGGAAGGTCGGTGGAGGTGAGTTAGAAAAATTTCCATCAGGCTCAATGGGGTACAAATAAATTTTTTGGCCCAAAGCCTCGTGAACCAATAGAAAGATGACGCGTGTCCATATGGTCGGCGGAATGGTGGGTCGGAAGAGGTAGGTTAAAAAGTTTTCCAAAGTGTTCAAAAGGCACAAGGGAAATAATTGGCCTACGGCAGAAAGCCAAGGAGGAAAATAAAAAATTTGGAGCACCCCCAATGAACTAATCAAAGTGTGACATGTGTTGTCGGAGTGGCGGGGCACGAAGAAATTTGGTGAAATTTTCCAAAGTGACCAAATGGCGCAAAGGAAAAATTTCACCCACAAGCCCACAAAGAAAGAAGTGGTTTGAGGCCCATGTGAATAGGGGTTTGACACATGTCTATGGGCCGATGGAAAGTGGGTGATGAAGTGAATTTTGGTTTTTTAGTGAAATTGCAAAGGGGTGAAAAAGAAAATCTTGGCCCAAACGCCTACGTAGAGGGAAGAGAATGATTCAGGCCCAGACTAATCAAAGTGTGAAACATGTCTTGGTCTCAAGCAGAGGTTGGGGGCACAGGAGAAGTTGGAAATTTTGACAAAGTGATCGGCAGTATCAAAGGGAAAGTTTGGATCCCACACTCGAACCAATAAGAAATCACCATTTGGTAGCGGAGTGGTAGGGTAAGGCGGAGGAATTTTGGAAAATTTTCCAAAATTTAAAAAAGTGTAAAATGTTTGTTTGAACCCGTAAACCAATAGGGAAGCACCACATGGTAATGGAGCATGGGGACATGGGGATTTTTTGGGAAATTTTCCCAAATTCAAAAAAGGGAAAATTTTAAAGTTTCAGCCCGCTAATCCAATTTTGCCCTAAATCTTCAGAGGGGCATAAATTTTGATCCATGGCTCAGATTTTTGCATTCTTGGTGTCATTACAAAGTTGGTGAAATTATCTACACGATGGAGGGTTCAATTTTTATTTTTATGGATATTTTTGGGATAAAAATGGAAAACATCTCTGGCATGTAAAAAACATAGAAAATGACTCCAACCACCAAAATTAATGAAGTATGGGCCTTTTTTTGCTCTATAAGGAAATGTACTATAACGTATGGGATTTTTTATGGAAACCCATCACTTTGTAGGCCATTTAGATCAATCTTGTCGTGGTTGAAGTTAAAAAATTGATTTTCCCATGTTTTTTCTTTCTTTCATTTTTGGCTCGATGGTTAAAAGCCAGTTTTGGCTCATTTGTAAAGGTTGTTCATCTTTTCTGCTCTGCCCTCCCTTATTTTCTTCCCCAGGGTTGAAAATGGAGTTAGAACCTCCTCCCATGCTCTGTAATGGCATTTTTTCCTTTTACCATTAAAATGATGTTCTATGCAAACTTCTAGAGCAACAAAAACATGTTTTGTGATGCATCTGTCCATCCTTGCTCATTTTTTTGCTTGTTTTCTTCTTTCCTCTCTTCATTGCAGGTATTTGTGCATGTTTGAATGTTCATTGCAGGTTTGGAGCTGTGTTCATGGAGTTTTGGAACATTTTCTGTGTGAAATCTATCCTTGGGCCTATGATGCACTTGTCCATCCTTCCCATTGCTCACCTCTTCTTGTTCCATGGCAGTTTTGATAGATGTTCAACATTTTCCTTCTCTGGTGTATCACCATTTTAGTGTAGGCTCTATTTTTCCCTCTTTTATCTTTCTCTGTCTCCTTGGCATAGTTAGATTAGGATTAGATTAGCTTTCCTACACTAGAATATCTTGTGGTAGGTAGTTTAGGAAGAGGAACCAACCTTCTCTAGAGAGCTTTCCCCATTTGCAAAGGTCCCACACTTTGGGAAAGCTCAATGTTGTGTAATCACACTGGGTGCCCATTATCAAACTAGAAATCTAAGAAAACATCCAGGGGTGCTATGAATTTGCACTAATAGTTATCCAATGATAAATCTACAATTCCCTTGATAAATTATCCCCAAACATGCAATAATCAATATAGATAAAGGAACTGCAATAAGAGTGATGCGGGATGAAAAGGAGAAAAAATATAAAGATATCCATAAGATCATAGAATAATTAAGGGATGTGAAGAAGTGCTCAATTTATGCTTATGGATAGGCCAGAGATATAATAAAAATAATCATGAGCGCATGTTTTCAGTTAGTGGATCAATCCCTGGATGAGTATCCCATGGAGATAAATTACTTATAAGACCTATTATATATGATTCGATGGAAAGGGAGAGTGGGAAAGGTCCAATGAATGAATAATTAGTTGAGATGAAGAATAAGAACAAAGAGTAGATTGGGAAGAAGATATAAAAATATGAGGTGTTGATCACGAGAGATCAAGGAGGGCACAATAATGGAAGAACATGTGCTTGATAAATTCCAATACCCAATACTTAGTGTGTGCACCACATTATAGGAGGCAGAGTTAAAGGAAATTTAGGCCACCATGAAGACTAATAAGGCCAAACGTAAATAGGTGATGGCATAGGTCATAGAAAAGAGGGAGCTAATTAGATCCTTAAATGAAGTGTTGGCATAAAGGCTCAAGGATATCCATCCCATGTTCATGTTCATAAAGGATGCTTTAGAGGGTTTGACCATAGACATGGATGTGGTAGTGAAGGAATTAAAGGAAAAATATTATTAGTTGGCCCTTTAGCAAGTGTTGGGTATTGTTGAATCAACGCTAGATAAGACGAACAAGGAGCTTAAGGGGTGGAAGGAATTGGAGAGTGTAGTCAACAGAGAGGTTACATAGATTCACCATATGCCTAATGCCTAGGGATTATGAGTTCATGCAAGCATATTATTTAATTGATTATTTAAGTGAAGGAACCTATTCTTTATTCTTTGTATTCTTTCATTTTTGGAGAAGGAATACTTTGGTTCATATTTCCAAGGATAGAAAACACTACTAGTATGGGGTAATGTTGGTCGAAAATCGCTAATTGTTAATCCATGCATGGAATTTTGAGATTACACACATAAGTATGTATAAGGATTTATAAGAAACAACTAAGGGTCAAAGATGGATTGAAGATAAGCCAATGTGTGAAAGGTGTGCACCATGCATAGGAAAAGGTTCATGACCGACAAATATTTCAGGAATTAGGAATTTTCAAAGGAAGGCTAAAAATAGAACAAAATCAAGTTGACGTGAGTCCATGCAAGGTCCAAAAATAAGTGATCAAAGTGGTAAAATCACATAAAAAGATACTTCTATTTATAGGATTTAAAGAAGAATACACCTGACCTATTTATAACTCAATCTATAATTAAATTAGAGTTATAAATCATGTGTCCTATTTTATAACACATATTATGGGAAAAACATATAAGAGGTGAAGGTAAAGACCCATCATATATAAATAGTGGTATAACTATTGCACTTAGTATCCTTTATGATATTTGTTGATGTTGGAGTTTGTAAGTGAGTTTTTGTATGTATTCATTGTCTAATGCATTGATTTTAATGAACTATGGATGTAATCATCTTATTTGTTATGTAATCAATTGTGTTTGCAATGGATAATTGTGTCTTGGTTGAAAACATGACTAGATCTTAACACTTTACTATGGGAGTTCAAATACTTGTTTTCATTATCTATATTGAATGATTTCCTTATTATATGCATTTCCAATATTTTATGCCCTATATCTAATTATACATGTTAGAATGGTTATGATGATTTTTTTGGGCTAACCAATATTAATAAGAAAAGTAAATGAGGGACATGAAGGTTGTATGTGCTTCAAGTGATCATTCATACCTATGTCTAGATGAAGTGCCAACACACTCGACTAAATATTGGCTAAACAAGACTACACTACGTATTTTCATCACGTACAATGAGATGGGATTCCATGGAGTTTTACATAATGAGAAGAGAAGTTATTTCCCCTACTACTCTAACATGGATATCCATAAGAGAAATATCCATGATGTAATTCATGAGAGAAAATTGGAAATAATGGATATGAATGAGGTATAGGCCTCTCATACTCTTATATCATGTACTATATTGGAAACAACAAGGAGATGAAGGTTTAGTTCACTTCACTCTATGGGAGCATAAAACTAGAAAACATAAAGGGCACATAAGTCAGAAAAACTATTTGGCCACTATATTTTTTGTAGTATGATTTGATTAGACTCCATAATGAAAAATGAGAAGAGTAATATATTACAAAGGGATTGAAAGAGTTTGGGTTAGGGAGATGATGATTCCCAAAGTAGCATATTTTTTACTCCTTTTTACTTATATTATGTTCCTAATATTTTGTATCATTTGAGCATTAGTTTATATCAACCGAGTGCCAAATTTCATTTAAGGATCACTAGTAGCCTAATTATGGTTTATATAGTCCTTTTCATTCGAAATATGATATTTCTAATATTTATCTAACTCATTGAGACCTAATATTTTCATATTTACTCTTATGAAACACCAACTCGGGTTTAAACCCTTGGTACACTGTTTCAAAGGAAAACAACAATCAACTTAAGGTTTATGTGTTTGTAACCAACTTATATCATTTGAAAAAACACCCCTACACCTCTACATCACCAACATTTGAGAAAGTAAAATGGGCAAGTAAAATGGGCAATGTTAAGGCTTAAATATTGGGAGGAATGATCAAAAACAAGTTATAGGAAGAGTGGAAACACATATATATTTGTCCCCATTATCACATTCTAATCCAGATTATCTTTCTAATATATTCTTTAATTATTTTCTACATTTACATAGATCTTCACCTCTCTCTCCATTACCTTCATCTTCATTCTACAATATCAAAATATAAATATCGTTACTCAATCATAATATCAATGCAATAATCAATTCCATTTCACTTTTAATTGGTAAGAAACAAAAATGGTCTTGAACAAAATCAATAGAATATTTCTATAGTATATAGGGTTTTAGGACTAAATTTCATTCCTTTTAAAATGTATCACAATAAATTCACCAAAAAAACTAAATATGTAGAGTGATAAAATGATTTTTTCCAAGTTTACTCCTTTAACTCTCAATTTATTCATAACTTCTATAAAATTACTCCCCTAGTTTTTGATGTAGTATTTGGATGAATCTCGAAATACAATTTAGGTGACTATAAAAAAATTCCTTTAATAGGTTCATGATTTTCACCATCCTCTAAAAATAGAGGTATAATAATGGAATAAATTAATACAATCAAATCCACAAATACTAATGTTTAGTTGACTTCACTTTATGGGAGTATAAACCTAATAAAATAGAAGGTACAAAATTTAGAAAAATATATTTGGCCATATATCTTTCGAGTATTATTTGATGAAACTCCATGAAGAATAAAGAGAACAAAAATAGCTTTCAAATGAACTTCCAAGATGTTGTGTTTGGGGAGATTATGAGTCCCCAAACTAACCTATTTTTGTCTCTTTTTACTTACATTATGTTCCCAATATTTTTATAAAAGTTGACATTGTATAAAGCATGCATAAATACTAGTTCAATATTAAAGTTAAGTTCCACCAACATAGGATGGGAGTTAACCATATCTATATTCTATTAATTGATTGCATAAGGTCATATGAGGAATGCCAAATTCTATCTACCGAGAACCATAATTCATTCAAGGATCTCCAAAGTCTATCACCTGAGCTCTAGAGTTCATCATCTAAGCATCAAAGCTCATTTGAGGTGTGCTAGAGTTAATCCGAGGAGCGTTGAAATTCATATGAGTTAAAAATTCTATCACATAAGCACCAAGGTCAATCATATCAAAAAATTAAGGATTAAACATTGAGAGGAATGATCAAAATAGACTCATAGGAAGAATGGAAAAGAATACATTATTGTCCCCATTATCACCTTATAACCTAGATTGTATTTCTAATAGATTCATCAACTCTTTTCCATATATACTTAGATATTCACCTCCCTCTCCATTAGATTCATATTCATCCGAAAATATCCAAATATAAATATCACTACTCAATCATAATATCAATACACTAATCAATTCCATTTCACTTATAAATTGGTAATAAAAAATGATTTAAAACAAAATCCAATAAATATTTCTATAGTATGCAGGGTTTTAGGACTAAATCTCATTTTTTCTACACTATGTCATGATAAATTCACTAGAATAAAACTAAATGTTAAATTGATAAAATTATTATTGTCCAAGTCTACTCCTTTCACTCTCAATTTCTTTGTAACTTTTGTAAAATTACTCCCCTAGTTGTTGACATAGTATTTGGATGAATTGTCTAAAAATGCAACTCTGGTGACTATGAAATCATTTCCTTTAACATGTTCATATAAATAAGTTATATTGATAAGAAACAAAACTGGTCTAAAATACAATCCATTAAACATTTCCATGGTATTTAGGGTTTTAGGACTAAATCTTATTCTTGTTATACGTGTCATGATAAATTTACCAAAATAAAAATAAACCTATAGAATGATAAAATATTTTTTTTCCAAGTCCACTCCTTTTAATCTCAATTGTATCTAAATGCAACTCAGGTGAATAAAAAATCAATTTCTTTAACATGCACATAATTTTAACCATCCCCACAAAAATTAAAACCATAATTTTACAATAATTAAAGAAATTACTATAATCAAATAAAAAGCATGACATAGATTCTTTACCGAATATCAAAAATAAATTAATATATTCCCAAAATTTCTTCCATTATAAATTTTTCTAAAACCACTAGATGAAAATAATTTTTTTCAAAAAATAGAACATTGTTAGTTTATTACTTACACCGAAGTTAAACAAGAGTAATTTTTAGTTTCCAACTCAATTTCATGATATATTTATTATATGTCTTGTATAAAATACTTACACAATAACTCTATCAATCCTTTAAAAAGGAATAATGCTTTTGAGATAAATTGGTGCAATCATCTAGCTTGTCCTTGTAAGGAAGAGTAACATCTATCAACACTTTTAGTACACAAACATTGACATCATTTGGACCAAGCCTCTCTCCATGACATGTCTCAAGTGAATGTATCCTTCCATGTCTTACAAATTTTGATGTGATTGAATATATCATTTCCACTTTATCACCCACTAGAAATTGAGTTTTATTCAAACACTAGCACAAAAAGTAATATTAGTATATTTGAAGTAAATAATAAGTGAAAATAAAAACTCGTATAAAAATTATTAATTCCAAAGATACTTGTCATTGCCATCTTTTTCTACAAAATTCTTTACTCACCATTAACATGGATGATATAGGTCTCATTACAAGAATTAAATTTTCTTCCACCTATAATTTCAAATAAATTCATTATTTCCTTATATCAAAAATGAGATAAAACGAGTCAAATGAGAAGAGTTCAAAATAATATAGTTCATATATATAAAAATATATATGTATAATGGTGACAACTATTCAATTTTACCTCTAAAGGATTAGGGTCTTTATATTTTTGATTCCATGAACTAATAATTGGTGTACATAAGGAGGAAAGTGCATCTATTTTTTCAGTCATATTAGATAAGTATACCTCCATTTTTAAAAAAAATATTTCCATAGCCCTTGTCGATAAAAATACTAGATCTTATAACATGTCACCGTAGTTCTTCAATTTTTGAATATGAATTGTTAAAGGTGGAAATTGTGACCTCAATTTCTAATCTAGTTCTATATAAAATTTTATTTTACAATATGTCATAACACATAAGTTCTAAGTGATCTATTATGTTGTTGATTCTAGAAAAAAATGATGTAGGAGCATCTAAGAGTCTCAAGGGTCTTTAATGATCCAAAATAAGACCATACAAAAATGTTTAGATGTGTTAGATTATATGTTAATGCCCAAGAGGTGTATTAGATGTGTTGGATGATTTGATAAGGGTTTTATAACATTTTATTCAAAAATAATTAACAAATAAATAGAAAAAAGGATGTTTAGAGACTCCAACATAACAACATTACTTCATGGATTTTGATTGATGAAACTTTTGGAGGAATAACTTTTCTCCTATCTTGTATATTTTAAGTATTCATTGCATATTATGTTGTAAATAGATGTATCTCATCAATTGTAGGTGCTCTATCATGTTTCTCCTTCTAGAACAAAGGTCAAAGTTCAAAAAAATAATGTCATTTTAGCACCAATTAAACTCAAACCATAATCAACTTTGTTAGATAGAAGAAGGTAAAAAGTAAGTACATAATTAAGAAAAATAAAAAATCTCTCTTCTTATTCTCACCCATACTCTTTGAAAATAAAATTGAGATGTCATGATAATTTATTTCTTTTTGTCCCCTACTACTTCTTTCCAAAAAATCCATAGAACACATACCCTCTTTTAATGCATTCCAAATATTTGGATCCAAGGATGAATTTTCTTCCTTTCCTTCAAGAATCATGTTTCTGCACTTATGCTTATAATTATTTATGATTTTTTAGATTTTGTATCTATAACATTTGTGTGATACCACCCACCAATACTCTCAAACATGTTTTCCATTTTTTAATAACAAGATCTACATGTCTTTGGTTTTTTTGTGATAATGATTCAATGTTAACATCCAAATGTGACCTCACTTTCCTCCCCAATATTGTGGCCCACCTTGCGACATGTCTTCCTATAGGAACCTTGTATCTCATCTAAATAACATAGGGAACATTTTATTCCTTTTATATCGGAATACATTATTTAAATGTGTCCATATATACCTCTTAATAAACTATACAATTTTTGATAGATTAGAGCCATGATTTGATGTTGAATCATGACCATGTAGCTCATTTGACTCAGTTGAATTGAAATTTTTAGGTGTTGTGGCTAAAAACCTCTCTGAAGAATCCATATAAGGAACTTGATTAACAATTGAAGGTGTTGTGGATAATTTATTTGTATTATATTACATATATTTTTATTATAGTTGGAGATGGTACTTGATTATTGGTAACAGGTTTCATGAGACCATTATGATTATTTGTCTCTCAATACAATTGCTTTAACTATTCATATAATGCTCGCAAATTGGGGTCAACAACTTGATTTTGAAATTTGGGGTCAATGAATTGATTAATAAGGGGTCCATTTATACAACATTTTAATTAACATGTTCATTGGCTTCATTCCTTTATTGCATATTTTATTTTTAACACATGTTTTTATGAGAATATGCAATTTCCTCAATATCGTTTTTATTTTTACCCTTTTTGTAGAAACATTTTTTGACCTACAAATTAGATTACAAAACAAGGATTATATCAAAATGGAAGGTATACAATAATAATTTAATTAAATACATACAAATTTAAATGAGATTCAAAATATTCACGCTAATGATTTGGAGCTATTAATTGGTATACCAAGTGACATTAAATATTCACTATTTTCCTTCACATTCTCACTATAGAAAGACTCATAAACAATCTTCCATTATTCTACATAATCACAATCATGTTTCAATCCCTTATTGATTTTAACAACACCATATAGATGGACATAACATTAGAAACATATTCATTCATTTCATGCATTATTTTTCTAAAATTGGTGACTAAGAAGATAGTAACAAAGATACATCAATGGAATGTAACAAGGATAAGATAATTGAGTATAAATATAATTGATTTGTTTTATCTTTGTAATATATTTAGGAATTAAGATATAATACTCATGATATGACTTTAAAAAACATCCAGATGAATATTATAGCAATGACACCAAAAAGAGAAACTAAGAAACATCAAGATGAACATAATTGATTTTTATTGCACCACACAATGAATTTCCCTTAGGCCAAAATAACTCCCTTATTTGTAAGATATTTTTAATGTACATTGATACTTAATGCTTATTTCACTAAATTGAGAATTATTCCAATCGAGCTATAAAAGAACCTCCAATATTGGAATTTGGATTCCAAAATGTTAAATATTGGAATTATCTGCACTCAAAATTGCACATATTGGATTCCAAAATCACACATATTAGATTCCAATACCACATATATTAGAATCCAAATATTGGAATCCAAAATCACCTATATTGGAATTATATGTACTCCAAAGTCCCATATATTAGAATCCAAAAATCAAATATTGGAATCCATTATATGGGATAACGTCCGCTAGGAATTATTTATGATTTGTTATGTACAAAACATGTTTCTTTTTTATAAGGGCTAGTGGCCGTCGACCATTATTTATGCTATGTTATAATGGCTAGTGCTTTCAGCCATTATTTATGATATGCTATATAATATTATTTATGACATGTTATGTACATAACATGTTTTTCATTTATACTGGGATAGCGAAACATATTCTCTTGTCATTCAATGGCTGTAATAAAGGCAACAATGTGGTGTTAAATTTGATTCCATTTAGACATATTTTATTATTTTTATATATGCTTGTGGCTGCTAGGCTAATGAATTTCAAAGGGATGTGAGACACTTACATTTTAATTTAATATGATGTGATTGAACCTCATTGTAACTAGAGAATGACTAAAGATATTATGAATAAAATAACATAGGGCACCTATCCAAACTATGAGAATATAATTAAATGTAATTTGTCTTCGATGTGCATGGTAGTGGTGCAAACCACCATATTCTTCGTAAAAGACTCCATAGAAATATCTTCAATGATCTTCTTCATCCAACCTGATGATATTCGGTGGTGGGAGAAGAAATATTAGATCACCCTCATATTCAAGCTCCCCTGCATCTAACTTTGTTTGACACCATAATTGTCTTCCCTAGATAAATAAAAGGGAAAAGAAGTAAAATCCTCCGTGTTTAGATAAAATTTATCACTATTTTACAAACACTTAAATCAATTATTATCACAATAAAACCCTACAAATAAAAATAAGAATACTTATGCTCACGTAAACTTCTTGTCAAGGTTTTCAAGTTAATATTTTTTTAGGGTTTGAGGGGTCTGAGGGATCCCTATTCTCTCTACCAAAAATCTTAAGAAATTTAGGGTTACGGTCCCATCAAATCTTCATATTTTATTTAGATTTAAGTGAATTTAAATAGTAAATTACTATTACAAATAAAATTAAACAAATGTGTTTGTTAAAGTGGATACCTGTTGAACGTAATCAACATGGATAATATTGTTTGAGAGTGATGATGTATGACATTGTAGGGAAGTCACACATGTTTGGAAAGGAAATCTTATGAGAACATGTTTCTTAGAAAAAAGAAAGATACCAACTCAAGTCCTTTATAGTGCATCTATGTATCTGTTGCATATTTCTAGTACGACTTAATTTTAAAAGCCATTTATTTTATTATGGCATAATCATTGTTTGGGAAAACAGGTAAATATCCTTCCACGTAACATTCCTTCAAGAATCATATATCTAAAACCTACATTTCTCACCATAGAGAGAAAATCAAATAATAATTGACTTTACAATACTTGTTTCTTTCACATGATTTGATAAGAAGCATGTTAGAGCCAAAGCGAGTTTGGTCTACATTGAAGAAATATTAAACTAAATGTGAGATAAAATATTTATGTTAAGTGGAAATAAGTAAAATAATCCATAGAAAGAAGGAAAGATGTCTGCTTTTAAGTCTTCCTTGCTTCAATTTAAAAAAAAAAGTTTTCTTTAGAGTGGACCATTCCACTCAGAGAGTAATATTTTTTTGACATTAGGTAAAAGAGGGTTGAGGGGACCCTACCCCGTACATAATGAAGCTCCCAAATAGAGAAGATATTCAATACCAAACCATACAAAAATATAGTTTGATCCAAAAATAATCAAAACTAACAGCCAATATAGTAAACTAACAACAATAAAAAACATAACTAACAACACTAAACAAAAACCTAACATCAACCACTACTTTTTCATTTTCTCCAAGTTGGCCACCAGAGTGGCCCATTCCTTAGCCAATGATTCAATGTTAGTGCCCAAAGTGGTTACATCAACTTGAGATAGTTCTATTTTCCTCTTCTTTAATGTCCCATGCAATTCACATTTTTTATAGGCATTAGCCAACTATCGAGATTTTGAAGGTGCTTTATAAAATACACTGACAAATGAGAATTATCCACCATGTTGATTGATAATTCAATCTTTACTCCCCACAACACCACATTTCCCCCTGTCCATTTCTTGGTCGGTTTCCATGCCGATCTGAAATCCTTACTGAGTTACTCATTGTATCCCTAAAAATATTTAAGAAAGGGGACAATACCATTCTATTGAACACCTCCATAGCCTTAGATTTAACATCATTGAGATCCCAAGGCTCAGTGTGAACCAAATCTTCCCCATATTTCTATTAATAGCCAAGATATCACGAAGAAAAACTATGTGTTTAATACTACACAAACCTAACCACACAACTACAATACCAATACACCAAGTATTCCAAGAATAATAACATCCCCTTAATAGTTATAAACACCGACGGTGATTGCATTGCAAGAAGATTAACATCTTCTTAATATTTATAAACCCCAATGGTGGTTGCATTACAAGAACAATAACATCTCATTAATAGTTATAAACCTTAGTGGCACTCACATTACAAGAACATTAACATCCCCTTAATAGTTATAAACCTAGATTCTAATAGAGGAATAAACCCATATTATAAGAACATTAACATCCCCTTAATAGTTATAAATTTGTGATGACATTCATCATTAACCCCCACATCACCTTCTTCCATCCTTGTATACCTCAAAATAAGGGACATGAAATCACTATAGACATTTTCCTCCCACACTTGACACTTTAAATGACAATTAAAATTATCCTACTCCCCTTGTCAGGAGGATATCTTTTTGTAATTAAATATAGATATGAAATAAATTAAAACTCCTTTTCTAAAGGTAGAATTATGGTAAATCATTTTAAGAAGTATTTGAATTTCATTGTAATATTATTCATCACGCTGGAATCCCAAATTCACATAATAATTCATTACAAATTAAAATTATTTTCACGATATCTATGAACACACTGATTGTTGAAGTGCTTGAAAAATTTTCAATTCTTTATATACCTTAAACCAATGTGAACAATTTTTGCAGCAGATAATTTGAAGTCGAGAGGATAATATGACCTTAAAAATCAAAGTAAGAGAGTTAATACTTAACACTCACTAGGTAATGTCAGTGTAGCTTATCGAGGTAAATTAACATTAATCAAATAAGAATTCACTAGAAATAAAAATGTTATGTACACTTTTTATATATTAAGATATCTATTATTATTTAAATTCTTTATTGTATTGTAAATTTCCTAGAGATAATCACACATATTATACATATAAACATTATTAAGATAGTCAGAAAATTATACAAAAACTTTTTGTCAAATAAATTTAGTGACAAATTACATAATTTTCTTTTTTAGATAGTTAAACAATTTTGATCGAGCTATGAACCAGAGGGTTAATGGGTCCCCACCCTACAAGTATCCCATGTTTTTATCAATGAAAGGCTACATACAATAAATAAAAATGAGTATGAAATATAATGAGGCCAACATGTAACATGAATATCCGGTGTGTCAAAAAACATAGAGTCGTGAATACAAAAAAAGAATGGGATGATAGAGAAACCCTAGGGTTCCACCCAACCAAGAATTGCAATAATATTAAGAAAGGTAGAGGATGTACAAACAATATAATTCAAGTATACCATGTAATTAGGAAGGGGAAGGGTAGGTTTTGCGAGCGTGACCAGGTCTAGGGATGGCACGCTGGAGATAGACACCCCATCGGATTGGAAAATGCTTTGAATGGAGTCAAAAAATTGGAGTAGGACCCAAAAAGGTGACGGAAAAGGATACAACTTTACAAAGAGACAAGGAAGGCATACTTCTTCCGAGCTTCGACCAAACCCACACAATTTTCTGGGTAAATAAAATTAGACGCTACCACCATGACCACTAATTTATCTACACACAACACTAGGAAATTGAACATGAAGACACCTGCAATATCAGATTTTACATGAGCTCTCCCGATGCTCTAGAGATAATCCATACCTAGGAAGGTCACAATCACAATCATAACATCTACAGATTCTATGCGGAAGACATTGCAAAGATGACTATTAGACACAATAGAGAGGAAATTTGTTTCCTACTTCTTGCTACGGAAGAGGATTAATGGAACATAGGTAGATACCAGAGAGGGAAGGGAAAAAAAAACACGATAAAACGAGTGAGGATAGGAAAAAGAAAAACCTAATTAAATAGTCCTTGACTCATGTGAGGAAGTTCGATGAGTTAAAAATAGACGACATCATCAACATTTTCCAATGCATTAGCTATATTATTTGATGAAAAGGATATTATATTATATTAAATGCAATATAATACAAAATTCTCTTAAAAAAATGTTGGTTGTATGAGAGTAGGCCCCAAAGTCACAAACACACTAGGCCAAGACTAGAAAAACAACAAAGCAACAACTATAAGGGGTTTTGAGGAAAACCAAACATAAAGGCTAGATTATGAATAAAGGCTACCTCTGATTAATAAACATGCATTATAAAAATCACATTACTAAAGATAGTCACACACATTATACATAAAGGTGTTATCAATTAAATCTATGGACAAATTACATAATTGTAATTGGGTTATTGATTTAATGACATCGCGTACATCTCCACATCATCTTCCACATCCTTCAATAGTTGTATTATAGGCCACAATTCATCTATCAAGTACAATTGTAATATGCATTATAGGCCACAATTCTTCCTTCAATAGGTATATTTTTACAATTGTAATATGCATTTCACTTGTTGTAAATGGTGCTAAGTTTTTTGAGAAATATGTTTTGATTCCTAGATACTAGATAAATGAAACGTTTGATCATGATACAATCTTCATGTATGATCACAATGCAATCTTCCACATAAAAATAAACAAAAATTATTTAAAAATAATGATCTACAAAAATAAATAGAAAATGTTTTAGTTCTATATGTGTTTGCGATTGCTAGGCTTTATTTATTATTTGGAACAAGGTTTAATCATTTTTAAAATGTCATTAAGATTAACATATGAAGATCTGGTAAAAAAACATTTTATGATTTCAGGGAAGCCTCCATGGATCTGCAAATCAATAAACATAACATGTTTCTATTTTATACGGTCTAGCAGCTGCTAGGATTATTTTTTTCTTACAAATAAGGTTCCTATCAATTTCAAAATGTATTTAAGATTAAAAAAGCATAAGCTGGGAATTTTTTTATTTCGAGAGAAGCTAAAATCAATTTTTGAAACGATAAACATTATATGTTTCCATTTTTTACGTGTTAGCGGCCACTAGGCTTAATTTTTTATTGGGAATAATGGTCTTACTATTTTTTTTAAGTTTAAACTATGTAGATGTGGGAAAGGAATTTATTTTTCTTGGTCCATTATTTACAATTGTCTCTTCTCCCAAGTAAGAAAAAAAAATTCTCACCCAAAAAGGATCAAAGAAAATAATTGTGCACTATGAATCTTTAAGAACCTTAATATAGTTATTTTATTCCATAAAAATGCACAATACATTGTTGGATTTGGAAGGAAAGTATATAATTCAAATGTTAATGGTGCATTTGCATTTTTTAGTGATCTATACATGTTCTTATGTTCTCTTGCATGTTTCAACCATGTACATAATTTAGTGTAAATTTTCAAATTAGTCTTATAGTCTCTATCAAATCTCTAGTATATTGGGGTTTTGAGAGTAATTTCTTCTTTAACCTCGTGTGACAAGACTCTCATGTCATCAATCTAAAGTATATTTCTTTCACCATAGAAATTACCATAAAATTCTACTATCTAATGGTTTGTATTTGTTTTGAACTTACATTATTGGCATCCCCAAATGAACCTGAAGTGGGTTTTTGTAGACAAATAAATGTTTTCATGAATATGTACTTCACCATTGTTGAATCCATAAATGAAGACCATAAGGTAGTGTCAAAATATTTTGATGCAGTACTTATCAAGTCAACACTAAACTCTTGTTCAAAGTATTCAGTATTCCCAGATCTAAAATATGGAACCATATTACGAGGTGTTTTTTGCTAATACTAGAAATTATAAAAACAAACCTTCAACTCCCAAAACTAGTAATTTCCAAGGCTTCCCAATAGGATCTATAAAAACAACTCATAATTAATGTAAGCTTATAAAAGTGATTAAAAACAAGGCATCAAAGTATTTAATCACAACTCAAAAACAACTTATAAAACTATAATATCATCTCAATCACAGTGAGGATATAAATACTACCAAATTTTAAATTTATAATCTCAACATATAAAATAAAGAGTGACCATATGACTATATGAATGAATATCATTATAAATTTTTTTAAATAATTAATAGTTATATATTTTCTATTTGCTGCAATTTTTGGATGCCCTCTGCAACACTCAAACCCTAACATAGTATATGTGTTATGTTTCTATACAAATTGGTCATCAACCACTTATCTTTGAAACAATTTTCTTCATTGGATTTATTCCCCACCATAAAATTTTCCGGAGGGTTTCCCTTTGGGCCCATTGTAATACACAATGTGTCTCTAAGGATGAAAACAATACCATCTCTACTCCAAATATTTTGGAGATCTTTTACTACAATTTCATCTTCTACACAACAATGTTCTTTACCCAAAATAATAAATGGTTTGAATTCAAACGCTAATTTTTTTTCAAAGCCTTAATCATCATTCAACTTCAAGCACAAGAGAATAGCTAGACAAAATTCCACTTCATATTTCTCTACCAATATCTTTAAAAATTCAAAGTGATCCCACCTCGTAAGTTAAGAGTATCCTTACTGAAAATGATTTTTTTATTAGAGGTTAAAAAGGGTTGAGGGGACCCTACCCCATACATCGAAAACTCTCCATGAGAGCAGAAAACAACATTACAATAACATCAAAAAACCATAATATAACTGTTCATAGTAATAAGAGCTCTCTGGAGCCCATAAAGTGAAACTAACAACAACAAAAAACACATAAACTAACAACATTGATGAAAGTAACAACCAGTAACAGAGACAGTGAAAAAACAAAACAACCCATCCCAGGTCATTTGTAGGATTTTTCAAGCCCCTCCAACACCTTAGCCCATTCTTTTCGCCAAAGCTTCAATATTAACCACCAAGGATCCCAGGTCGAAACCATCTGGGGTAGCCTTTCTCTTCCTTCCCTGACTATCCATGGCACAATAGGTATTGGCGAGCTGCCCCAGAGTCTGAAGGTGTTGCAGGGTCAATTTCACCATCACAATGCTCCATTCCATATAACTATGGAGAATTGCCTTAACTTGATCCATCTCTTTGGTTATGGCACCAAAGTTGGCCTTTAAAACCTCAATCTCTCTACCCTACCCAATGTTGACCACTTCCTCCACCTGCTCTTTCATCTTATGCCAGTCATTGAATAAAAACTGGACCGAGCTCTTAGTGAGCTACATATCACCCTTGAGTTCCTCTATATCCACCGTCATCCTTGCCAAGTGGTTTTCCCCTTTGATCGGACCAACGTGACCCATTTCCTCAAAGTGTTGTTCCAGTTGAGTGTTAATAGGGGTCGAGACATCCTATTTTGCTGGACTCACCCTTGGTGTTTGACGGGGAGCAAGGGATCTGCTTTGATTTTAGGTCCTTAAGATTCTAGGCCGCAACCACCTCCACCTCATCTCGAGAGTTGGAATCATCGCTCGATTCCTCCTCCGATTCTGAACTAGTGCCATCTCGCATAAGCTTCTAGAGCCAACTTAAGGGAGCCAATTTTATCAATGTCTAGTGCCACCCTTTTGACCAAGGAAAGGATAAAGCCTTGATGGAGAGGGACATAAATTCTTCTCATTTTGAACTATGAAATAGAGGCACACAGGGAATGATACAGGAAGTAGGGGAAACTAAAATCCGGCCAATCTTGGATACCAAAAATGATTTTCAAATCTTTGTAGGATTGGTTTTCTCATACAACAAACCCTACAAATGTAAAATAATTAAATAATTCTTTTGGCCAACTACACAAAAGTAATTTTTCTCAATTGTTCGCAATTTGATATTAGCCAATTCTAATCAAAATGATAGTATGTTAACACTTATCGATTGAGAATCCATCTTGGATTCCCTCATACTCCCCCTCTACAATTTCTTTTGATGCTCATTCTATTTAAAAAATAGTAATCAATTCAAAATAAATTTTCAGTTGATGTATAAAAATATGTGATACAACTTGCTTTGATACAATATTGCATAGACATATTGTTAGGAATTAGTATTCACATGGTTGTTAGTTTATTATACATATATATTGTTATAAAAATATATAACAATATATATTATGGGATTATTGTTGTACGTGAGTTTTCAGATGGTTGAGGTTGTTAACAACCATCACCTTGTTTATAGGAAAGTATTTTCCTATATATTTGTAATCTATTGTGCAACAAACATATAGAGAAAATAATATACGGTGTGAAGAAGATTATTCTATGTGTTTATTCAGTGTAAATCTATAGCTGCTCTTATATTTGGTATCAGAGTAGGTTATTCCTATGAGAGCCAAGAAGATTTAAGAGGCCAAAGAGAATATTCAAAATCTGTCCAAAAAAATACAGCAAGTAGTGTTCAGTAAAATGAACATATCTTCCTCATAAAACATCAGATTGAGGTGATTCTTTTTGGGTTGAAAATATGAGAAAAAGACACACAACTTTGTAGTTTACATTAGGGTCAGATTCAGCCTGTAGATATGACGAAATTTCTATCAAACAGACGTTTTTGTGGCTGGAAATGTACATCTGGTAAAAGAAATGCAACACACAAGTTTTTTCTTATTAGTCAATTTTTTAAAATTATTTAGAAAAACTATAGTTTAAAATATATATATATATATATTTTTTTCTTAATAATTGGATTTTGAGGGCAATTCAATTTTATTTTAATTGGACCAATTTATGGGAAATTGTAACCTCAATAATTTTTGCACGGTAACTCAAAATTGAGCACCATTTTTTGCAAAAGTGTTTATTTTTTAATTCTCATTATAGTGGTTCTAATTTTGGGATAAAATACCCACTTTGAAAAATATCATATTTTTTGGCTATTTTGTGGGACACATTATCGGTTGTACCCGACATCCTAAAAATAAAATGTTTCACATTGCGGGGGGAGAATAACTTCAATGTGGAAACAAATGAGCTTAAAATTTTCATTTGGATGAGTTAGAAGCCACAAAAATGGAGGAAGGAGGCATTGAGGAAGGAGGTCGAACAACGACCTCTCATCAGTCACCAATGATGGGGCCACGCAAAATCTGTGGTGGCATATGTATGGTGTGAATATATGATTTTTAGTGTGGTTTCCATTTTCTCAATGTGCTTCAGTTTGTAGTGTTCCTGTTTTGTGTGGTATTTGATGGATGTTGGAAAGAGAGTTGTGTTGGAGCATAGATGACTGTCAGTGATCCTCTAACTAACTTGGTCCTCTGACTTCCGTACTTCTTTGGAAGATGGTTATCTAGAAGAATATGTTCACTAGCATTAGTGACCATGTGCAGCAAGACCTAACTAGCAAGATCCATTCAGGAGTATGTTCTTCGATGCATTTTGCTTCTTAGTATCTATATGAGTGGAATTTCACATTGTGGGGGGGAATACATACCAATGTTCCATTCCCATTTTGTACCCAAAATGACTTAGTCAAGGAAAGCTTCCAGTGGCAGTGGCAGTTTTCTATGTTGTTCGAGATCGAGTGGCAGCGATTAATGACAGAGACTACGATTAAGAACATTACAATTCTTATAGGATGTAATGTGAATTTTTTCAATATATCTTCTATTGTGTAGTTTTTTGATATGCATGTTGTGTTTCCTACACAATTCCCTGATGTATAAGCATAGTGGTGAATAGTAGCACGAGAGTAAGTCAATTCATGGATCTTTAAAGGGTTTGTGGGAGGATCAAAAAACCACACGAGGTGGACAGTTGATGAGGTTCCTGTTATGTCAAAATTTGTGGTAAGCTTATTTAAAACCATGGAAGGAGTGATCCTTTCTTTTGGATCAAGGTCATGAGTCATAGAGTTGAACATGCCACAGGGGTGAGCATACTGCAGTTGAGAGTGTGGATGTTTTTCTACCATGTAAACACTAAGGGGGGGAATGTTAGGAATTAGTATTCACATGGTTGTTAGTTTATTATACATATATATTGTTATAACAAATATATAACAATATATATTATGGGATTATTGTTGTACGTGAGTTTTCAAATGGTTGAGGTTGTTAACAACCATCACCTTGTTTATAGGAAAGTATTTTCCTATATATTTGTAATCTATTGTGCAACAAACATATAGAGAAAATAATATATGGTGTGAAGAAGATTATTCTGTGTGTTTATTCAGTGTAAATCAGAGTTGCTCTTATACATATTTGTATATTAGCGACCAAAGTATGCATAAGCCATTAATGCCTAGACTATGTTTGGGTTGACAGATTATGATGGGCTTAGTGATCGCTAATAGCCAACTATACAGAATTAATTATTTTTCAATTGTCCACAATTTAATATTAACCAATAAACCAAAAATTTACTTAATTCAAAAAAAATATAATTAAAATATGTATGTTAGCGACCACTAGGGTAATACATATTACAAATAAACTACTTTGCTATAGGTTCCTTCAATTATGAGGGTATTATAAATGGTTTTATTTATAATTGTATATGACTATCATACCATTTTCCATTTGCAAGTTCATGCGTGATGTGCCAACAACCTCCCCATTTGGCATCAAATCTAAAAATATTGAAGTTTTTATTAAAAATATGTAAACAATGACAATCAAAAACATCTTGTAGCGATAAATTTATAAAATGAGTATTTTTACTCACCTTTTATAGATTCATTGGATGGATGGTCAACAACATCAGGGGAAACAAGTTGAATTTTTGTAACATACTAAGATCGACATCGTCTCCTCTATTTTTTTGTGGAGAGGAAGAGATGGTGTCTTCCTCTATTGTTTGGTTGTCTACATAAATATTGTATGTATCAATTCAAATGAATTAAACTAATAGAAATCTTTAAATTTATCTTAATCAATGTACCTTTTTCAAATGAGAATACCAATTTTGTAAAAACATTTTTGACCATGTGATTCAAAAGAATAAAACCGTAGATATAATCGATTCAACCAAAGCATGCAATACAACACTACCACCATACATCACTATAACCAGAGAATTATTAGAAGTGAGTCTAGAAAACATATGAGACCAAAACCCATAAGATCTCTCGTAAAGAAAAGGATGTGTCTTTCCTCATAGGACAATTTTTCTTACAGTCACAATTTGCTACGAAATTTGATCCATCCAATCCATAGTGATTTTTGCTATATTCCCATCATATACATCAAAAATGCACATCGATTATTGTGTACATAAGACACAAGATCTTAAATTTTCCTCTATTGTCATAAAATATGTAACATCCTTCTACAACTTATTCCCACTTGTCTTTGAATTTTTCATGTATTTTTTATTATCTCTCTTAAAATTTCAAAGAAACAACATATAAGAGCACAATAATTACATAATTTAGTAGACTAGATCCAACAACCGTAAAGTTGTGTCCATTATTTCATTAGAAGTGAGTTGTAATGCCCTGTTCACTACCCGCCATATACCGAGACTCAAATTACATGGGGAGATGAGTCGTTTACGGCTATTTATCTACTTTTGAGTGTTTTTAAAAGCAAAGGATTAAATATATAAAAAAAGAAAGAGGCCCATGATTGTGGGGTGGATTTAGGGCAAAAGGGTGGGGTTCCTTTGTGTTTTTTTATGGCTTTTGTTGAGTGTGAGAGAGCACCACCGCCATGGGAATAAGCTCCTCACCTTTTTGGTGCACTACCAGCAGGAGGGAGGTCATGTATTTCTTTGTGGAGACATCCACGCATGGCATAATGCCCCTACACCGCTTCACCTCCTTCCACATGGTCATAGCTTAGCATGTTGGTGGATTTGTATGGATTTTTGGCAGCCTATTCTAGCATCCTCCCTACCCGCATCAAACCTAAACCTCTATTGCGTGGGATGATAACAAGCATAAAAGACAGAGGAATTTTTGACAGATGTTGTAGTCGTAAATGCTAGGGGTGCTATTTTCAAGTGTTTGACCAGATGAAAAAACAAGACAGCTCCTCATGGAAATATGTTGCTGTTGTGCGTGGAAGGACGTGGGTCCCTCATAAGGCAGCACAATGTTTCACCATGCAACAAATAGGTCTCTAACCTGATAGTTTACATTTCAACATATCTCCAGCCTATGCAAAAATGTGGAAGCTTTGGAGTAGGGTATGAACATTAGAATCTGGTTTTTTTGTAAGATTTTACACTTGCAAGTGTCATAGTTGATATGCGTGAAAAATGTGGAAGTGTATTCAAGTCATGTGAACTGTTCGACAAAATGCCTCAGATATTTCAGCTCATGGAATGCAATGATTTCAGGGTATTCATAGATGAACTTGTTGTAAAGGCCTTTGAAAATTTGAAGGAAATGTATTTGGCAGTTGTGAAGCAACACTTAACAACCTTTTTCAACACCCTCTCAGCTGCACCAAAATAAGTGTTTTAAATTGGGTATGGACATCCTTCAAAGAATTATGGAAAAGGGTTTTTGAAATTTTATACAGTTGGAGAAAAGCATTCACACAGGGTAGGAGAAATATTTGACAAAACGCCTCAAATAAATGTGGTCTCATGGAGTGCCATGATTCACAGGATCTGCAAAAATGAGTTTTATAGCTGTGGATATTTAAGTGTCTTATGAACAAGGTGCCATGGATGTTGGTAGTCTGTTGTATCAGAATCAGTCAGGTGTTGTTGTTATCCTTGTCAACATTGGGTTATAAGTGCACACTAATATGCATAACTTGTGACATCTGTAATTCAGTGCTTTTGTCTTGTTAAATTCACAAACCCAAAAGGAATAGATATTATTTTGCAAGATGCCCATTTGTGTAGCTTGGTGACCAAAGAGAAGAAATATACTGTAATCATTTTGCTTTTTCTCTCACCGAATGAGAGCTAAAGCACACCCATTTTGGTTGGGTGTGTCCTTTTGTTTCCTTTATGCACAGTTACAAGAACCAAATTCCATGTGAACTAGTATGGATATGCACTTAATGGATTTGTCTAAAAGGATTTAGAAACTTTCAAGAAGCTAAACTCACAGTGTAGAGCCTCCTGTCCATTTCCTACACTCTCTCATCTTATGTGCAAGAATGGAGCCTTGTGCAGGCCCTATAAAATTGTCAGAACAAGATGGGTAACTTATTCTGTTGGAAACACTTCAAGTGATCGGGAATTTTGTGTGACATTGTGGAGGTTGGATCGAGGATCATGAACTGGTTGACGAAGTTCCCAAGTGAGATGTTGGACCAAATCCTGCGGGTTTGACCGACTCCGTTCCTTCCAGGCATGGTTCATCTTCCCTTACCTCTCATAATTCTCATGTTTTAGTTCTCTTTTGCAACTTAATAGAATTTTAAAATATTAGGATTTTAATATTGTTAAATGTTTATTTTAACTCGTTGCAAAAAAAACAATGAAATGTCACGTTGAAACTCACAAAGTCAAAATAACCCGTTTGTATTAAAATGTTGTCAAAATTTCCCTCCCAAGGTAAATTTCGATAACATGCATCGTAGTTTTGCGGTTCCAGAAAGTAGATTGATCCGGGAAAAAATCACAAAAATGGCTAAGTCCTTGTCCTAGGACAGTCGGGACATTTGGGACGTCAAGGCGCGGATCGGCCGAAAAGCCTCTAGGTAGTCAGGAAGCAACAGGGACATCTGGGACAGAAGCACGCGGTGGGCACGAGAAGCCGATCCGATCGAAAGAGGAAGAAAATGACTAATCGCTAAGCGGGACGGTTCAGACAAGAGTATCACGAAGGACCGAACCGGCTGGTTCGGCCGAAATGACAACAAAATCGAAGCAAAGTGGGACAAGTGACAAAAGGCACGAACCGGCCGAACCTGGTGAAATGGGAACAAAATTCTAGGAACAGCTTTGGGACATCTGGGCCGTGAGGATACGAACCGGCCGAATCGGGTGAACGAGAAGAATTTTCAAAGCACAGGGACATTTGGGACAAATGGACGTGAACCGGCTGGTTCAAATTTGAAACAAAAACTTCAAACCTTTGTGCAAATGGGACAAAGGGACAAAGGGGTGTGGATCGCCAAAGAAGCCGAGAGCTGATCAGATTGTGCCACGTGTCATCAGCAAATGAGGGACAAGGAAGCCCATTTCGGGCGGATCGGAGGTTTATGTCCCAAATGGTTTGGGACATCCGGGACAAAAAGATGCAAAGGGCGCGAAAGAGCCGGCAGCCCGCGGACCAACCAAATCATGACACGTGTCACAAGGGGAAAGGTCCAAAAAGTCAAAGGGTGAGTTTTCGAGCACTGATCCGAACCAATGGGATAGTGCCACGTGTCCCAGCTAGGGCCCACAAGGAAATTTCAAAAGAAATCCCGCCGAAAGGTGGAGGAGAGAGAATTATTCAGTGAATCAGAGCCTGCCACGTGTCGTCTAGGTGGCAAAGCGCGGAAAAATATTTCAAAATCCGTTTTGGTCTGTTCTGTGCCCTAAATCTTTAGATCATCATATCTTTTGATCCAGAGCTCGGATTTACACGTTCTTTATATCAACGGAAAATTTGTTGAAATTATCTACATGATTCTCGGATCAATCTCAAGAGAGAAAATCGAGAAATGGCTCGACACGTGATAATGGCCGAAGCGGCGTTTCAACAACCTGTTTTTAATGCTAATGGGTCACATTCTTCTTCAAAGATGGCTAGAAGTGACATTTTAAGCCAAATTAATGCACATGGGTCGATTATCCTCCAAATCGGTAAAAGATGGCAGTGGTATGGGTTGGTAAGGTATCCCATATCATTTTAATGCATCTTCAATCAATGAGGAATGGGCTTGCACGCCTTCCACGTTTTGTCCCTCGGCTCAACCCATGCAATGTAAAAAGCGATTTGGCTCAAAAGAGAGGTTGTTCATCTTTTCACTCGCTCTGCGCCTCCCTTCTTTTCTTCTCTAGGGTTGAAAATGGAGTTCGAACCTCCTCCCGCTCTGTAATGGCGTTTTTGCCTTTACTAATGGAATGATGTTCTGCAAACTGGAGCAACAAAACGTGTTTTGTGATGCATCTTTCCATCCTTCCTCGTTTTTGCTTGTTCTCTTCTTGCCTCTCTTCATGCGGGTATTTGTGCATGTTTGAATGTTCATACTGCAGGTCCGGAGCTGTGTTCATGGAGTTTTGGGACATTTTTGTGTGAAATCTATCCTTGGGCTCCGTGATGCATCCGTCCATCCTTCCCATTGCTCACCTCTCTTTGTCCATGGCAGTTTTGATAGATGTTTAGCATTCTCCTTCTCGGTGTATCACCATTTTAGTGTAGGCTTTTGCTGGTTTTCCCTTCTCTCTCTCTCTCTGTCTCCTTGGCATGGTTAGATTAGGATTAGATTAGCTTGCCTGCACTGGAATAGCTTGTGGCAGGTAGTTTAGGAGCAGGAACCAGCCTTCTCTAGAGATTCCTCTCTCATTTTTACAAGTCCCACACTTGGAGAGAGGTTTCCATGTTGTGCAATCACACTGGATGCCTGAGTGATCAACCTAGAAGCCTGATCTACATCCAGGGGTGTTGTGATTTTGCACTAACAGTTTTGGCATGCCGGTGGGACCTTAGAGGTCTTTCACTTCATCTTTTGTAGGTTGGTGTGTTCCTGTGAAGATTTCAGCCTTTGGAGGCACTTACAAACACATCTGGTGACTCCATCTGATCAGCAACCCATTTCTCTGAGCTTGCAGACCCGTTTCCATCCATTTTCATCCATCTTTCTTTCCATCCCTTTCATTCTTTTCCATTCCATGAAGTTGTGCAACCATGACTTCATTTCCATCATGGAACTCACATTTACAACAACAGAAGTATATCACACCTCCAACACATTTTACAAATCCTCCAGATCAGCATGCATACTCATATGAACAGCAGTGCCAAAGTCAGTTTGGCTATGGAGCTTTCCAAGAGCAAGAGTATGCATACAATGAAGACCATCAGATCCAAGATGCTGGTCTGTTGGAGAAAATCCAAAAGATGGAGGTAAAGATGATGCGCCGGTCAGCAAGCAACACTCAAATGAGAGCTTTAATTGGTTGAGGACTCCTTGTCCATGGGGAGGCCTTTTTCCAAGACACTTCAGCCCTCGGGAGAAGTGGACTTCATGATAAAGATGCTGCCCCAACTTGCACAATGGACAGAAATAGAGGCCTATACATTCGGTGTTGAACAACCTTGTCAATGGGTAGGTTCTACACCATCATCCGGTTTCTCTCTTCCCATTGCTCAAGCAGCATCATCTCATTTAGACTTGTAAATTTCAAAATCTCCATCTTTTGTCCCAAGTGTTGAATCCATCCCTCCATCTCCTAGTCTTCCACCTCATCTCAATTCTTCTTTCCTTTTTCCTTCTAGACGGTCATCCCTCCACAAGAGCTAACAGAAATACCCCCTCCTCCAAAGAAACAAGAGGTTTCACCTCCTCCACCACCACAAAAATGTCAAATCAGTTGAGTTTCAACCTATCCCTCCTCTTGCATCCCCAATTCCATGTGGGAAAGAAGAAATTGAAAAAATCAGTCATCAAGGACAACAAGAGGAAGAGCCAAAAAGAAAAGAAATGACAGACAGCTTGAAGGTTTGGGCTGCCAAATTTGGGATAACAAAGATTCCCTTGATGGTTAATCCTACAGAAGAGGCCAAGGTTGAACAAATGGTGGTTAGGACTGATTTTGTTGAAGAAGAAGATCTTGCAGCCCCAACTTGCCCTCTAGAGCAGCAGATTGAAGAGTTTGACTTAACAAACTTCATGCTAGAGGAGGAGTTCAATCAAGAGAAAGATTGTCTTCAAACATTGGAGGAAGAAGAAGCGCTCCAAATCCAAAAGAGGAGCACATTCTATTGTGGAGGAGAAAAGTGCAGATCCAAGGGCTTTGAGCACAAAGCAAAGCTACAGGAGAACCTTCAATTCTTCTTTCTACTTCACCTCTCCCAAGTTATAGTATTGAAAAGGAGTTTGATCTCTCAAACTCAATATTGGAGAGTGAAGGAAACCATGGTGGTCAAAGTTGCAGATCAAGAGGACACCATGGAGGAAGATGAAAAAAAAGCGGGACAGCAATGAGGCGTTTACTGCCGATTTGGAGGACTGTTTTGATGGAGAAGAGCCGGTTGAGTTTTCACCATTCTCTCTTTCATCATCCACATTCCAAACACCAGTCTGCTATCATGAAGGAGAGGGTTCAATTGCAGCAACACCGCATCTTATAGCAGCTCTTTGGAATCAAGATTGGAAGATTCTAATCTTCCCCTGTTCTTCATGGAGGAAGAGAAAGGACGGAAGAATTTCACCATTTCTTCCACACCATCCACCCGGGAGGGTCTCACAAGAGAACTCCATTCTTGGAGTTGAAAATCGAGCTATGGGCATATCAAATGGATCAGACCTTGCCCAATCGGGTATTTGGCTTCATTGGAGCCAAAGGAGAAGCACAACCGGTCATGCTCACTTGGGCATGAGGATGAGCTACAAAGTACCAAGGATCAGCCGTCATACCTCTCCAATCCAAATGCAGAGAAACTAAAAGAGGTATTGGATTTTTCAAATTGATACCTTGATGATTTGGATAGAAGACCACCTTCTTGTTGATTTTCCATCCATCCAAACAGCCATGATCAGTGCAAATCAATTGCATGGTTGCCCATTTTGAAGAAAGAAAGCTATTTCTCACAACCAAATTGTAGGGTTTGTTTAGCTTGCCTTTGCTTCTAGTTAGAGTAGAGTGAAGCTAGATTTGCTTTCAAGAAAAGAAGTGCTTGCGCACACTCGCATGTTCCATTTGGAGCATGTATGATTTTCATTTTGTACATAGTTTTTGGTGTTGTTGGTTTTGCTCTTGTACAGCTTCTTTTCAAAGGGCATTTTGGTGAGAACAACTCCATGTCCGGTGGGATTCAAGTGGCTCGAGGAAGTTTTCAAAGTTCGAGATCGGTTTTCAGGCTTACTTATGACTCTATGCCCAATGGATTGCTTTGTGCTACGATCATTCATCTAGCAGAAGATGACCCCACCGAAGTCGCCAACTGTTGTCAAAATTCCCCGGGGTAAATTTTGATAACATGCATCGTAGTTTTGTAGTTCCGTGCAAGTAGATTGATCAGGGAAAATCACAAAAATGGCTAAGTCCTGTCTAGGATAGTCGGGACATTTGGGACGTCAAGGCGAGGATCGACCGAAAAGCCTCGTAGGAAGTTCGAAGCAAATGGGACATCTCGGGGATGTAAGTATGCTTGGCGAGAAGCCGATCCGGCCGAAAGAGGAAGAAAATGACTAATCTTTGAGCAGGGACGAGTTCGGGACAAGAGTACGCGAAGGACCTAAACCGGCCGGTTTGGCCGAAATGAGAACAAACAGTCCGAAGCAAAGTGGGACAAGTGGGACAAAAAGGCGCGAACCGGCCGAACCGGGTGAAATGGGAACAAACAGTCCGGAAACAGTTTGGGACATCTGGGCCGCGAGGACGCGAACCGGCCGAATCGGGCGAACCGGAAGAATTTGTCCCGCGAAGCACAGGGACATTTGGGACAAATGGACGCGAACCGGCCGGTTCGGCCGAAACAAGAAACTTCAAAGACTTGTACAAATGGGACAAAGGGACGCGCATGGGCGCGGATCACCGAAGAAGCCGAGAGCCAATCGGGATTGCGCCACGTGTCATCGGCAAATGAGGGACAAGGAATCCCATTTTGGGCGGATCGGAGGTTTATGTCCCAAATGGTTTGGAACATCGGGACAAAAAGACGTGAAGGGCATGAAAGAGCCAAAGGCCCACGGACCAACCGAGATCATGACACGTGTCACAAGGGGGAAAGGTCCAAAAAGTCAAAGGGCGAGTTTTGAGCACTTCGATCCGAACCAATGGGATAATGCCACGTGTCCCAAATTTAGGGCCCACAAGGAAATTTCAAAAGAAATCTTGCCGAAAGGTGGAGGAGAGAGAATTATTCAGCGAATCGAGCCGCCACGTGTCATCCGGTGGCGAAGCGCGGAAAAATATTTCAAAATCCGTTTTGGTCTGTTCCATGCCCTAAATCTTCAGATCATCATATCTTTTGATCCAGAGCTCGGATTTGCACGTTCTTTATATCAACGGAAAGCTGTTGAAATTATCTGCATGATTCTAGGATCAATCTCGAGTTTTGGGGTAGTCAAGAGAGAAAATTGAGAAACGGATCTGACACATGATAATGCCCAAACGCAACATTTCAACAACCTGTTTTAATGCTAATGGGTCGCATTCTTCTTCAAAGACATGCCCAAGTGACATTTCAGTGGCCAAATTAATATACATGGGTCACATTCTCCTCCAAATCGGTAAAATATGGTAGGGTATGGGTTGGTAAGGTATCCCATGTCGTTTTAATGCATTTTCAAATCGAGTGAGGAATGGGCTTGCACGTCTTCCCATGTTTCTATCCGCCTGGCTCGACCCATGCAATGTAAAAAGCGATTTGGCTCAAAAGAGGTTGTTCATCTTTTCTACTCGCCCTCCCTTCTTTTCTTCTCTAGGGTTGAAAATGGAGTTCGAACCTCCTCCTTGCTCTGTAATGGTGTTTTTTTCCTCTTACTAATGGAATGATGTTCTGTGCAAACTTCTGGAGCAACAAAACGTGTTTTGTGATGCATCTGTCCATCCTTCCTCGTTTTTGCTTGTTCTCTTCTTGCCTCTCTTCATTTTGAGTCCTGGCCGTGTTCATGGAGTTTTGGGACATTTTCTCGTGTGAAATCTATCCTTGGACTCGTGATGCATCTGTCCATCCTTCCCATTGCTCACCTCTCTTTGTCCCATGGCGCTTTGATAGATGTTCAACATTCTCCTTCTTTGGTGTATCACCGTTTTTAGTGTAGGCTTTTTGCTGTTTTTCCCTTCTCTCTCTCTCTCTGTCTCCTTGGCATGGTTAGATTAGGATTAGATTAGCTTGCCTACACTGGAATAGCTTGTGGCAGGTAGTTTAGGAGCAGAACCAGCCTTCTCTAGAGATTCCTCTCTCATTTTTACAAGTCCCACACTTGAGAGAGGTTTCCATGTTGTGCAATCACACTTTGGATGCCCGAGTGATCAACCTAGAAGCCCTGATCGCATCCGAGGGGTGCTGTGATTTTGCACTAACAAAAACATGAACTTCCACCCTCATTTTGAGGTGATTTAGAATACTTCCTATCCAACTGGATCGCTTCAACTTTGTTTTATCAACTAGACGAAATTGACTTCCGGTAATAACGTTGATCATCTCCCGTATTAAATAGTTAATTTTTGCATTTTTCAGAGACTTGTTTAGTACCCTTCGTAACTTTGAAAACGAGATGTTAAGCTTTATTCATGTACCTTGTTATGTGAGGAGTCACCTTGACCTCTGGATTGACCCCAAAAGAACATATGTGATCTTTTTGACGCTCTTATAGGAGCCCTATTACACTAGTTTACAGCAGTAAAAAGCCGTTGAATCTAGAAAGTTGGCTTTCGTTTTGAACCGCCATCTGAAACTTGGATAGAGAAATTATTCCCCGCCTTCACAAATCTCTAGTGTTCTTACTAGACAATTGCATGGAACTTTCAATTTAGGGAAAAACACTTTTTGGATAGTTTGGAAAAGACATTTTGTAGGCCTCCAGTTGTAGTTTGACGAGGTCAAACTGGACCAATTTCGACTTGTTGCTTCAGGAAACTTGTCGCCATTCGAAAATGGTTTTCTAGTTCTCAATCTCGTTGAATATGATGAATTCTCCTTATATAGGGGATCTTGTAGGAAGTGTCTCATTACGTGCTCACCCATCAAACGTCAAATTTGGACATGGTTTTTTTGAGTCATCGAGCTAACCATTTAATTTGCACCTTTGGGCCAACTACAACCAGTGGCCCCGGAAAACTAGCCGCCAAATGCAAACCGCTTGCTTTTTCCCAATTCCATCAGATTCTTTATGAACTCTTGGTATATCTAAGGACACGTAGAAAGTTAATTTTGGTGTGTATTCTCATAAGAAGATAACTTTTAGAAGTAGTTTCTTAGGCTCCGAGCCCATTTTGAACATTTTTGTAGCTAGTTAGAAAAGTAAAAATAGGAAGTTGTGGGACCCTCGTCGGGTTGCCAAACCACCCTGGTAACTTTAAAAACATGCAAATAACTACTTAAAACTCTATAGTGTAACTCATTGTGTGAAATAGAACTTTTGACAAATGGTGTTTTCTCCCTCTTCCCTTCTCCTTCTCTCTCCTGGGCTACAAAAAAAGAAGTAAAATGAAATGTAATGAATATATGTCTCTAAAACTTTTATTTCGATTACGAATTGTAATTATTATCATATGTAAAATGGGAAACTGAAAAAATGATAACTATGTTAGATTAGGGTGGATGCCATGCCAGCGAATTATCGTTGATATCATGCTCACATGGGTTTTGCAGGATGGAAGAATGATGACAAAAAGGTGACATGTAATTTAATTATTATCATTGTAATTTATATAGTTCATTGTTAAATGGATAAATTTATAATTTAATATCATGTTACAAAAGGTTATATTTGATAATTTGTTGTTATGTATAAGATGCTAGTTTCGAGGACACTAGGAAATGTGCATCTAATCATAGTTCAATTTTGATTTATAGTACACTAGGTAAAAAGGTTTGATATTTATATAAGGTAAATGAATTTGAAGAAATATCTTGTAGTGCATGTTTAGTGTTTAGTAAATGATCGATGAGTCATCTTGTGCTTTCATACTTGGTAGATGTAATAAAGAGAATTAAATTGAAACACTCTACCCTTGTACAATATCGGAGTATAACCTGTTTTCATGTGTGAAACTCCTTACCGTAGACGATATTGAAAACCGTAGGATGAACTTAATCTTTTCTCTCGATGGAACATCCTAATTTAGGAAAATCAGAGCTCAAGAATGGGTTTATCTTCTTAGTTAGTATTTCTAGTGACTTTTTCATAAACTTGGTAGATAGGAGCGACATGCAGTCTAATTTTTCTTGGAGTATGTAGAGCTAACCCCTCCTTCGTATCCTAGAGGTCTACCTTGTTTTTCCGTAGATAGATTTAAAATTAATTTTCTTCATCGAATGAGATCCCTGATTGGATCCAGAAGACATAGGTGGAGGTTGTGATTTAGTTGTTCTAGGCCTTAAACTCTTGTTAATGAACTCCTTAATTCTCGCTAAGCTAAATGTGTTACCTTGGTTCTCTCAACATTATACCTTGGTCCTTTTGTGAAGGTGGTCTAGCATAAACTGTCCTCTCGCTTAAATCTCTTATATAGTTGAGGGGTAGACCCTTAGGTGAAGTTGGGAATTAATCTAAACCTCGATTGATTTGGATGTTGGATTAGGGGATTGTGTAGCTTCAAGTCTCCTTATCATATTTGTCTTCAAGAGGTTAGATAAACAATTCGTAACTCCTTTTCAAGAAAATGCTAAAAATAAGCCCATAATGTGACCTAGAAAATAAAGCACATAAGAGTAAAAATGAGAGTGGAGGTTTGGAGTAATGCCACTCTTGAAGACCCTTTAACTCAATTAAATATATGCATTTGTTTCAAAGAATATGAATTGCCTTGGTATAATCCACCTCAAGAAAACAAAATACATACATACATATATATATATATATATATATATATATATATAATAAAATTAAATTTCACAAGTCATTCAAATAGAATAACTATGGTAGGAAAATAACTGTACCGTGATTGAGGAATGTTTTGTGATAAAAAGCTATCTTGTATTTTAAATCTCCGTAAAATCCTAATATCACCATATGGACACCAAGTCACATTCACTTGAGTGGTAAGATTAAATAGGTGGACATTGAATGTATGTTTGAGAAGAAGATTTTTAACATGAGAGTATGATAATTAAGTACTTTATATGCATTTGAATTATGCCAAATAAGTGTGTAAGTTATGGGAAACTTTGTAAAGAATAAGAAGCTAACTTAAAATGGTCGAACTGTAAATTATATGTGGGATGAACTTAAAGTTTCTGTAGTTGGAAAAAGGAGGAAGCTATCCTTGCACAATAATGTTCTTGGAGTGTTAATCATAACTAAAATACATTTAAAGAAATGATGTGTTGTGGGTTCGCCATTCCTGAAGTCATGTTTCTTGTGGTTGGGTCATTGCTAGTATTCGTTCATTGGGAAAAGTGTGGCATCGACATGCCTATGTCGTTTTCATGTGTCTATGTGAGTCGATGACTTATGTGATTGTCATATGTGAGTTGAGTTTCTATACTTAGAGCCCTTGTTGTGTTGTGTGTAGTGAGAAATGTAAGTCAAAAAAATTATCCTAGTATTTTACTGTTGTATTTGGGTGTGTAAAATGTGGGCACTAAAGGGATATGCACATTGACAAGTAAAGTCTTTAGTGTCTTCCATCCTTGTTGGAATATTTTCTTCCATTGCAATCACGTAGTTGTCTATAATTATTTTATCCACTACCGGGAGAACCTTTACCACTTCAACATCAATTTTATTTTTTCCATTTTTTCACTTCCTCCAGAATCATCTTTTCTTTTTCCTTTATTCTCTTCTCCCAAGAGTACACATAACTAGCGGTAGTGAGAATCATGTAGACCAAATTTTTCAACAATATTTTTTTCAGTGCATTCTACCAATACAATATTACCTAGATATTTACTTTTCATATATTTTAGAAAATTTTCTCTCATCCTTCTATCATCTTTTACTCTTTGGCAGTAAGTATCTAAATTTTCACTATGATGCCTACTTCAATAGAGTTAGTTAGCCATAATTTCCTTACTTGCACTTTATCTAGTAGAATTGATATCTCCTCATTGGTCATTCCTCTTGCAAGCCTAAAGTAATTCTCCGTGAACCTTGCCAATGAATTTGGTTGAAAGTTAGGTTGGTTATCCTTAAAATAAGAATAAGCCAACCTAATCGATTTAAATAACTCAATGTTGTTTTCAATTTTTCCATATGTCCTCAGGTAAAAATAGAAATGTCATTTTTTCATGAAAGGCTCTTAGTCTTAGCCACTTTGAAAATAGCAAGACATTGCTTCTTGAAACACTACATTGAAAGAGGAAATAGTATATTTACTTTTTGCATATTACAAAATTAAATTTTAAGAACAAATGCGTTAAAATTAAGTTTTGTTACCTTCAAATCATCGACACTTTGAGTTTCCTACTTCGAGCCTCCGAGGACATCCTAGGGATCTCCAAATCATTTGAGCCTTGTAGAGTACATCAATAAAATTGGTATCAATCCAATTTTTGTTTACATCATTTTTCGCTAGAAAATTTTAACAATGACTTCGCAAGGAGCATGTGAAGACATAATGTGAGCCTTTCTAAACTACATCTTAGTATGTAATGACTTGTATTTTATTTCAAACAAAACATTTTTGGCAAAAATGGTATGTTGGCCATCAAGAATGTAGAACTGCACTTCATCCCTTTTAGGTCATCTAGATCCTCGAGTTGCACAAGTTCCTTTGTAGAAGGTAAAAAGGGAAGAATAAGTGCATCCCTTAGTGTAGGAATAACATTAATCAACATTGAATAGACAAGAAGGTCAACATTCTCATCATACACATGACATAATTGATATTCTGGAGGTGCCAAATGGCACCTAGAAACTTCAATTGGAAAACATCACCATTGAACAAAAACAATTTTAATTGTTCAAGCATTTGAAGTTTTTGTTTTCTCAAATATATTAGTCACTTTCTTCAACAACACAACTAATTTGTTATTCTTTTTAAGCCCTTGCAAATTTGACTTAGATGGATCTATCTCTAATTTAGACAAATAAGATCTCCTCAAGTGTTGTAAATAGCTTTGCATGTTTCGGTGGAGAAAGAAATTTTTTCTATTCAAATAATGACAAATAGAAGAGGTATCCTCGGTTCTATACAATTTTTGAATACCAAATTCATGTTATTATGAAATTCAAGGGCATTTTCACATCCTATTTTTCGATATATGAACTTCCCAAATTCCAACCATATTTAAGACAAAGAAAACCATATTTTCTCTAGAAGCCTTCATTTCAGTTTCTTGAACAATGAAACTTCCAACTCCATGTCAAGAATAAGGCACTTATTCATTATGACATCAATGCATTCAACCTGAATACATGAAATGTTTTCTCATCAATAAATTTTGAATTTAGTACCATACCGACTTCACTAACAACATCCTCATTAACAAAAATAACCACAGATCACCGTGGTAATTTTTAGGGAATGCATTTCTACAAACCATTCATTATATATATTTTTCCAATCCTCTGCTCCTTCAATCAAAGGAATTTTCATGAATGGAGTGTGACCAATGGAAGACATATTACCTAAAAAATGAATTAAACAAATTAATATTTTGTAAGTAATTGGAAAGGACAAATATTGTTTCTCAATAGTGCAATAACAACGAGATGTTGTATCTTGATGTCATTATTTTCATAGAGTAAAATTCAATAGGAATAAATATTTATAGCATAGTGGTCTTGAGAATACTTCAACCCTCCTTTAGTTATAAAAAACAAGAAAGCATTAATAAATTTTTTTGTTATGTGTTGCACTAAGAAATTTAAACAATTAATCGCTATTAAATTTGGTTTGTTTCAAGTAGTGAATTTTTTTCTAGAAGTGAAGACTAGTGGCTGCTAGCATCTATATATTCCCATCACTGTAAAAAACATATTTGAGTTACACTACATCATTGTGAAAACCTAGAATCCAACATGGGTGATAAGGGTTGAGAATTGAATATTTAATAATAAAAATCTTACATGTCATGATGTGTTTGGGTGTTGTAATTAGGTCCTTTTATAGTTCTCATAAGATATATCATGTATATCACATAATTGAAATCAGACTAGTATAAAGGAAAATGTCTAGCAACCACTAGGTTCAATTAGTAATCAAAAGTAATGGTTTCCTATATCAAGCCTTAATAGTTTCTTATTTTAAAATTAGTGATCGAATAACAAACAAATCATGGAAAACCCTGATCTCGCTAGGATCCTTGTGAATGGCTAATCTACCTAACGGGTGTTAGGCTTAAGATTACGTGTTTGACTACGTGTATTGTATTCTCTTGAAATCTATGTTTTGAATCACGTCTATTAAGAAAAAGTCATAAAAATTTTTCTTTTCTTGGAGTATTTTTGTCTTCTCTTGTCTTGGAACATCAAATAAATGTAGTAAGCATCCTCCTTGGTGGTTACTAGTCTTGTAAAATTTAAATACAATAATGGAGCATAGTTAGTTTTCAGTGGAGTCATTACTACTTGTCCCATATAAAAGACAACAAATATCCTAGCGGCCACCAACATCAAGATAGTATGTTAGGCTAGGAATAACATGTAATAGACTTTGAATATTCTTGTATTAATTACGTGTATTCAAAAAAGTGGTAAATATTTTTAATTACGTGTATTCAGGAAAGTGGTAAATATTTTTCTTGTCTTTGAATATTGTTGTCTTCTCTTGTCTTGGAACATCAAAGAAAGGAAAATTCTTGTGACCGCTAAGGTATCAATGAAAAAATTTAGCGACCGCTAAGCCACATCAATGAAAAATTCACTGTCTACATTATCGACAAATATAAGTGTTAGAGCATAATAATAGAAGTACATATTTTAAACCTAAAGGTCGTATCCTGTTCATCTTGGCCCTGCATATTTTAAGAAATTACCCATTAAACAAAATAGTCCGTAACAATTTACTAAACATCGAGGGTGAAGATGTACATGAACCTTTCTCAAGAATAAAGGATCAGAGGTCATGAAGAAAAATTCTTGTTTTATGTTTACAAATTATTCATTGATGAGAAGGATAACGAACACTAGCCTCTACAATATCGGGGAATCCATTTTAAATGCAAAAAACAATCTCAACAACTTTTTGTCATTGTTTGTAATTATTTTATATTAGTTGGACTATCCTTGGCAAAGCCAAGTCCTTGAATACATACCTTCGAGAAGGCTAACACCTTATGTAGTTCTCATTTGATATTTTATGCATAAACATAATCCATATATTTTCATATAAACAAAAATGCTTTAATCGCTAAACAAGGTTAGTTAATGAATGGTAAGATTGTTATTTCAATATGGTAATAAATATAGACACATAGTTATTCAAGGTTAGATCATAGTAGAGGAAATTAGACATTTATCATGAATCAAAAAAATAATGTAAGAGGTGGCTAGAGCCACTTAACAATAATTGTTTTAAAAAAAATACCCTTTAATAGATCATGATTTTTTTAATATGCATATTTTATTTTACACATTTAAATTATGTGGAGAACATATTTATAAGGGATTTAAAATAATAAATTTTGAATACAAAATAATTTAAGGCAACCCATTACATGAAAATAAAATCACATTTTATGGGTTGTCTATGTGTCACCATTTCATTGGATAATTTATTGATGAGACTTGATGTGAGTTAATTTACTAGCTAGTTTTTATTTAATTGTTAACTTGAATTCAAAAAACTAATGGTAATTTATTTCACACACCCACTCATGGTCATTGAACCATGAATGATCCTTGGATCCTTTCCCCTAGCACAAGTATATCATAGTAGAAGAAGTATCCTCGAAGCTTGTATGGCGTGGTAGCCACAAAAAATAATGGGTGACTAATGACTAGAAATTTAGTAAAATATTAAATGTATAAATCAATAAGTTTAAGCACTTGGAACATTATTTGTCCCTAGCTAATGACTTCAAATAGTAATGAATTAATTATTAGAGGTGACTCCCATATTATTGCTAATCTGTCATTAAAAAAGAAAACCTTGTCATAGAAAATCAATCTTGTGTGATTAAAATTCCCTTTGTATGCTCTCATTAACTCCATATTGGACCTTAAATATTATCTATTAAGATATTAAGATAATTACTAAATAGGAAAATTTTGTGATAAGATTTGCAATAAATATGTTGATTGGTCGAACTCATCACCTTTTCCAATAAAGGTTGATATTAAAGCTACTAGAAAGCTTGTATTAATTTCAAGCATGTGATGGCATATTCACTCCATATATTTATCTAATCACTCCCCTTATTTTCACACCTTTTTGGGTTTCTTTCATGAGATTTAATTTATTCTATCATGGTTGGACCAATGTTGCCTTTCATGTAATTTTTCCACATGGTTATGGTGAAATGGGATTTTATACCAAAATTTCATGTCGTCATGTTTGAAATCCATTTTTTGGATTGAATAGAGAAAGACCTAGTTGCAATTGAGGGAGTTCTTAGAGATGATTATATTTCTCTAAGGGATGTTCGAGGGTAAATGTGAAGTTTCTTTGACGTTCAGTTTGTCATCTTCTTATCATACATCCGGTGAAGGATTGGGCTTTGGAGATGGGTCATCATTGGATCAAGCCAAGCGTATAGGGTTGGCATGGAAGTGGAAATGGAAAAAACCTTGAGTGCATCATGGCCCTTACTTTCTAATGCTCACTATAAATAAGAAGGTTTGGTACACATGTGGACATTTTTTAGAGTTTCACAAATGGTTTAATGTCCTAAATCATTTCTTGTTTGAAGTGGAAAAATGGGGTGAGACACCATCGATGGGTGGTAGGTCACTCCATTTCTTAACTTGGATGTTATGTATTTGCTCCACTATAATAGGAATCGAACGTTGGGATATTCTTTTCCGGCAAGGTCATGAGGCATATGATTGGTTAAAGATTCGGGTTACTGTTGGAAAAGAGCATTTTTTCTAGAACCAATGATGAAACCATTTTCAAGCCCATTAAGGTGGAGGTTAGGAATGTCATGTTTTTAGATAAAAAGTGCTTTTAAAATCTATCTGTCAGTTGTATCTTTGTTTTGGTTTTTATATAGCATTTTTGGCAAATAGTTCCATTATTATTGATTCATACTATTTGGCTTACTAGTATGGGGTTTTTGTATTCCCAACCACTTGTTTTTTGGCATTTTCCCTTACATTTTTCACCAAAGTATTGTATTGCAAATTGGGTTTTTAGATGATCCTAAATGTATCTGTAATGTAAAGGGAAAGGGACCCTTCAACCCTCCTTTAATTATAAAATACAAGAAATCATTAGTAGAAGTTTATGTTATGCATTGCACTAAGCAATTTAAACAATTAATTCGCTATTAAATTTGTTTTGTTTCAAGTTGTCAATTTTTAGTAGAAGTGAAGACTAGCAGCCACTATCATCTATATATTCTGATCGAGAACCTATAAATGTAAAAAATTTATCTTTATAGCTTTAGGTTAGAGGGCTTGAATGCAAACAAGAATTATTATTATGCTATTCTTACATCTTCCTTCCGCAATCTAAAACGCAAAATTTAAAGATATCTTTCAAATTATTGCCAAAAAAAAAATAATCTTAGGTTAACTTCCTCATAATAATAACTTGAATTTAATATGTGTAATTAAAATAAAATATTGAACTTTACGCCTAAATGAAAATTCTATTTACCTTGTTTATCATTATAGTGGACTTTAAAATTTGAAAAATAAATTACTTCCATGTACTAAGCTGAGAATTTATTATTGGATATGTTTAGAATAAAAATTTTCAAAGACCTTAACGATGGAAAATCCATTGATTAATATTTATCTATCGTCAAATAAATTTATTTAAAATCATGTATGTCTATATCTCCTTCGAAAATTTAACTTCCTAGTTTTTTTCAGTCATTTTAATCACAAATTTTTCAAGAAACTTAATGTTTGGCAAAAATGACAAATAAACCTTCCAACATTTGGGACAATACTAAATGTGGAATCCATTATCATATATGCAAATATAATAATGAAGCCACGAATCAATTTTGTGATGAATTATAATATCTTTAATAAATAAATTTATATTATCCCCAACCCCATGTAACACATTTAGTTAGTGATTTTACAAACTCCTCTTTAGCTAATGCTGTTAGTTCCTAAGGATATTAGTTCTTGGAGTTAGCTTTGCTAAAAAAAGATTTATCTAAAATATTCCCAAAATGAAAGAATCCATAAGATATCCAAATAGCAATTCCTTGATTTAACTTAAACCAAAGATTATTTTTTAAAGATAAAATAGGCAAGCTTCTTCCAAACAAAAGTAGCTAGCATGTCCCTCCTTAATATCTCATCTTTTTATGAAAATTGAAAAAAGTCATTCCTAAATTAATAGTATTGAATATTAGGGATCAATGGATTTTAATCCAATGACCTAGCAAAATTTTGAGCTACCATTATTAATAACTTGCTAAGAAATCGAATATTTTACAATAAAGGTATAAAGCTTAAATTAAGCTTGCAAATATGGAAATATCTAAAATTCATCAATATTTTATGAACAAGAAAAGCTAATGAATTTTGATTCAGACATGAATTAGGAAATTTTAAGAGACTCCAATGCCAACTAATTTTGATGAGGGAATAAAAAAATGAGACAATTTAACTCCATGAGCAAAATTTCATGGTGTTCACATTTGAATGAATGCAAAATTAGAATCAATCGCTTGTAAAATGTTGTCCTGTTAACTCCAAATTCAACATTTAATCTAATAGAATATATATTTCTAAATTGGTAATTAGAAAAACAAATATATTTTTGACTCAACATTGAGAATTTTGTGATAAGATAATGGTAAAAATAAACTTGAACGGACCGATGAACAATCGTTTGCAATCCATCCATAAAAAGATATTTGATAAAATTTTGCCATATAAGATTTGCAATAAAAACCCTTAATGCATTCAAATTCATGACAAACTTTTTTGAATTACTAGTCATATAGGTTTTTTTATTCACCCAACTTACTTTTTTAAGCATTGGCCCTTGCATTTTTCACCAAAGTATTATTGTATCATCAGTTTTTTTTTAGAATGATCCTCTCATTATCTCTAATGTAATGAGAAAGGGATCCTTAAACCTCCTTTAATTATAAAATACAAGAAATCATTAGTAGAAGTATTTATGTTTATGTGTTACCCACTAAGTAAACTAGTTAATTTTTTAAATATTAAATTTGGTTTGTTTTAAGTTGTCAATTTGTTGGAAGATGTGAAGACTAGTGGCCGCTAGTGTCTATATATTCTAGGATATATTTCCATCAATGTAAAAAAATAATGTATAGATTTAGGTTATAGGGGCTTGAATGCAAGACAAGAATCATCCTAGTGGTCGCTAACATATTGAACACAACATCTGCTAGGCTGAATTTTTCATTTTAAAATATGTGTAAATAATATTTTAAAGTAATAATATTTCTTCAAACATCAATGAAATAAATTAAATAATATTTGGTGCACGTGGATTTTTTTTTCAGAGTTTCACATCAAAAATTTTCACATCCTAAAATTTCTTATATGAAGTGGACAAATGGGGCAAGACACCGGTGATGGGAGGTAGGTCACTCCACTTTCCTAACTGGATGTAATGTTTTCTCCAATGCAACAAGAATCGACACACTTGGGATGTTCTTCACTGGAAAGGTCATGAGGCATACGATTGGTTAAAGATTTGGGATGCTGCTTAGAAAAGAACATCTTTTTCCGGAATTCAATGGAAACTGTTTTCATGCCCATTAAGGTGGAGGTTACTGGAGGTGTCATCTGATTCAGATAAATAAGTGGTTCAAAAATCCATTAGGATGTATATTTTTTTGGTTGTTATATAGCCTTTTTAGTTCCATTGTTATCGAATCATCTTTCTGTCTTCTTAATGGGGTTTTTTTGTATTCCCAACCACTTGTGTTTTTGGCATAGGCCCTTTCATTTTTTTCAACAAAGTATTGTGGATCATTCGGGTTTTTAGATTGATCCTCTCATTGTATCTGTAATGTAAAGGGAAAGGGACCCTTCAACCCTCCTTTAATTATAAAATACAAGAAATCATTAGTAGAAGTTTATGTTATGCATTGCACTAAGAAATTTAAACAATTACTCGCTATTAAATTTGGTTTGTTTCAAGTTGTCAATTTTTTGGTAGAAGTGAAGACTAGTAGCGCTAGCATCTATATATTCTAGGATATCTTTTTGTCAATGTAAAAAAACAATCTTTATAGCTTTAGGTTAGAGGGCCTTAATGCAAGACAAGAATTATCCTAAGCGCTAATCTCAAGATTGTGTTATGTTACACCAATGCCATGAAATAATCTATGACCTTAGTACCCACTATCCTTTCAAATATCATGTGGTGGACTTTGAATAACATATTGAACTCAACAACTACTAGGCTGAAAATTTCTTTTTGGAATATGTGTAATCACATGAAATTTGTTAAAATTTGTTATGTTACATGAAGGGAGTATAATAAGCTTCGATCTTAGGGGCTACGTGTACTCTGGAAAATCATTAATATTTGTCATGTCTTTGAATATTTTTTTGTCTAGTCATGTATTTGAATATCCAAGAAATGAAGTCATTACTAATTTATCTTGGAATATCATTTTCTAAATTCAAAATATCCTGGAGCTTGTTAGTGCTAACCTCAAACCTCTAAATTGTATGCAATCAAAACTATCCTAGTAGCCAACCTAATTGAATAACACTAATATTGAACCACCTAGATTAACTACTGGCTTAGGCTTAAAATTAAAACTATGCACTAGGCTTAAAATTTCATTTGGAATTCATGTGATAGACTTTGAATATCCTATTGAGCTCAATGAACTACTAGGCTTAAATTTTCATTTGGAATCATGAGTATTCAAGAAATAAATGTAGTGAGAAACCACCCTAGTGGTCGTCATTCATTGAAAATAGTCTTTTAAAATTTAAATATAATTATGGGGAGCATAGTTAGATTTTCAATTAAGTCATTACAAATTGTCTTGAATGCAAGACAAAAATATCCTAGTGGCCGCTAACCTCAAGTCTTTGTGATTTTTCTAGTGCTATGTAATTATCTTGACCATAGTAGGGATGCTAGGAATATCATGTAATAAAATTTTGAATAACATGTTGTACTTAAGAGGCACCTAGCTAAACAATTGGTGTTGGAGTTTAGTTTAGTTTTGAGTTTTTAGTCGGGTCATTAATCAATATCTTGAATGCAAGACAAGAATTATCCTATCGGCCGCTAATCTTAAGTCTTTATTATGTTACACCAACACAATGGAATAATCTATGACATTAGTAAGCCACTAGCTTTGAATATCATGTGATAGACTTTGAATAACATATTGAACTCAATGGCTGCAATGTAGAAAATTTCATTTTGGAATATGTGTATTCTAGAAAATTGTTTAAATTAATCTTGTCTTTGAATATTTGTTGTCTTGGAACATCAAAGAAAGAAAGTAAACATCCACCCTAGTGGTCACTAGTCTTAGAAGGTAGTATTGTAACATCCAAATATAATAAAGGAGCTTAGTTAGTTTTTAGTTGGGTCATTACTAATTTCTCATGTATATGTAAGGAAAAAATATCCTAGCAGCCACTAATCTCAAGTCTTTTTTATGTTGCACCAATGCTATTTACTAATCTTCGACATTAGTGGCCACTTAGGATTCAAATATCATGGTAGGATTTATGATAAATTAATATGGAAATCTAAATATAATAATGGTGCTTAGCTTGGTTTTTTAGGAGCCATCCTAGTTGTATCATATGTGAGTCAACCAAAATCTTAGTGGCCACTAGTCTCTCGTTCTTGTTTGAAAAATGTATTCAAGAAACTCTTTAATATTTTCTTGTCTTGGAATATTTGTTGCCTTGTGTTGTTTGTCTTGTAATAGCTAGGCAATGTCATAAACATCAAGCTTAGTGGCCTCTAGTCTTGGAATATGTTATTTTAGAATTTAAAAATTGTTACTTTATATTGGCTCATTTATCAAGTAAGTCATTACTAACTGTAAATGAAATATATGTTTGTAAATAGAATGATTAACATTTATATTTAATAATATTTATGAGTACATATAATGTGCTTACCTTTTACTAAACATAAAAAAAATTGTAAAGAAAATGCATTTAATTATTTCTACGTGGGAAAAAAAATATAAAAATATAACTATATATATCAATGTGGAAATCAAGTGAGAATCGAATATTGAATAATTAGTCATGACTATTTCTTTCATATTAAAAAAATCATTAAAGGAAGTCAAAATGATTACCTAAACTATACAAAAGCAAACCATTACGATTTATAAAAAAGAATATGTGACTCGTGTTTTTCTGCTAGAGATAGATGTCAATGCTTATGGGAAAAAAAAAAAAATGGAGAAGAAAGAAAAAAATCAAAAAAAATTAAGAGAGAGAAGAAGAAGGGCTGAAAAGGGAACCCGTTTAACAGACACGAATACTTGATGAATGAACATAAAAATGGGTTTTTTGGAAGGAATAAATATTTTAAAAGGGATTACAAAATCTTTGGTCATGGGTGGAAAAAAATGTGGTTTTCAGATAGAGCAACACATTTTGACAAGAAGATGGAAAGAAAACTACAAAGGTGCCAAAGGGAAAGGCAGGGATGGATTGTGGTGCAAAACACAAGAACTAGGAAATACAGAGTGGTCAAATTCCCACCATCAACTGGTACACATACAATAACATAGATGCTTTTGATAAATACTATTTGTTTTATTGTATATGATATTTTGACGTACTTGATAATGTCTGTTAAAGCTCTGTATTCTCTCTAAAACACAATATCAATGAGATTCTATCTGCAACCTATTTTTCTTGTCTCTTTTGATTCCATCCTTTTTGGGCCTCCGATCTACACTCACACCCATGATCTATCCACAATCATTTTTTTTGTTGTTTTGTGCCCCCCAAATGTGATTACGATCGTTGCCTCAACTTACCATTCAAAAAAACTCTCCAAGAATCGAGCACTCGGACTAGTAAATTAGTGTGTGCATGTGTGTTGTATTCTGATTTCAAGAGCTCCTTTTCTATGATTACAAAATAAAAAAAAACCCTAATATATATTTCTTGGTTTATTTATTTTTTTTCCAAATGCATTCAATGAAAGAAATTAAAAAAAATGAAAAAAAAGTGGGAATAGGAAATTTCAAATTTTGAATTTCCCTTCTTAAAGAGAAAGTGTGGGATTTTGATATTTCAAATATTGGCATTTAATGTGGGGGATTTCACATATCGTACTTTGAATTAACCCATCATTAATATTTGCATTTAATTTGGGGCATATCGTGGGATACGAGGAAATCAAATTGATTAATTTTACCTACTTTAGAAACAAGTGGGACAATGACAAATTTTTCTTTGTGAACACTGGGAAAACCACAAATATTAATTTAAGCATAATAAAAAACCATTTAGAAAATAGAAGTGAACATTAGGAAAAAAAATTTTAAATTTTAATAGAGTGATATATGCCTTAATTTATTATTTTTTTAGTGCAAGTTGACTTTGATATTTTAAAATATAATGCACGTTAATTTGGGGGATAGCATGGGATTCAGGGAAAAAATTTATTAATACTACCTACTTTAGAAACAAGTGGGACATGACAAAAGTTTCTTTGTGGACTCACGTGAGAAAATGACAATTATTAATTTCAGCATAATAAAAACCATTTAGAAAACAAAAGTGAACATTAGAAAAAAAAATTTAAATTTTAAGAGAGCGATATACGCCTCGTTAATTATTAATTTTTATCTAGTGAATTCGATATTTTATAAATATAATTCACGTTAATTTGGGGGAATAGCATGGGATATGGGGAAATCAAATTTATTAATACTACCTACTTTAGAAACTAGTGGGACAACGTCAAAATTTTCTTTGTGAACTCGTGGGAAAATGAAAAATATTAATTTAAGCATAATAAAAAACCATTTAGAAAATAGAAGTGAACATTAGGAAAAAAAAAAAATTTAAATTTTAAGAGAGCGATATACGCCTCATTTATTATTAATTTTTATCGAGTGTGAATTGATATTTTTTAGCTATATCGTCCGTTAAATTAAAAAAATCCAATAAAATGTGGCATCTTGCAAGTTTGAACAATTAATTACACAATTATATAATTGACACATTTATTAAGAAATTTTTAATTAGTGATAGAATTAACAAATATTTTTTACCTATAAAAATCCATTATTAAGTATTATTAAGTTGTAATCCATGTAATCCATTAAAATGTTGCCACGTGGCATGAAATTTTTCTATATATCTCATGATCATGATATTTTGGAGTTATTTATGCTTTACTCTAGAAAAACTAAAACATAATTTTACGCTTCACCAGAATTTGAGAGTACCTTATAGATAGGAAAGAAAATAGCGACCGCTAAGCTCCATTAGAATGATATTTTGCAACACCGAATTCAAAATAATAAATACTTAGATTTTATAGGGGATCAAGGTATTCTCTTCAGCACGTGTTAATGAACAACTCTACATGTTGTATGTTGTCCGTCTATTTGTTGAGAGAAGCCTAGTGGTCGCTAGCCTCTACAACTCCTAGGTTTCATTTTCTAGGTTTCATTTCTAGTAATGTAATATAAATAAATATCATTTTTTTTTATATTATCAAATATTTTTTATATATTATATATCTTTATTTTTGATCACTAGTATTTTCATTAACTATAATCTTATCTTATTGACTATACATTCCTTCCACAACCAAGTGTGGCACTACATACCATTAAAAGATATTTCTCAACTTCTATATTACTCATAAGTTTTTTATGTCTAACACATAATTTATATTAGTTCGTATCAAGTAAAATACTTATGACCGCTAAGCTCCATTACTTGAACAAGATCAATCAAATAGTGTGTGTGAAAGAAAATGCTTAGTGACCACTAAGCTTCAAATACTTAAAAAAGGAATGATTATGTGGAAAATAGGCTAAACAATTTCTTGATAACATAGATGCTTTATGAACAAATCATAGTAATAGATATTAGTGGTCGCTAGGCATTTTCCATAATATATTTTGATGACAGATATGTGAGATATGGAAATTTTTTTATTATCAAAAGCTATGGAGGTCTTTGCATAGTCGGGAAGAAAGATGATTACTAAAAATTTTTTAGTGGTGCTCATATAACATCATAGGGACTGCTAGGCACACACCTTTGCATCTTTTTTTTTTTACACATCGGTGTGCATCAATGAAAATGATTAGTGACCGCTAAGCTCTACTACTTGTTAGGAGGAGTAGATTAGCGGCCACTAGGCTCAACTGATTTTTTATTTTGAATATAGAGATCAAACAATAGTTTGTATTAAAGAAAATGCTTAGTGACCACTAAGCTCAAATACTTACAAGGAAGGAATGATTTTTTGGAAACTAGGCTAAACAATATCTTATTTTGAACATATGCTCTAATAATATATCATAGTAATAGATATTATTGGGCGCTAGGCATTTTTTGTGAAATTTTTAGATGCAAAATATGTGAGATATAAAAATTGTTTATTGTCAAAAGCTATGGAGGGCTTTTGAGAAAGTAATAGATTAGCGGCCTCAAGGCTAAATTGTTTATTAATTTCAAAAATAGAGATAAAAAAATAGTTCATATAAAAGAAATGCCTAAATGACCGCTAAGCTTGAATACTTACAGAACATAGCGCTCTATGCTTATTGTTTATTGTTAAATGAGAAAGGAATAGATTAGTGGCCTCTAGGCTAAACTATTTCTTAATTAAGAAAATAGAAATAAAAAAGTTTGTATTACAAAAATGCTTAGTGACCGCTAAGCTACGATACTTACAGAACATAGCACTTGGATAAAAGATCATATGAATGGATGAAATGGGCATCATGCAAGGAATTTTTCATGTTGGTTTCATATCAAAAAAAAAATGCATAGTGACCACTAAGCTACATTACTTACTGAAAGGAGTGGCTTGGTGCTCACTAGGCTCTATTGTTTTTGTTTTTAAAAAATATCGACCTAATAAAAATCATTGTCTATCTTTGTGACAAAGATAAGAGTTAGAGCATAATAATAGAAGTACATATTTTAAATGTGAAGATATATCTGATCATCTTGGCCCTGCATATTTCCATAAATAACCCGTTAAACAAAATAGTCCTAAATGTTTTACTAAAAATGGAGGGAAAAGATGAACACGGGTCTTGCTCAAGAATGAATGATCGAGTCCGTGAAGAGAAATGCATGTTTTATGTTTACCAATTATTCATTGATGAGAAGGCTATCATTATCTATATCCTATATATTGTCGATGAATCTATTTTAACAATGCAAAAAAACAATCTCAATAGGTTTGAAGTCATTATTTGTAATTATATTATATTTGATGGACTATCCTTAGAGAGCCAAGTCCTTGAATACAAACCTTTGAGAAGGATGACTAATGACTAGAATTTTTACAACCGATAAGCGTCGTTAGTTAGTGAAAAGGAAGGCTTTTTATTTCTATGATAAAAAATTTCTTGTAATTAACATAGCCACGTAGTATGAAAATGTTAGATCATCATAATATATGTACATCATTTAAAACTGAAGACATGTTTTCCATCCATCTTGGCCTTGCATATTTTCTTAAAATCATCCTTCAAAGAAAATATACCTAAAGGATCAACACACATACAAGTGAAAGGTGAACAAGATTCTCATGCAAGTATTAAAAATGAAACTTCTATTGCATTGATCAAATATTTTAATATGATATAGTATGCCCAATGTGTGTTTGATAAAATAAAATTTTTTTGTAGGCCTAGGAAAAAAAAAACTATTGGGTCTAAGTGTTATATGTGTGTGTCAGCCTCTCTCCAATCCTCGAAGCTAGTTTGGCAAGATAGCCATGAAAAAAGGGTGACCTTCTTCCTAGATGCTAATCACATAATTAATAACATGACTAATGACTAGAATTTTTGTTGGAATGTGTTTTTGGATTGATAGAAGTTGATAATGTTGATTGATGTAAGAGAAGTGTGGTTGTGCAGATATGTAGTAAATTTTGAGAAGTCATTTAAAAATGCGGAAGGTGTTATTACAAAGAAAATTGAAGAGGGTATTGAGAAAAGAATGTTAGTGGAAAGCATGTTGTGTATAATTTGTGTAGAAGGAATTTTCTATAACCAACCTATCGATACAATATTGTATCGATCAATTTTTTTCCAATATAGTGGTTCGTATTGCCCAACTATATGATTTGTATCATGAAACAAGATGCAAGTATGGAAGTTTTAGACTATTTTCATTAAATTTTAAGTAAGTTTTTTTTTTTGTTCAAGACCACACCGATATTTTTATTTCAAAGGAAAGAAACAGAAGGGAATTGTCTATCCTCGAGACTTGTCTAGCTCTTGATGGCATGATCAAGATCTTCACCCTCTGTTAGTCAATAATTCATAGTTGTGGCTTATTTTTTTTCTTTTTTGTCTTGTGATGTTTTGTAATCGGATGTACTCCTAGGATTTTTGTCTACCTAGTTTGAACTCATGGCTTTGGGGCGTGCTTCCATACCACCCAATTTTTTGGTGAATATTCTTATATCATTTTACTTGTTAATATAATATAAGATGTTATTCATAAATAAAACACACCATCAATCCCAAATTAGTAAATTAAAAGTATATGTAAAAATTATTGAGATTACTCGAAGGACCAAATATAGAATTTTTATTTTTAATGATTATTAATAGTTTGAAGATTAAATTGTGTAGTATCATGATATTGATTACCGAGGTTGTCCCCGACTATAGATTATGGACCCTGTTCCCACCCAATGTAAATTAATAAATGTATGAATCAATAAATTAAAGTGTTGGAACATTGTTGGTCCATTGTTATTGACTTGAATAGTAATGAATTAATTATTGGAGGTGACTCTCATATTATTGCTAATGCCACCATAAAAAAACTTGTGTGAATAAAATTCCTTTTTTTATGCTTTCATTAATTACAGATTGGACCTTAAATCTTATATATTGGGAGGCTACTAAAAGGTGGATTTTATAGAAAATCATGGGTTATCAAAGTGTTTTGTGATAAGATTGGAAATAAATATGTTGATCACCCGGACTCATCACCTTTTCCAATAAAGGTCGATATTAAAGCCCCTAGCAAGCTTGTATTAATTACAAGCATGTGATGGCATAATCACTCCATATATTTATCGATCCACTCTTCCTTATTTTCACACCTTTTTTCATGTTTATTTCATTGGATTTCATTTCATCTTATCATGGCCTTTCAATGTTTCCTTTCATGCAATTTTCCGTGTCGGTGCGTGAAATGGCATTTTATACCAAAATTTCATGTCATGCCATTTGAAATCCATTTTTTGAATTGAAACAGAGAAAGACCTGGTTGCTATTGAGGGAGTTCTTGGAGATGATTATCTTTCTCTAGAGGGATGTCCTGAGGGTAAATGTGGAAGTTTCTTTGATGTTCATTTTTTTCATCTTCTTATCATACACCCAATGAAGGATTGGGCTTTGGAGATGGGTCATCACTGGATCAAGCCAAGCATATAGGGTTGGCATGGAAGGAAATGGAAAAAAAACCATGAGTGCATCATGGCCCTTTCTATCTGAGGCTCATTATAAATAGGAAGGTTTTGTGGATGTGGCCATTTTTTTTTAGAGTTGTACAAATGGTTTGACGTCCTAATGTGATTGTGTTTGGTGTGTCCAAATGGGGTGAGACACCGAGGGTGGGACATAGTTTCCCTCCCCCTTTCCTGACCTGGATGATATGTTTTTCTCTACTGCAATAGAACTGACACATGTTGGGATCTTCTTTCTAGGAAGGAAGGTCGTGAGGCATACGATTGGTTAAAGAGTCGGGTGTGCTTGGAAAAGAGCATTTTTTTGGAACCACTGTGGAAACCATTTTCATCCCCATTAAAGTGGAGGTTATGAGAGGTGTCATCTGATTCAAATAAATAAGTGCTTCTAAAATCCATCAATGATAACTTTTTTTTGGTTGTTATATAGCCTTTCCAGTTGCATTGTTACCAAATCATCATGTTTGTCTTACTGGTTTTTTTTTTTGTATTCCCAACCACTTGTGTTTTTTTGGCATAGGCCCTTAAGCATTTTTTCACCAAAGTATTTTTGGATCATTTGGGTTTTTTAGATGATCCTCTCATTGTATCTATAATGTAAAGGGAAAGGGACCCTTCAACCCTCCTTTAGTTATAAAAATCAAGAAATCATTAATAAAACTTTTTTTGTTGTGTGCACTATGCAATTTCAATAATTAATCGCTATTAAATTTGGTTTGTTTGAAGATGTCAATTCATTGCTAGAAGTGAAGACTAGTAGCTGCTACTAGCATCAATATATTATAGAATATATTTCCATCAATATAAAAAACAATTTGTACAACTTTAGGATAGAGGAGCTAATAGTGGATTGATGGCTATCTTCCCATCACTTTAAAAAAAAAATTGAGTTACACTACATCATTGTGGAAACCTGGAGGTCTTCACTTTTGAAAGCTATGGAGGTCTTTGAGAAAGGAATAAATTTAATTCTCTTTCCCTAATAATAGAAGATATTGTAAATGGCTCTATTTCTTTTTAAAACCTCTCCTACAACAATTTGTTTGGGGAAATTCTGTCATTAAAATTTTTTTCATGTTTTCCTCCATACATTGTAGATATAAACACAAATTTTTTCTATGCATACCAATTCAGTTTTGTTTCTTATGGTTTTTGGATATCACCAATTAACTGATGCAAGAAATAGTAGTTGTCTTTTAAATAGCTCGGGTTCCAGAGACATTCTTCTATTGTTATCAAAAATTTGGCAAACTTGGATATGTATGATGTTGTCTAACAAAATTGTGGCCCAATGCAATGAACAACATCCATCTCAAAACCAAAAATTGTTTGCATCTGTTAGGGTTTAATACTACTATTGTGCATAATTATAGCTTTGTACCATTCAAATCATCCAAAGGTATTTACAAAAGGCTCTAAAAACAACATGGAGCAAGGTGTTAAAACTAACATGGAAAGACATGATTTCATATTGTATAGATTATCGATGACAAAAATTAGAAAGCAATATCATATTACAATTTCTTTATTGACACATCTATTTGTTACATTTAGGTTCTCCAAGGTTGGTCATACTACACATGAACATGGCTCTTTACATGTATATGATGACATAATGAAAATATCAAAAAATCTTAAAGAGAAATATGTAATTGGATATGGTGCTACAAGAAATGTTTATAAATGTGATCTAAAGAATTCTAAGCCAATTTCTATAAAGAGAATGTACAATCACTACCCACTAAAGCTTTTTGCATTTGAAACTGATGTGGAAATAGTTGGAAGCATCAAGCATCAGAATCTTGAGAGTCTGCATGGATGTTCACTTTCTCCACTTGGAAACCTGATGTTTTATGATTACATGGTAAAAAAAGTCTGTGAGACATCCTACATGGTGAGTAAAATGATTATGTTATGAAGAAAAATGAATCTATACATTGTAGATTCAATTTTTGAAATAGAAGTGTCCAATCAACCTCTAACCTTCATATTAAAATGGATATTTGGAAAATCTAACAAGTGTTTTATTAATTTTTATTTTGTATAGGATCATCAAAGAAGATTAAGCTAGAATGGAACAATCGGCTAAAGATTCTCATGGTGCTAAAGAAGGATAGCCATATCTTCATTATGACTATAACCCACACATTGTTTATAGGGATGTGAAGACTTCTAACATTCTTTTGGATTATAATTTTGATGCAAATTTTTTAAAATTTGGCATTGCCAATTGCATTTCCTTGGCCAAACACCACACCTCTACCTATGTTATGGGTACCATTTGTTACATTGACCAAAATATGCAAAGAACATCAAGGCTGAATAAGAAATATGATGTATATAGTTATGGGATTTCTCTTTTGAGTTGTTGATGGGAAGGAAGTTGTGGCCAATAACTCAAATCTGCCAAAGTTGGTAAGATTTATGTTTGTTAATTTTCATTTGAGCTTACACTATACGTTGTTTAAGTATTTTTAAGGTTTTTGTAGAGAAATCAAATGTGGATGGAATTGTCTTTGACATTGGCAAGTGAACCCAAGATTCTATCAAAAGAAGACTACAACACACTCATGGAAACTATTGATACAGAAGTTGCGTAAACCTGTAGGGATCTTGGGATTGTAAGAAAAAAAACTTCTAGTTGGCCTTTTTGTACCAAGAAATGGCCATCTATTCGACCCACCATGCATGACACGTTTCTAGAGTTCTAAATTCGATGATCATAGTGCCTGCTCCTACGTAATTTCCTAGTATCCAAATGAACCAAATAACCCCTAGTAATAATTACATGAGGTATTTGGATGGATATGCAGATGGTAAGCACACAATGATGTTACAAGGAGCACAAGTTGTGCTTTGAAAGGGCATTTTTTTGTGAGATTTAGTGAGGTGATTTCACAAAACACTTTTTGACTAGAATGAGACTTGGATGGTGTTGTGATGGGAAAAAAAAGCATCCCCTAGAGTCCTCTCTTTCCGAGGTCTACTTTTCTCAATGGATGAGCCTGATTTTCAAGTAAACAATGACCAATTTTTACTTGTTATAGTCCAATTTTTTTCCATAATAATTCAAACCACTTGAACCCTTAAAATAGATAAAAGTGTGCCCAAATTTCTTTTAGAAGGGGAAATATTGGGTTTTGGGAAATTTTTCCTTTTCCACTTGCCGAATAGGATTTTTTTCATCATAGATAAATCAATCCACTTCCGATACTAGTAGTAGTACACTCTTTGTTTTTCCTCTGTAAATACTAGTCTCTACTTTGATAGCACCTCCACTACTACTTTACTCAACACTACTTGTATCCAAACTGAAGTCCCATTCTAGAGGCAACAAATGTATTCATGTTTTGTGCAAATAAAATTGTCCACAAAAAGGTGATGACTCCTCATATAAGATTTACATTATATATGTATGAATTTGTAACAAATTTGAAATGTACAGATAGAACCTTTCAATGTAAAGATGATGACAGATCAATTTTGTTATTTCTTGACTCAAAAAATACAATTGTGGCACAATGAGTGTTTTGATTGATGTAAACTATAAAATAATGGTTCAATGTATCTCGAGGGCATAAGATTTCTCACAAACATTTTTCTTGCATTGTGTCAAGGATTATTTCATTTTCTTTCTCATGGAAGTGACTCATTGTTTATATGGAGAATGGAACAATTTACAAGCATAAATTCTACTATCTTTCATAGTAATAGAATTTGTGATATACATAAACTCCCAACTTTGTTGTTTTTTTTAATGATTACTCAGAGATATAGTTTATAATAATAAACACTAGTGAACTTGTACAATCTAAAAAACAATACTTGAGTTGTTACAAGGTATATTTCGGGGTGAGAATGTAATTTTATTGTGAGTTCCACCAAAAGTCAAAATAACACCACTAAGCATTTAAGGCCAAAGTGTCAAATTTAAGGATATGTGCATACTAAACATTGAAAGTGTGTGCCTCACACTTTCAAAGTTTGAGATTCACACTTTAAAAGTGTGAGTGTGAGACTTCACACTTTCAAGGTGTGAATCTCAAACTTTGAAAGTGTGGGGCTCACACTTTTAGAGTGTGAGGCTCACACTTTTCAAAGTGCAGGCTTAGATTATTTAGAGTGTGGGGATATCACTTGAAAGTGTGAGGCTCACATTTAGAAATTTTCACTTAGTGTGGGCCTCACACTTTAGAAAGTGTGGGGCTCTCAGAATTTCAAAAAGTGTGGGGCTCACACTTTGAAACTGTGAGGCTCTCACTTTAAAAGTGCCTCACACTTTCAGAGTGTGAGGCTCACACTTTTAGAGTGGGGCTCACACTTAAATACAATGGGATCATGACTTATAATAGTTACTGAAACTAACCTTACATCGAGGATTTTTCACTTTCATTTAATACAAATGGGCTCATGACTTATAATAGTGGATCACTCACCTTAGATCGAGGCTCATGACTTATAATAGTTAGTGACCACTCACCTTACATCGAGGCTCATGACTTATAATAGTTAGTGACCACTCACCTTAATACAATGGGCTCAAAAAATAATAGTTAACATCCACTCATGACTTTGAACTGGATTTTTCATAGGAAGTTATTGTTAATTTTTTTTTTTATTAATCCAATGGGCTCATGCCTTATAATAGTTAGTAGTTGCTAGCCTTACATACTCTCAACATTGAAAATCTAAAAAATAAAATTGGAATCCAATAATAGCCAAAAATCTCATATTGGAATCCAATAATAGTGCAAATTGGAATCCTTAATAATAATAATAGCGATATTGGAATCCAATAATAGTGAAATTGAACTAAATAATATAATGGAGTGATATTGGAATAATAGTGAAATTGGAACTAGAATAATTCCAATAATGACAATATTGGAATCCAATATTGCTACTAATGGATTCCAATAATAGTAATAATGGAATCCAATACAATAGTATAGGGTTTTTTTCCCCATAATCAACTCAAATGATCTCATTTATGATACCAACATAAAGTTTCTTATGAGAACCATGTTAAAATTTAACACTGACAACACAATCACAATTTTCCTTCCCTTGGTCTTTTTCTTCCACTCTAAAATGATTTCCATATGCCCACATTCCACTAAATTTGGAAGCCATAATTGATGGAGGATTTGAAATATCATATTCCCCATAGGTATATCTTGACCTTATTCTTGTGCTTGATTCATTGCATCAATAATCCATTCATCAAAGGATGGAAATGAAGATTCTTAAACCAATACATCTTGTTTATGCTTTCAAGAAAGAGACATTCCCATTGATATATCTTGACTATATTGCCTACAAACATAATCATTGTACAAGATTGCCAAAATTTTAATAGAAAAGAGTGAAAAATTGCATTAAAAATTTTAATAATAAAAACATCACTAATAGAGAATATATTCACATGTACCACTTCTCCATTGTAGACATGTTTTGAAGAACATAAGAATGTATCACATTTATTTCATTATGTGATAGCTCAAAATGAGTCTCCTTTCCTTCTAGCAACTCACCTACAACTCTTTTCTATTCTTCATCATCCCATACATGTCGAGTTACACATAAAACGTAGTTCATATACCTATGTAAAATTTGATTTCCTTTTGCAATATATATCCCTTAAACATATAACCTTCAAGTATTTCCTTGTTACAAACATTTTTTTCAAAACCTTCATGTATCATTCTATAGGATACATCCATCTTGTTCTCAATGGCCCTAAATACTCAAGTTCCTTCTCTATATGTATTATAAGATGCATATAAATATTAAATATTGTTGGTGGAAACTCACATTCCAAAAAATAAAGGACTTCAACAACCTCTTTCCTCAAATAATCAAAATTTTAAGGATCTAACACATGTAAACTCATACTTTTTAATAGAAAGAATAGCCTTATGATTTCTATTTTTTGATATTTTTATAAACTTGATATGACTATAATAGGTCAAATATCCTCAATCAAAACATGATAGCCATTGATATTCATACCTCTTAAAACTTTAATATTAGTTTGAAATCTTAATGAATTTCTTGCATATCCATTTGGAAACCATGTTTGAGAAAAAAACACTTAGAATTATCAACATTATTCCATTGTCAACCCATAAGGAGCATGTGAATTTCTAAAATCTTTATTATTAATAATTTCAACAAAAATATTCCTACAAATCTTTAGTTTTTTCGAGTCTCGTGGCACTAAAAATATATCATACCCACTAAAAAGAGTTTCCAAAATAACCTAAACAACATTTATCTCACAAGGCATGAAGTCAAACGTGTGTATATTGAAAATTCTATAAAGTATGGAAACTTTTAGAACACTGTAAAATCATTTTACACCTATATCATATTACAATCACAAATACCACCACTTTCCATAAATGTATTTGTTATTGTATACTTCTCAATAACATATTCACTTGTTATTGCCAATAGGGATTACTAAAACTCTTAAATACCATCAAATTATTATTTTTTTGAAAATATGGATGATGTATTGGAAGCTAAACATGGTGTACATAATAAATGCACTTATTCAAATAATTTGAACATCGTAAAAAATGGATTTATAATGAAATAAAGGCATCCATTGTAGCCATGAATAGTGATCCTAGATAAGGTTCCATATGTAGGAAGGTCATGTATTATAAAAGTAATGTTACCCTTAATGTGAACCTCAAACAAGAACCATCCCTTAAATTTGAAATGCATCAACCCCTTCCCATAATTATTTTAACTCATCATATAATGGCTCCAAATAAACATCTATTATATCTAAAGTTACACTTTTCTTCCCTAGTATAATCAATGAAAGCATTAAGAAATATGGCTTGGTTTCTAACCAAGGAGGAAAATTGTAATTTATTAAAAATAATGGCCAAGTTGAGAAATTAGTTATCATATCTAAAAATGGATTCACACTATATAAAGCCAATTGAATCCTTATGGTGTGTTGTTATTGTGAAAAATTAGGCCATTTGTTATCAAATTCCATCCACATTTGGGAATTAGCAAGATGACATTGTTTTCCATCATGGATCTTATTTTGGGCATGTCATTGCATATGTTCAACAATTTTTGGACACCTATACATTTGAAGTAAGAAGTTTTCAAGAGAAAGTAACAAATAACCTTTTTTAATGAATTTATTTTCAAAATTGTTCTATACCTTGCCTCGCTACATATTAGAAAATGTATCTCATTTGCAATTTTTTTATGAAATAGCATAAAAACCTTAATGTATGCATCAATGTTTTCATAACCTAATCCTAGCTTAGAAATCAAAGCTTTACATTTATAGTGTGTGCTTGGAAATGAAGATCCATATGGTAATAAATCATGTAGAAATTCTAGCAAGTTATCCACACTATCATTTTTCCATCCATGAACCACTTGTATATTTAGAATGTTTAGGATTGGTGATAAAAAAATTAGTTTGAATGTTTGATACACAACTTTTGAATCTTGATCCATTAAACTTTACCAAAATATTTCCATTTGTCAATCTTTCCATCTATCCATTTTTAGTCTCTAAGCTTGAATCATCTTTTAAGTTATGTAATAAATGACATACAAACATTCAAATATGAACTTATTACAACCAACATAAATCCACTTCAGCCAAGTATAGGTTAGAAAATTGAAATTTTAGAAGGTGATGGTGTAGACCTTAATCCAAGCTTATATGTCTTCTTATCTAAGCTTGTATGCTAAAATTTTGGGACATTGATTATGTGTATACAAGCTATTTCACACAACACGTGAAAATTAATATATACCCAGATGAACAACAATCATAGTATAAATAAAATTTCAGAACTAAACAATCATTGTAAGTAGACATGTATCAAATTCTAAGATGGAAACAATTTTAATTTTTTAGTGTTTGGGATTTATTTCCTCTATTAATAAGATACCAATTCAAGGTAGTTATTATTACTAGAAATTTCACTAGCTATAACTCATCAACTTGTGTCTGAAAAATTCTAGAGTCCATTAGAGAAGTGTCAAAGTCTCTTAGAAAAGTGGCATGGTCTACTAGAGAAGCATCGGGGTCTCTTAGAAAGTTTTGAAGTCAACTATAAAAGCATTGAATTCTCTTAGAAAAGTTCCAGAGTCCACTAGAGAAGAACCAAAGTCTATTACAAAATTCTAAACTCCACTAGTGAAGCACTAAAGTCTCTTATAAATGCACTAAAGTCCATAGAGAAGTAGAAAAGTTTATTAGAAAAGTGGCATAGTCCACTAGAAAAGAACTAGAGTCTCTTAAACAAGCATCAAAGTTCACTATAGAAGTATCTAAGTCTCTCATAAAATTACCATAGTCTCATTATGTGAATATTTTTCATATCTTAGATAATCTTCATAATCTTTGCGAGTATTTTTATGACCAGAAAATTACACCCTACGATTGTTCATGAATGAGAATCAATATTTTTGGTAACATGGGAATGTCTCTAATTGTAGGACCTCGTAAGTTGAGATAAACCTCTAGAGAATAATAGTTCCTTCTATTTCAGCCCACTATAAACTAACCTACATATTAAAAATGCAAATAAACTAAGTCTAAACTAAAATTTGTAAGGACCGAGGTTCAAAATGTAGAAGAAAGATGTAAAATGAAAGGGGTTAATGTACAAAAGATAAAATAGGGTTCCAATCTGACCTATAGAGTTATAAATGTAGCGACATATATAATAATAAAAGGAACACAATTTTGCAATCTAAAAATAAAATATATTTGGAAGAGAGCAAGAGGGTATAGATTCACATAAAACACATGCATTCAAAGGAATAAACCATATTTTCATGTCAGTTGAATATTTCATTTACATTTACAAATTATACGTTTACAACACTCATAAGATATGCAAATACAAAGGTTTGAAGGTGGGAAAATGTAAAACTAAAAGAGGAAGCTCCAAATATTGCAAAGAATAACCCATTTTTGGTGCAAAAGCACTTACATAAATAGAAGGTGAGGGAGAACCACTCAAAAACCATAAATGATGCATTTCCACCTGCCCAGTACCAATGGGCATCATTTCCTGTAGTTCTGAGAATGAGTAGTCTTATTAACTCCCTTCACAAGTCATCTAATAATTTAAGTGGAAGTAGGACAAAGGATGGGCATTATTAAGAAATGAATTCTCATAGGTGAAGTGTTGAGATGTCCGGAGCTATTTTAATCGCACATTTCCCCCACATCCAATATTTATAAATTTTACCAATGAAATAACATAATATTCCTTATTTCTTAATGCTAAAATGGGGATATCGACAAGATGATTTAACGTCATTAAGTTTGTGTAATTTGGAGCTTCGACGCAGAAGTAATGGCCCAAAATAATTCTCCAAGTCATCCTAGGTGGTTTTTAGGGTACATGTGGAACTAAGGAGATGTTCCTTATGGTCCCTAAAAGGCTGATATAATATATTTATTTTTAGGTAGATAAAGTGGGGAGACAGAGATATCATGGAGCGAGCACAAAGTTCCTTATGTTTTAACCAGCCCGACATTGCTGATATAACCTTGTCTAATAAACTTATTCCTCTTCCCCATCTTTATTGGTCACTTAATCGGTGAATGGTTAGAATGTTAGAATGTACCAACCATGCTCCTTGTGCTCGATTACTCTTCCTTAGTGACTCTTCATGTACCTCCCCATTGTGTCCCTTTTTTGGCCTTTTGGAAAATAGAAGGAGCGCATGAAAATTCAAAGTGTTTTATCAATTCATAAATTCTTAGCCTCCTTTCCCTATAGTGCCTTATGGCTGAATTGATAATGTAGGGAATTAGAGGAATGAAGGAACAATGCTTTCAGTTACTCCAAAAGATTATTTGCTTGTTTTTTGCCCTATTTTTCCCCATTTCTCCATATTTTAAGTAGGTGTTTTAACATAGAAGGCTTGAAAAGATGGGGAAAAAGGTCCTACAAAGATATTTTCCCCAAAAACATGATTTTCCCCCAAAATCATCAATTGTTCCAAATTTTTATTTGTTTGCACTTCTTGACTCCAAGAATTAAATTGTAAGTTGTTAAGATAGTCCGAGATTATTTTAGGAAGTACTTTAATGACTCAATGGGGTAATATAATCACTAGATAGAGATCATTGGATTGAAATAATTCATTGGGCATGGAGTCAAGATTGAAAATTTGAAAACTCATCTAAAATTGAAATTCTTACTTGTGATCCCTGAATGAGGTCTTCGCATGTATTTGGAGTTGATTTAAAACTACATATCCTTTCTTTGAAATTTTATTTCTTTAGGTTCATGAATATGTCTTGTAAAATGTCCCAAAACACTGAGTTTTACCAAGTCTATGGCATATAAAATTTTATTTGCAATTAATTTGGTTTTAATGAGAGTGAAAACATTATTGAAATTGATTTCCCTTCCCATTTCATGAAGATCTATTTAGACCATACATTTTAGAATCCTCCTCAAACAACGCTGCAACTAGAAATGTCATATGAGAACAATAAGAACACTATGAAGATACCTTATGGAAATAAAAGCTATACTACTAGTAAGAAAATGTGATGAAGATAACTTGGAGGAAAAAAAACTAAACTCTTATGTACAAGGTAGGACTTATGCTTCGGATGAAATGTTTGAGATAGATCCCATTCACTAGGATCAAAAGACCCTTTCCATCCAATTTTGAAAATTGGAAAGCATTGTTGGATTTTCAACTTGAAATCACATAAGTTTCACTCCATATTGTATCAAACTTTGAGTTCCTAACTGGTTTGGCTCTATTTTGGTCTCATTTCAGGACAATATCTCCTTCTTGGAAACTGCTGGCCATTTATTTCTTGTCAAAACACTTCTTAATTTGAGCTTAATCTTTTCCATTAATTGATTTATCAACTCTTATAACTCCATGAGCTCCACATATCTAATTTCCATGGTCTCAACCTCAAACATTTCTATCTTCTTAGTAAGCTATAACACTGGAAACTCAAGAGATATTGGCATCCTTTATTCCTTACCATAAAAAAGCTTATACCAATTAATATGTTCGGAGTGTTCTAACATCCCATAAGGATTATTTCAATCGTTTGTTCTGTTTATATATATTTTTACCTTTCTACTCAGATTAATGCAACAAAATAATAAAAACAAAACCAAAGATAGACAGGGTTTACTGATACCCGTAGAGATGGATGTTGTAGTTGATGGATGAGAGATTTTTCCTTCTTTCACTAACAAAGGAATTGTATATTATAGACACTAAGAATAAGAATGGTTTAGATAGATATATGGTGGATTTCCTAGCAAAAGGATAGTCCCCAAAATTCAATGGACTTCCTTGCAAGGATGTCAATCTGTGTTCAAGAAATCAATATGATAATGATAAGATAAAATGATAAAACAAATGATATAACCAACAATGAAAAGGTAAAGGGATTGATATAGTCCATGGCTATATGATGGTCTAGTGGTGATACCTGATCCAAAGGGAGTATAGGGATCACAAAATGGCTCAAAGGAGAAAGGATGTGGATAGTTGTGTACTCACAAAGGTGAGAGAGATGATAAATTTGATTAAGATAATTGATAAAGTGTCGAAAATGGCTCAAATAATCTTGATAGATTGGAAAAACACTTGTAAAGGGAAGAGTGCTAATTGAGATGGAGATATGGAAATTAGAAAGGAAGTCCTTAGTGGAAAATGGTCTAATGAGATAGGAATCATGGCGATTAAGGCTAGTTGCTAGCGATTGGGCTGAATCGTCGATGATTAGGAGAATCATCGATGATTGATGAAGAAAGGGTACAAAATTATAAGAAACAAGATAGAATGGAGGGAAGCTTATAAATTATGAATGAATAAGTAAATAAACAAATATGAAGGCACTCACCTTGCATACATTGAAAAGTATGATTGAGAGGATGGAAAAATACCTAAGAGAGGAATGTTGTAGATGTCGAGAAAACTTGTTGAGTTAAATCATGGAAATTTAGAAGACCTATGAAGGATGAAGGAGAGATATTTTGATGTTAGTATGATGAAGAAGACTATGATACAAATAAGACTACCCTAAGAGTCTTTGAAGAATGTTCTATCACAGGTCAAGTCCGAATGATGGCCAGCTAATAAATTGAAATGAGAGAAGATATCCTTGAATGAATACCGAGACACATTTATATAGGTTTATGTCAACAAAAGATAATATATGATGATTCATTAGAATAAATCAATGATATGGAAAGTACGGGAAAATAGTTAAAACACATTCCCAAATCGAGGCATTTATTTGTTTTATTGAAGGATGTATGTTGAAAATGGTTATATGGGTTAGGGAGGTTGTAAAATGGTTGAGAAGTAGCTGATTTTGTATTTTGTTTTGATTTAGGTTAGTAAGTGGTTTTTAAGAGGAATAAAATAGGATTTTATAGTTGTGAAGTGATATTTATGGGATGTAAATATAAAAGGGGAATTAAGACTTAGGATAAGGATTTAATGGATAAAATGATAATGATGTGATAATGTATTTAATGTATAATATGATAGTGATGTGATAATGAAGGGGTACAAGTAGACACGAGTGCGAGAATTAGAAATGCTAATTTTAGTTGTCTACATTTTGCCCCTTTTTGTTGAGTGGTTTTGAGACAAGCCATGAGACAAAAATAAGATGTGATAGATGAATGATGTAGAATTATATGATGAGGTGCTCCCCCTAAAACTAGGAATTGATGACCTAAAAGGGAATCAATTGTGAGTTTAAAAGGAAGGTTTAACTTTTAACACTTCCACAAATGAGGAGGAAAAATTTATTCAGACTCGTGACAATCTTCCATGATTACTGCACTCGTGCCAAATTTCTTTTCTTCTCCTCGAAGGGGTAGGCTGGACATCTTTGTTCTCTAGAAGTGTGAAGATAGGACTCGGGAAGTTATCATTTTATAGAATAGAAGGAAGAATAGAGCCAATAGCATGGGGAGACTTAGTTCACACTGAACCCTGCAAGAGGTAGGAGATGTCTATCGAGGTGGAAATTCTACTTGAAAAGGTGGGCATGCTACCATTTTTCAATATTTTGATGGCCATGATGAGAAGCTTAGTGAGGCGGTGGAAAAAATGTGGAAGGAGGGCCATGTCCGGTCAGAAATTTCTCTTTACCATTTCACCTAAGCTTATTTCCAAGGTCTCGGGTTTATCTCTAGAAGGCAGATGTATCTACAAGCCAAAGTCAGATTACAGTCTAGAGATAGAATGTTTCATGCAAGGTAAGGGTACACCTATCTCTCTTCACAATGGATATGCTCATGGAAATCTACCCCACCCTTATGATGAAATTTCTTAGTTTTTTATGTCATACATCACCTTAGAAGGCAGGTATAAAGTGATTTATGGTTACCATTTTCCCATGTTGAACCATGTGCATAATGCTAAGGCCTACAATTTCCCTTTCTTTCTATACACCTCCTTGGTGAAATCTATTGGTATGGTGGAGAAAGGGACTTTCTCCCTTCCTCTACATCAGGGCCTCATTAAAGCCTTGCTTAGGATGGGTACTCCCCTTTTGGGGAAAAATGAAAAATTTGGGGCCTCCACCATTGAAGGATCAATGCCCAAGGAGGACAGTCTTAGTGAAGACCCACTTGGAAAACCTGTGGCTAAGCATACTAGATCCAATCTGAGTCATGGTGTTGTCAAAAACATAGTAGGGTTGAGGAGGATCCTAAACAGGTGGAGGAAGTGGAGATTTTAGATTTGGGGGAAAACAATGATGGGAATCCAGACTTGTCGGGTTCCATTTTGGACAAAGGCACTACTAATGGGGATAATAAAATGAGGGGGAGAGAAAGAAAGATCTGAACTCTATTGATGATAAATGCTCCAAGAATTCAGAGGATGCCATTGAGAGCTTGCACACTCAAGACTGCCTAATCTAAACTATTCACTGTTCAAGACTTGGCTGTCAAGACTCATTCTTTCATGTGGGATTTCAAGCATTGCAGGATTGATAATGACATTAACAGACACAAGATTAGTATGGTATCTATGGATTTGAAATATTTAACTGATAAAGTGGAAAAGCTTTCCTCGTTGGTCCTTAGTGAAAAACTCAAGAATGACAGAAAGAGAAGCCTGGAAATGGCCAAGGACATGCTGAAAATGAAAGAAGTTGTGTTCCAGATTAGAGATTTCCATCTTCTCAATGTTAAGAGTTCCATCCACTATCTCAATATTTTAGCTAAGATGATCCACTCCATGGATCTTGCTAAAGAAAAGGAAAAAGAAGGTAAAGGCCCCAAAGTGGAGGTCCCTTAGCCAAACTACAAGGTTTGGAAAGCTACCATTGAATCCCTCATCAAAGAATGGAATGAATACATGAATTCAAAGTGGGGGACCCGATAAAAGAGTAAGCGATTAAATGGGATGTTGTTTTTTGTTAGTCTCTTGGTTATGCTCTCTTTGTTAGATAATTTATTTGTTGTTTGATTTTTTCCTTTTATGTTTGTATTTCCTTGTTGTTGGTCTTGTACTATGTTGGTTTTGTGGTAGGGATTCAATGTTATCCCTTGGCCTTTTGTAAGGAATAGGTAACATTATGTATGGGGTAGGGTCCACTCAACCCTTTTTACCTCTAATAAAAAAGGTAGATGGATGAAAGATATAAGTGATATATTAGAGAAGAGAAAAGTATTCCTTAGTATGATGTATAGAAACAAGATGGGTGTCATCATAAAATCAAATCATAGTGGAACATAAGGGTTCATGTCCTATAGGCATATTATTTAATGATGGAAATGGAAAATAAAAGGGATGTATTGACGAGGTCAAAGGAATGATGATTGACATTACCACAAAGGTAGGCTTATGAGGCCAATAATTCAAGTGATATGGGAACTAAAGGGTTAATTTCCTATAGAAATATTGTTTTCACATGGATCATGCATCTGTGGAATATCTAAGTTATCTCATTTAATGTTGGAACATCCCCAAGGTGTGGGACCTTGTCTCCTTGGGATGAACCTCTAGAGAAGATTGACTTCCTTTGAAACTTGGTGCACTTGATTTAAGACCAATGTGTAAGGATATAAAACTTGAAATAAAATTAATCTACTTTTCTTGAGATAAAGGAGAGAGAGATTTAATAGATGATAACTAAAATGGTGATGCACCAAGAATAAATGGAATAAAAAGATCTACTTTGTTTACACAATCAATATTACAAAACAACATATGGCATGCACATCTTCTAAAATATTTTCAACCACTAATATAACTGAATATAAAACTCAAATAACATAAAGGAAACAATATTTTCCACAACTGAAATATGAAGATTTTATATCACATCCCATAGAGATTAAAATAAGATAACTGATTTAAAGGAAAATTAATCCATCATACCCAAGGAATTAAAATTCACAAGTGCTAGATAAATCAATGAATTACACAATATACTAGATATTCGACGGAAAAATATTGTTCTGAATATAATTAAAAGGCTCAAATCTTGTTCTTGAACTCTCCCAAAACTGGAGAGTACTTTCAAAAATATCTAAAAGATTTTAAAACATAATGCATCTAACTATTTATAGACTAAGGAGGTTGAGCGATTATAGCTCCACCCTTAACTAATTAAATACTAAAAATAGAGTGCATTAATGTCTTAGGGAACAACCTCCCATAAAAATAGAAAAATAAGTTACATAGGTTTGACCAAGTTAACCTTGTAACTTTGACTAATCCAGATCTTGGAGGCTATCCAACAATGGCTACCAAGCCTAGCTAGGACTGAAAATATCCTTTTATTGTTTAGATTCTTCTTCATTGTCCTCCATTGCGATATCACTCATGTACTCAATGAAATGTTTGATAATACCTTGTAATTCATCCTCTTCTAGCCCTCATGTATACTAATTTATCACTCCGGTAGTCTCAATTTCCTTGGAAACTTTAATTAGTAACCTCTTAACCTTGTTCAAAACCTTCTTAAGTTGATCTATTTTTTTATATGAAACCAATCTATAAATGGAGAAAATTGCAAAATTATTTATTATTCCTTCATATTATTTAACCAATATTTTGAAATTCTCCATAACTTTATCAATATGGAGAACATCAACGGTCTCATTGATAAATTTGTAGTGAATTTTATCAAATTCCTCCACAATGTCATTTAGCCCATCTACTGATTCAATTCATTTCTCATCTAACTTTTTTATGAGACCTTGCATTACCTATACTCTGAATTCCATGGTTTTTTTAAATTCAAACAACTTTGAAACATCTCCAACTATACCCTCCTGCAGGAGCAGATCTGAATCAACATTTCTAATTTCTTTCCAAGTCTTCAAGGTAAGATCCAAATTATCATTATCTTCAGTGAGAACCCCATCCAACTTCATCACGGAAACCTTTTCAGCATAAAAATCATTATACAAATCAATAGTCATCTTGATTAGTGGATCAACATCCTAAACTGACATTCCATCCATGTACCAACCACTCTTCCCTTCTAGCCAATTTTTTCACCATATGGTAGGACTTATCATCAAAGCTTGAAGAAATGGCAAGGGTAGTTGTAACTTGCACTGGCTGTGTAATCTTAGTGAGAAGAGTAGTGAGCTGCTCAAATTTTCCTTTCAACTCATCCTTGGTTACCTTATCTTTTTCATATTTCTCCAAAAAAATCCCGAGCCACCTATAAATCTTGTTTTGGACCTTCATGAGTATCTTTCTTGAGAGAAAACCTAAAACTTTGGTAGTCTGTTGCTGTAATTGTTTCTTTTGTTTTATATGTGGTAGGAGTAGCTATTTCAACAAACCTTTCCTCATAATGATTAACCGATAAGTTAGATACAACCCTAGGTCTTTTATCTTACCTCTTGGGGTGAGATCTAAGGCACTCAAATCAACCACATCAATGATAGGTACCTTCTTCTTCTACTTAGGAGTTTAACAATGTAGCCATTCAAGTATAGTAGAAGATGATGCGAGAAGACATCAAAGGAATAGTTACAATATAACTTTGAATACTTGACAATATAATGGCACTGGTGGTAATCACGAGAAGGTGGTAGTGATGTAGTGACAATAGAAGGTGTAGTGGAAAAAATATCCTCAAGAGTAGATGAAATGGAAGTAGAAATAGGAGGGAATTTTGAGGAAGTGGAGTGGAAAATGGAGATCCTATTATCTCTCCTACTGAGAGTGTAGGGAGAGAGGAAAACACTTGAGCCATGGAGGGAGATGGAATGGAAGAAATGGGAATGGAATAAATGGAAGATAGTACTAGAGGAAGGGTGAAAGGTGTGAGAAAGTGGATTTGAAGGTGGTGAAGATGGAAGAGAATAAGATCTCCGCATGCAAATCATAAACAAGATGAAGCCCTTGGCACACACAAGTGGATGATGGACATGATCACATTATTTTCCAAGGGCACATACCCTCCTGGTCCGAACAAGGAAAACATAATACATCATAGGTTTAATCTATTACATATGTTCTAATTCATGGTATTCTCTTCAAAAATAATCTTGATGGTGTATTGTTGAGATGTTATTGACATCACGTAGATTGACAAGGTGTTAATAGAATTTCACGATGGATTCTTTGGTGGACACTTCTCTACCAAGACTATAATAATGAAAATTATAATGGAAAGACTCTTTTGACCTACCCTATTCATAGACGTAGAGATGAAACTACGATACATGATAAATAATGGTGAAACATTATAATCCACTACTTTAGTAGGCTGCAATTTTGTTAAAGTTATTTTGGTAGCAGGAGATTCAATTGAAGACCTTGAACATTTGAGAAAAAAATAAATCTTACGAGGCTTTGTAATGGGCCTAAGGATTTACCTTTTACCCTTGGAAGGAGTAGAATGACCTATCATTGATTGGGGCTGTATTGATTCTGCAGCTAGATCTAACACTTTGGGCATGATTCCTAAAATTGTTAGATAGTCATAGGTTCTCCTTATAATGGGGCCTTCCCTACCCTTCATGTTTCTACACTCTTGATTGTACAAATTTATCCAAGGAAATGGTTGGTTTACAACATTTTCTCTTTTATAAAAGGATCCAATAGCTACTCATCATCCTTTAAACCCTTAGGAAAATATGTAATCCCAAAGTGAGAAACTTCACTAAAAGTTAATATTTCAAATTCCCTTTGTCTTATAGTGACTTCATCCCAAAATGAATCATATTTCCTCTAATTGGGGAACATGTATATCGACTAACCCTATTCTACTAAATTTATCCCTATAATCAAATTTATTCCTCGGATGAAAAGTCTTAGAGTGACATATTACATTTCCCTTTCCTTATTTTTGGCCTTACGAATATTTACACATGTGTACTTTTCAATGGTAATGGGAAAATGGACTTGCACATTGTGTCAATTATGTTGGATCTTATGTTTATCAAGTAATTGATGAATTATCTCTATCAACACCCACTTATCTATAGGACATCTTGAAAATTTATTTAGAGCTTCTTTAAATCATTTCACTTTGATATAGGTAAATGTGGGAAAGCGATGATAAATTCCTCCTCAATCCTACACTTCTCACCAAGATTCATATGAAATTATCTAACTATACAAATATTTGTCAAAATAATATAGTAAAATAGTGAAGAAGGCGTCATTCACTCTCATAAAGTGTTTGAAACCTTCCTCCATGGTAAGCTACGGGTAATGTTCATATATCTAAACAAATATTTTGACTCCTTTGGATCCAACCAGGATACCCTCACATATTAGTCATTTGTATAAACTAGATAAATATTTTTTCTCAATCATGGCTATGTATAAAAGCATTCACTCCTAAAAATCCCTAGTTGCATGAAGTCCTGAAACTTTACTCAATAGTGTAATTATGTCGTTGAATTCTTGAATGAATTCTAACTAAGGAAGTGTCTTAGGGATATTTGACACAATTCCCTTGGTTTTATCCAAGTAACTCTTGACAACAACCTTGTTGAAAACTTTGTTCCCTCGCTTCCCAATGCTTAATTACATATTCAACAGGAATCTTAGCATATCCCTCTACATCAAGGAGTTTAAAAATATCCTTGAAGAAATCACTATCCAATCTGATTACAACATTCCCATCATCATCTCTCACTGAGTGGGTGGCCTTATCGAAGTGTGAAGCTTAGGATAGAAAAAAATTAAGGCATTGCAAAGATGAAAAAATAATTGCAAGAGGAAGCCTATTGTAATAAATCTCTTGCATATAAGGTTTCTTTTTAGGGCCTTAACCCTTTTCAAAAATTCATCCATATCTACATGTCTAAGATTAGTTTTCTCGATATTATCGTGATCGAAGATATACTAGAGAGGAGATACCCCTAAATATTTATACTTCATATTATTGTTTCCTTTTGAAGATGAAGAAGACATTAACTTGTTTGAAAATTTACCAAAATTCAGACTTTTGGAACTTTTGTGTATACACCTAAGAAATGCTTCAAAACCCCACTAGACTTCTAAATGTCTAAAGTATGAAGTTTTGAATTTCAAACTATGGATCTTTGCTGCAAGAAACTTGGAAAAGGTTTGAAACTCGAAAAGAAGAATCCTAGAATATCGACACCCTAAAACTCTATAAGAAGTAGACTTCCAAAATTTTGAATTGCGAAATTCCAAAATAGAAAATTTTCGAAACCCGAAAAATAAAATTTTCCACAACCTAGAAATGAAAACTTCCAAAATTCCAAAAATTAAATATTCCACAACCCCGAAATGAAGAATTTTTAAACTCAATTGAAAGTAGAATTCGAAACATGAAGTCACCCTAATTCAAAAATTTCAAAATCTGATATGTCGCCCTTCAAAATACAATCATGGAAACTTCATCATCCAAACTTTTAAAACAATCAACCAACAAATTTTATACCTAAAGAGTGATCAAATCAAACAACCCGAAACTAAAAACTTTGGAAAATGATGAAATTTGAACTACAAGGATCGGAAGTTTTGAACAGTGAAACCATGGTGATTGAATTGGAAAACCTAAATCCCCGAGTGCAAATGTGGTTCCTAAGCCAAAGAAAAATCCTTTCCCTTTTTAGAACATAACTTCTCATCTTAAGGTTTCAAGGTGAATTTACAATCATGATGGAAGCCATGTATGGGACATGGGAAAGAAGGTTTCGAAAACAAAGAAAGGAAGCTAAGGAATAAAGAAAAATCAAAACAAACCCTTAGGGCACAATGATGAAAATAAGCCTAAACAAAAATTATCCCAAAAATGAAGAAACACAAAAAAATTACCTTGAAAATATGCCTTGGGAAGTATGGTGAAGATCTCATTAAAATTCAGAGTGTCAAAGTACATTTACCAGGTAAAAATGATAGGTAAAAACCTAGGTTTATATAGGTAAACTAAAATTTAATGCCCTATCACTAAAACATGTCAAGTTGTTGAATCATTAATGCATCACATATGAGTCTATGATTTCCTTCTCAAGTTGTTTTAACATGCAACTGAATCCCGATGTCTTAAAATATGAAGTTCTGAAATTTTGGAACTTTGGAATTTTCTCTCCATCTTTCCAAAAAAACCCACTCAATACTTTGAAACCAAAAAGTCTCAAGTTTGAAATATCGAACTTCATATTTTGGATTTCATAACCCTTCAAAAAAATCATGAAAATGGGATATAAATTTCAAACTTCAAAGTCAAAACCTCCTAAGTTCAAATTTCAGACTTCAAACTTCATAATACTCTTCGATTCGTGAACAAAACACACCTAGAAAACAAAAATCCTAAATCTGATTTTCGGATAGTAAGGTAAAAGTTCCTAAGTAAAAATTTTAGAACAGAAGGGTTAATAATTTGAAAAAATAATTTGTGGCCCTCCGTGCAATGGTAACTTATAAAGTTAACATATATGACTTTAATGACGCAAAATATGATGGTTTGATGAGGTAAAGGGACCAAAAATTGATGTTTCCACAAAGGTGCTTAAAAGGACTAGATGGGGGTCCCTGACGATGATAAAAATTATAACATTCAAGGAGATAGCTAGTTGAAAAATGTTGATTTTATTATGTGATGTGATGTTTTAGACACAATGATGTAATGTTGATATGTGCTCATGATTGTGTGGATATTGATAGATTTTGATATAATGATAGATATATTGATAGATGTGGATGTGGTAGGGTTGAAAACTGTTAAAGTTATGTTTTAGGTATGATGTGTTATTCGATATTGATTTTAAAGTGATTTTAATGTTTTTCAAAACCATGGTCAAGAATGAAACATGGATTGATTTATTTGTACTGGATTTGATACATATGTGATGGGAAACAATAGAGTGAAGGCTCTTGCACTTTTTTCCTTTACAACAAATGTTAATAGATGACTAACAATGGGTAGTCACATGTAGGATCTTGGATATAGAGATGAAGTGATAAGATGTACCTTCCTAGAACATGAGAATGGGTTTAACATGTGTAGGTTGTGTGGGAAAAGAGGGTTCTCCTTTTCAACAATTTCATAGAGAAATGCCCCATATGCAAATATTATTTTGATGTAAAATGATTTATGTGGGAAGTTTTATTTTATGGGAATTCTTATCAATGTGGGAATATCTCCTAGGATACTTTTGATATCTGAATTTTTTGAAGGTGGTTGATATAGGAAGCCTTTTATGATGGGTACCCATCCTTGACGGAGTGATCTATAATTTTGACTTTTACTATTTTATTTTTGATTTTTACAGATAGTTGTCCTTCGATGGATTGTTATATGATCTTGATTGGTAGTTATCCTTTAAGGTATTAGACTACTTTTATTTTTGACAATATGATTTTGATATTTGAAAAGCTATCCTTTTGAGGGATCGAGTCTATTTATTTTGATAATATTCATCCATGAATACTTTGATTTTTTTGAGATGAGGAAAAGACCATAATAGATTGTTTTAGGGAGGGGAGAATAAATGTGTACACAACCTACACATATGTGCCCCAAGACATGTATTTGGTTGGTAGATAAGGTGGATGGATGTAATTATTGCAGGCTTCCTAATAAGGAGGAACTTATCCATTTGAAAGATGTAATGAACAAATCCATGGTTCTCATCTTTAAGGTGTTTTAGGATAGTGACAAAAATAACCACATGCTTTCAAATCATTATAATGATAAAATGATTGGTTGATGATGGAATAAGATCTTTCATGTGACTATTGTCATGATGATCGATGTGTTAACATTAGAAAGACTATTAGTGTAAGGCATTAAGAGATTGAACCATACTATATGAATCGATCTAGCTATGGGAAAACTTTCTAGGTTTACTCCTTTCTATAGTAGTGACATTTTTATTTGATTGAGAGGATAGGTTTGGTGAATATGCACTAGGGAAATATATAAGGTAAGAATTTCAAAGTCTCAATATAGAGGAGTCACCTTTGCAAGAAATAGTGGATAGAGACAATGTGCACTTTGAAATAAATGATTTCTTTTGGTTTAGGATGATGAAATTTTTGATGTTGATTGATTGAGTATATGGTAAATAAAGGAGGATGTGGAACCTTTGACAAAGGATCCATTGAAAATTTGGATGAGGTATGAGAGGATGATTGATGAGGAGGGGTAGATGACGAAGATTTGATTTTTCCTTTTCTTTGTGTAATATGATTCCAACTTTGCATAGGCGGATGAACCGTACTCATTTGAGACAAATGACCTTCAATGGAAGGTGATGAGAATACATATGAGAAAGGTTTTTGAGATATGATTGAGGATGACCCCCTTGTTTTGCAGATGTTGATGAGGAAACTATCAATGACTTTGGTGTATATGTTGATGAGATTAAGAGACCTTCAAGGGAAGGTATGGACATTGACAAGATTGAGAGACCTTTAATGGAAGGTGCTGACAAGATTTCTAACAAAGTTTGATAATACGAGATTGAGGATGTCCCCCTTGTCCTGCAGATGTCTGTGAGGAAACTAACAAGGGTAGAGGTGTAGATGATATCGATGATGGATTAGGATGGTATTATTTTGGGAGAAGATCATCAATGAGGAAGATTCATTGGATTATGCCTTTTAGTGCTTCAAAACTCTCTATTTTATGACTTGGGATTTAATGATAGGCACAATTTTTATTTTGATCATACTAGGAAGGTTTCTGAGAATGTGGATTGGGTGTTTTGGTAGGTGGTATTCGGATGAGAGAATCTGTATGATACTCTCAAGGATAATGATGTAGGTCCCTTCTAGGGTATTTGGATTAATATATTTTCATTTTGATTTTATTTATGAGAATTAGTAGTAGCACACATCTTATTTTTGGATGGTGGTATATGCGTGGATTTCGTATGGTGTTGAAACATCATAGGGATGTTATGAGGTTGATAAGAGAGATGGTATGATGTGGGATTAATATAATTGGATGATGGATGAGTCCCAAAATGGATAAGGAGGGATGGATTATGGATGAGATAGGGTATGGATGTGTGATGTGATATTGAGATAAAGGATGGGGGCCCAAAATGGATGGTAAAGGTAGAACCATAGATTTGATAGATTTAGATTGTGATAAAGGATGGGGTCCCAAAATGGATGGTAAGGTTGAGACCTTAGATGATGTGTGTTTTGATTTTGTAATGTTTATTTTAGGTAAAAGAGGGTTTTACAATAGATGATGAGGATGAGGTCATAGATGTGATAGGTTTCAATTTTGTAAGATTTTTTTAGATAGAGGAGAGGGTATCACGTTAGATGATGAGGGTGAGGCCATGGATGTGATGGGATTTGATTTTATAGTGTTTGATTTAGGACAGGGTTCCATACTAGATGATAAGTGAGTATCTAGGGATAGGATTGGGTCTGATTCAAATGATGGAGATGTTGTTTCTAGACATGATTGAGGTGGGTTATGTTTATGTGAGCTACCTAATTCTTTGATTAGTTTAAAAAGTGGGTTGATGTAGAGATATTTGATTATGAATGCCTCCTTAGTAATGGTCTCCAAGGTAGATTCTAAGGGTTGCAAGGAGGTAATGGATGATTGGACAGTGGACATAGGTGATATTGATGTGTGAGGACCATCGAAAAGAGGATCCAAGGGTTATGATTTTTCAAGAGGAAGCATTGGTGATGAATGAGTCTCCTCATGGGGAAGATCATATGTAATATTGTTGATGATGTGACTCAAGGGATGTACAGTATCTATATGGATTGATTCTATCAAGAATGTTGGAGTCGGAAGAAAAATAATGGCATCATCGTGGTAGTTTCATCATATTCATAGAAAGACCTAGGAGAATCATAAAGGACATTTGTAAATTAAGGATTGAGGTGGGCTTCTTCGAGGGCCCAAATTTATAACTTATTATCCATGGTGAAGGCTTCATCAAAGGTCTGAAAATGTTAATTTGGAGGGTAGATTAGATGTGAGGGTAACATGATCGGAAAATAACTCAATTAGTTCTAATTGTAGTAGTGAGAAGGAAAATTGATTGATAATGATTTTCCACCTAGTGAAAAAGTCAACAAGGGATTCATTTTTAGATTATTTGATGGTAGAAAGGTCAAAAATGGTGATTTTACAAGTAAATTTTATAGCAAAGTGATCAAGAAATAACATAGCTAGTTGAGTGAAGAAAGCGAAGAGTTTTGAGGGAAGTATTTGTAAGAATTCAAGGCATATCATACCAATGACATAGGAAAGGTTCTAAGAAGGATATCTTGATCATGGATGATGAGATAACATGAATTTCTAAAGGATAGTATGTGTTGTTGAGGATCCTCCTGGCCATGGAACATGGTAAATTTAGGCAATTACCAATGTGAAGGATATGATGTATAAGGAACTCGACAAATGTATGGGTTCATTACAAAGCTGATCATAAGTCAAGATGTGTTTGGGTCTCTTAGTAGTGGCCTCTAAATTCTTTAATTTTTAATAGAACTTTGTGTAAGGGATTGTTTGTAGGATTAAGCATGAGGGAATTTACATGTGAATGTGGATGAGAATGTAGTTGAGTTGATTGATGAAAATGTGGAGTAGGATGGTTTTTTTGTGGATGGGCTTGATGTGGAGGTTGATAAGGGGTAGCTTGAGAGGATATTATTTGTAGAGTAGGTTGTGATAAAGGGATGTGGGGAGATGTGGAAAAATGTTGAATATGTTGTTGTTTTTGGATGAAAGGGGTTGATTGGGCCTAAGTAGGGATGTGTGTATGATTTTGGATGTCTGAGGTATCGAGAGAGGTATTGAAGTCGAGATAGGTTGATTGGATAAAATATGAGGGATGTTAATATTATGATGATTTTTTGATGAAGGAAGGGATGTGGAAAGGACCGATGGATTGAAAACACTAGATGGGTGAGAAGTGATAGTTTGGAAGTAACTTGGTTATGAAGGATAGTTATAGGGTTGTTGGATGGGGTTGTTATAGGGTTGTATGATTGGTTGAAAGGTAGAGGTTCCATAGGGAGAAAAAGGTGATCTAGATGACTCTTAGAACATGCCGGAGGTAAGTGAATTTTAGTGGGATGTGATAGGTTGCTAATATTGATAAGGATTTAAGCTATTTTGTAGGGGATGTTTTGAAATAGATTTGGATAAAAATATGTAGATGTAATGGATGAAAATTATTGGAAAAATGACACATAGTGGTTAGAGGGGTATGTAGATGTAATGGTTGATCCATATTAAGTGATAATCAACTAAATATGACACAAAAATCCCTAAGAGAGATACAAATGTAACAAAAATTCAAGCAAAAGAATTTTAATTATCTTGATTAGAATTTAGATGTGGAGGAGGAGGGTTAGATTGATCCTAATGATATGGCCCAAATCTATGTTGGTGCTGGTACATGGCTTGATATTGGGGCCTACCCCTCACTTCATGGTCCCATAGTGATAAGGGAGTCTGGTTCTTAGCTAATATACCGAAAACTAGTTGTTTATAGTCATCCAGAACACCAAGTTAGTTTCCCTATTGGGTGATGAAATCCCAATATTTATCTTCTAGGTAGAAGTATTTGATGTAGATTTGATGTTTGATATGGTTTTACTATGTGTGAGGGGATAATTAAGTGAATGAAACAAATTAACCTTCCTAATTAAAACTATGTGATTAGGAAGTATGAAATGTTTGTTTTAAATCCAAAATAAAACATTGAATTTGAATAGAATAGACAAAAAAATGCAATGCGAAAAACAAAAAAAAAAAGAAAGGAAAAGACTAACACTGAAAAATACTTCTTTTTTAATTTTCAATTTTTTTGCAAATTGTTTTAGCAATATAACAATCGAGCAAGAAAAAAAAGCCTCCAAAAATAGTAACTTGCAACAAAGGGTTAATATGAAAGAAAAAATAGTAGAAAGGAGGTGTTAGAAGGATGACATCTAAGTACTTAAATTAATTTACAAAAATTGTCAGTGATTGACTTAATTTTTGAAATTCACCCGATCATTGGTGATTGACCAAATCATTTAGTGATTACAAAGAAGAAAACATAGATATGAAAAATAAGAAATTTGAATGAAAGAAAGAAGGGGACTTATGGTCCCACCGAGTGTGTTAGAATGTTCAGATATTTTTACCTTTCTACTAAAATTAATGTAGTGAAATAATTAAAAAACAAACCTCAAAATATGTGGGGTTTACCGATACCCATAGAAATGGATGTTGTAGCTGATGGATAAAATTTATTTCCTTCTTTCACCGATGGATGAACTTGCATATTATAGACACTAAGAAAAAGATGGGATTAGATAGATATATGGTGGATTTCCTCAAAAGGCTAGTCCTCGAAGTCAATGGAATTCCTTACAAGGATGTCAATCTACGTTCAAGAAATTAATCTGATAATGATAAGATAAAATGATAAAATAGATGATATAACCAATAATGCAAAGGCAAAGGGATTGATGCAATCCACATATATATGATGGTCTTGTGGTGATACCTGATCCAAATGGATTCTAGGGATCACAAAATGGCTCAAAGGAGAAAGGACGTGGATAGTTTTGTACTCACAAAGGTGAGTGAGATGCTAAATTCAATTTATATAATTGATGAAATGTTGGAAATAACTCAAAGGAGCTTGCTAGATTAGACAAACACTTGCAAATGGTAGAGTGGTAATTCAGATGGAGATCTTGATGTCTGAAAGGAAGGTCTCAGGGGAAAATGGTTTAACAGATAGGAATCATGGGCAATTAAGTCTAGTCGGTGGCAATTAGGCTGATTAATCGATAATTAGGAGAATTGTCGGCGATTATTGAAGAAAGGGTGTAGACTGATAATAAATAAGATAGAACAGATGAAGCATATAAATGATGAATTAATAAGTAAATAAATAAATATGAAGGTGCTCACCTTCCATACTTTGATAGGTAGAATTGAGAGGATGGAAAACTACCCAAGAGAAGAATGTTGTAGATGTCGAGAAAACTTGCTTGAATTGAATATTGGACGTGTAGATGACCTTTGAAGGCTGAAGGAGATATATTTTTATGTTACTATGATGAAGAGGAATTTGATACAAATAAGACTACCCTAGGAGTTATTTTAAGAATGTCTTGTCAAAGGTCAATTCGGATGATGACCAACTAATAAATCAAGATGAGAGAAGCTAACCTTGAATGAAGACATGATACATGTTTATATAGGTTTATGTCAACAAAGGATAATCGAATCACCAATGATCCGGGAAGTATAGTAAAATAGTTAAAACAAATTCCTAAATCGAGGCATTTTTTTGTTTTTACAAAGGATGTATGTTGTAAAATGGTTATACGGGTCAGGGAGGTTGTAAAATGGTTGAGAAGTAGATGATTTTATTTATTTTTATTTCATTTAGGTTTATAAGTGGTTTTTGGTGATTTTAAGAGGAATACAATAGGATTTTACAGATGTGAAGTGATATTTATGGGAAGTTAATATAAAAGGGGGAATTGAGACTTAGGATAATGATTTTATGGATAAAATGGTAATGATGTGATAATGTATTTAATTTATAATATGATAGCTATGTCATAATGAAGGGGTATTAGTCGAAGTGGGCACGGGGAATTTGTGGTGTTAATTTTAGGTGTCTACAGTTCCATTTCCTTTTATTATCTTCAATTTCTTCTCATGATTCTTAATAGGTTCTTGTTTTACGAGTAAACTTTCACATTAGCTTGGGGATAGTAGTTTGAAGAGGTACTCATGTAGATTTCATTCTTCAAATCCCTATTAGATATTTTGGTGCCAAATAATTCCAAAGAATTATCATATATTAATATAGAAAGAACACCAAACCTGATCATGATGCCTTCGTAGAAATCTAGGATGTTGTGCCTATTTTCCTCCTTCAAAGAAACTACCCCTATCCATTTGGGGATGTAATACTAGATGTTAAAATCCATTTATGACCCAAACTTGAATGTGGATTGATTTCTCCAAGAAAATACAACCCCCATTACATGAATGGTTGATCTATGGAGATAGGATGAAGGGGTAGAGCTACTATTTTATCCTTTCCTATGATGAAAGAACAATTTTTACAGTTTTTCACCCATGCATGACAGTATTTGAAGAGATTGGGCTAGTAATAACCACCCTTTATAATCATAAGAGATGTAGTCCTTGGACCAAAGTTCCCTCTTTCTTATCATTCATGGAACTCATGAAAAAATTTCTCAATTTGATTTTCTTTAATGCACCTCAAGATAACACCATTTATATATTTTCTAAAAATAATCCCATCAATAAGAATATAAGGAATGGATTGAAGCCTAAAATACCTTATTTTGGACTTTCTCTAAGCCTTAAAGACATCAAAAGTTTTGGAAGAAGTGCATTATATTAGGGTCCGAACAAATAATGAGTGAAGTAACAACTAGTTGTTGATCATGTTTAAGAATTAATACATCCTCCTTTTCACTCTGCAGATTTGAAGCTATCTCGCTAACACAACCCTTTTCCACTTACTAGATTAGTTATCTTGACATTAACATCATACTCCATCACCTTGGTTATCAAACCAAATATTTTCTCATTTAAATCCTTATTTGAAAGGAACTATTTCATAAAAGGAATGATAACCAGATTGTACCAAGAAAAGAACCAAAATGCTAATCAAACACCAAAATCTATAAGATAAAATCAATTCACCGAATAACTTTACATAAAACCTTTTCAAACAAATGACCAGTAATATCATATACTATTATGGAACTTAATGAAATAAAATGAGAATGGGCCTTGTTTATATAGGCAAGGAATAACAATCTAAGAACTAGTCAAGTGTCGTTGATCAAGCCATAAATCATCAAAATAACTAGTCATCAAAGAACTAGTTAAGTCCATAGATTTATGAGAGAACTAGACATCAAGAATCTAGTGAATACCATATATCAAGGAAAGAACTATTCGATACCATAGATCAAGGAAAGAACTATACCTAACAAATAGATAATATCCCCTAATATCTAAATAAATAAAAAAGGATATATCCACACACATAAGTGGGTGAGGATAAATACAATAAAGGTAAATAATGTACCTAGGTGAACATGAGATAAGGTAAATATCTACTCTAGCACCCCCTCAAGTGAATCTAAGGGCCAAAATAGAAGTGTCATGTCCAAAATATGAGTCTGGAAACTAGGCTCGAGGAGGTACTCATGTACAATATATCCATGAAAAAATCTCGAACCAAAAGAAGGAAAGATTCCTGCTAGAAGGAAAGAGAGAGAAGAATAAGATGGAAGATGTTCTCATGAACACCCCCAAGAACAAATTTTGAAACCCCAAGCATTCCATGTAACTCAAGGTAGCGAGGTGATGCAAAAGGCTTCGTAAAGATGTCTACAACCTGCTGCTGAGTAGAAAGCTACTCCAAGAAAAGAACTCCATCCTGAACATGCTGAAAATGAAGTGGATGTGTATCTCAATATGCTTGGTCTGCTAGTGCTCAATTGGGTTGTGAGAAATGTGAATTGAACTTTATTTGTCACACCAAAGTACATTCGGTGAATCTTATGGGAATCCAAACTCTGTCAATAACTAGCGAAGCCAAAGAATCTACTGACTCATTATAACTACTACCATGTACTCTACCTCTAAAGATGAAAGTGCAATATCCTGTTGCTTTTTACATGCCCAAGCAACTAGAGAAGAACCAAGATAGAAAAGATAGCCAGAAGTGGAATGCCTATCATCAATAGAACCTACCCAATATGAATCTATATACCCAACCAACTGAGTAGAACCCCTAGTGTAGTGTAGGCCAAAGTGGGAAGTTCCTTGTAAATAGCATAAAATCCTTTTAGCATCCTCAGTGACTACTATGAGGAGAATGTGTAAACCGAGATACAAGCCCTATTGTAAATGAAATATCAGGGTGAGTATGGGTCAAGTACATGAAAATCCCAACCAACTTCCTATACAATGTAGGATCACAAAGTGGTGTGGTACATGTGGAAGTAAGAGTAACCCCATACTGAAAAGGAGATGGATTTGGCTTCCAATGAGCCATATCAAAGCACCAAAGAATATCATGAGTGTATTTTTCTGACCTTAAATGAATCCCTAAATCTATCTAAGAAATCTGAAAACTAAGGAAATAATGTAATAAACCAAGATTTGTCATGTCAAACTATGTAGAAAGAGCCCTCTCGAATACTCGAATGTGGGAAGAAGAGTCACAATAATTAACAAATCATCAACATACAAGACAAGTATCAAAATATCCTCACTAACATGTTAGATATACACTATATGAATGGAGTGGAAATGAACAAAACCAGTAGTTAGAAGAAAATAATCCATCTTCTCATACCAAGCCCGAGGGGCTTGTTTGAGACCATAGAGAGACCTTGAGCCTACAAAAAAAAGAAGAATCCCGGGAAAATCAGCAAGATGTTCCATGTATATTTCCTCTTGTATATCTCCATGTAAGAAGGCACTCTTGACATCCATTTGGTATATGGGCCACCCCGTGATGCAACAATAGCAAGTACAAGGTGTACATAATCCATCTTGGAAACAGTACAAAATTCTCGAGTAATCAATACCTTCAACTTGTGAAAAACCCTTTACAATAAGCGATCCTTATACTTGTCGATGGACCCATCAACTATGTATTTGGTTGGTATACCCACTTACACTTAACCATCTTTCTTCCTTTAGATAGAGATACCAAATCCCAAGTATGATTCTTCATCAAAGAAGAATACTCACTACCATTGCATCATCTCACTTCGTATCCCATGAGCATTTGAAAAGATTGTTGATCCTCGAAACTAGCTAACGAGAAAACTCCAGAACTTGTAGAATGTGTGTGATGATGCCTAATGGGTGGAATATCCTCTATGAAAGGTACTTCCTTAGAAATTGTAGTATGAGCCCACTTAGGCATAGTGACAACATCAATGGGAATAGGATCCTCAATGACATCTATAACCTCCTCATCAATCTCCTCAAAGAAAGGATCCTTAAGATGAGATGAAGAAGGAGGCATGGAAGAAGATGAAGAATCATGAGGAGTGAAGTGCTCATCAAACTAAACATGTGTTCGAACAAGAACATCATGTGTATCATGATCTAAAATATGATGATATCTCATGTCCTCTCAATACCCTACAAATATCAAGGGTTTACTCTTATTATCCAAAGCTTTCCTTTTCTTCCTTGGCACAAAGGCCCAAGCATGGCTCCCAAAGACTCGAAAAAAAGAGACGTCGGCTTAGTGTTGGACCAAGATTCCTCTAGATTCAAATGCTCAAGTGCTCTCTGTGGGGTGTATGATTCTGAATGTAGTTAGCACAATTAACTACTTTTGCCCAGTAGGTAGGAGGTGAATATATAGAATGCATCATGTAGTTAGTCATTTCCTTCAAAGTTCTATTATTCCTTTCTGCTAAGCCATTATGTTATGGAGCATTAGAATGAAAAGGAGAAGTATTTGGCTTGCAATCAACCATATCAAAGTACTGCGATGAAGATCATCAATGTATTTTTGTTGACTCAAATGAATCCCTAAACAACTAGACTTATTCTTGGATTTAGAAGACTCCTTGGGTTTTGAGTTGTTTTCTTTGGGTTTAGGAGCATTTTGAGATGAAGAAGGTGTGGATTTGGTTTTGATGTTTGGTTTTCCCTTTCCTTTAGGATTAGATGCAACTAATTCCTTTTGAGAGGTGGAAGACTCAAGGTGAGACAATTTGGATTCTTCCCTAGTAATTCTTTCACAAAATGTTTCTAAGTTAGGCATTTTGAATGTGTCACCTAAGAATCCATGCTAGAGAAAAAGGTAGAAGCAAAAATTTGGAATGGTCCTCTCAACTTGGATAGAATCAAGTAAACACACTCTTCATATTTCTTATCTCTTCCACTCCCCTTCAATTATGTCAACAAATGCTTGAACTTGGTAAGATAGTCTATAATTGTTGGAAAATCTTCAGGATTAAGAGAGGTGATCTCAATTTCAAGTTTCATGGCTCTCATATGATCCACCTTACCAAATAAATCCTCCAATTTCTCCCATATTTTGAAAGGAGAATCACATTTTTCCAAATGAAACAAAAGACTGTCACTTACATAAATTCCTATCAAATCCATACACTCATGAAATTTGCATTGGTACTGAAATTTCTCATATTCTCTAGTGAAAACTAGTTTTTCTAAAGAATTTAAAGCCCATAATCCTTTCCGATTAATTATTGTTTCCATTCTCGGTTTCCATGTATGGTAATTATGTGTTGTTAATTGCTCAACATGATCTAATGCAGAAGTAGATAAAGACACCATTCTCAAAAAATCACCAAAATAAATGCAAGAACCAAGCAAGGCAATAAGAACCCCAAACAATGTAACAAGAGCCCCCCGAATTTGGCACTTTATAATGAGTACGTGTTATAATATGGAAATTTATAATGATATTGTGATTCTCAAAATAAATATTTCCAATGGAAAGAGCATAAAATAACAAGTACTTTTTCAAAAATTGAACTCAAAACCAAGTTACCAATCAAAAGTTATAAGCTTTTCAATATTATGCTCTACTATTTATTTTAGTTGCCACTTAAACAAAATAACCTTCACCACACAAATAAAATAAAAGGGGCTGGAGTTAAGCACCTACTAGTAGGAATCACAAGCTTTAAGCCCTCATATGACCATACCATATGACTAGGGGCTAAGGAGGTGTGCTAAAAATGCTACACCACAATAAAAAAATACCAGTCGATATATTGAAAATCCTAGAAAAATAATTTCTGGTTTCCTTTGCTATTTGGAAAGAATCCCGAGGTAACCAAAGGTGCATTTGTAGATTGATGTCAACGAAACCTAGCTCGATACCATAAAAGGAACGATAACCAGATCGTACCAAGCCAAGAACACAAATGCTAATCAAACACCACGATCTATAAGATGAAAGCAATTCGCCACAATAACTTTACATAAAAGCTTTACAAACAAATGGACAACAATATCATATATTATTATGGAAATCAATGAAACACAATGAGAATGGGCCTTTCTTATATAGGAAAGGAATAACAATCTAAGAACAAGTCAAGTTCATAGATCAAGACATAAATCATGGAAAGAACTAGTCATCAAAGAACTACTTAAGCCCATAGATTAATGAGAGAACTAGACATCAAGGATCTAGTCAATACCATAGATCAAGGAAAGAACTATACCTAACAACTATATAATGTCCCCTAATATCTAAATTAATAAAATGAAATATCCACACACATAAGTGGGTGAGGATAAATACAATAAAGGTAAATAACGTACCTAGTGGAACATGAGCTAAGGTAAATACCTACTCTAACATTTCACCGGGATGTGATACCATTAGGTGGATCTTGTTGTTATATAATAAATGTCTAATGTTTTTCAAACATCTTATGATAGCCAAGGTATGCTTCTCAAACAATGAATGTCTTTCCTCATAATACTCTATAATTTGGCTAAATATTCAATAGGTTGTTCAAAACCTTCTTCATTCAACATAAATAACATGGTAGATATTGCATCTTGACCTCAAAAGGCATACAAGAAGAAATCTTTCATGAAATTAGTATTGATGAAGGTTAGGGCTCGTGAAATTGTCTATTTTATGGCCTCAAAATTTTCATTTCCTTCCAAGTTCCATATGAAAGGAATATTCATAAATGTCAATGGCTTGAAAATATTGGTGAAATTTGGAATGAAATTCCTAACAAAGTTGATTGTCCGCAAGAATATTTGTAATACCTTCTTATGAATAGGTAATGGAAATGTAAGGGTGGCACTTACCCTCTCTGTATCTATTGTAAACCATTGATTAGAGACAATGTGGACTAGGTGTCTACCTTCATTACTAGAAAGATACATTTCTTGGGATTGAGAGAAACCCCAAAATGTCTACACATTTCAAACACCTGTTTGAGATGGAAAAGATGATCATTTTCATCTTGGAGATCACTGTGATATCATTAAGGTATATAAGAATGATGTTATCAATCAACCATTTCAATTCCATATCCATGGATCTTTGAAAGGTTTTTCATGCATTGGAAAAACCAAAGGGCATTTTCCTATAGGCATAAGTTCCCCATTTAGTGGTGAATACTATTTTGAATTAATAATATTCCTTTACCATAGTCTAATTATATCCTAAGTAACTGGATCTAATAGGGAAAACCTCTTTGATCTAGCCACCATCTGTAAAATATGTTGCACAGAAGGAAACATGTAATGATCTTTCAAGAAGGATTTGTTCAAGTCTCTACAATCGACACATAATCTGATTTCCCCATTTCATTTCCTTATTAGAACTAGGTTAGAAACCTAAGATGAATGTTTTATGGGAAATATAATATTGGCCTCTATTAACTTGTTCAATTCCTTCTTCATTAAAGTATTAATTCTTTGGTTAACTAGTTTTTGGTTTTGTCTAATGGGTTTGGCCACAGGTCTAACTCAATGGTGTGTTATGTCAAATTAGTATCAAAACCCATAAGTTCTTCATAACTCCATAAAAAACAATAGTATACTCATGAAAAAGGTATACAAATACATGTTTTTCTTGTAGAGTACATACCTTTCCAATTTAAAGTAGTGTATCCTTGCCAACTAAAATTAATTCATAGTTTTTACCCTCAACCACAATATTTTTCTTCTTTATCCTTAGTTGATAATATGAATTAAAAATGGATTCTAAGGTAAACAATCCCTTAGGTAGTATGTTTAATCTTAGTCAAACTATTTGATCTCCCTACTGTTGTTCAAGTTTGTCTTGATTTCTTGAAGAGAACTCAACCTCTTCTTGGATGAAGTTGATAATATGTTGGTAACTATAAAATGATTTCCATTTAGTGATATTATTTTTTAAATAGATCCTTAATACCACTCTAACATTCTCTTACAACGTATCCTTCTTGATGCCTTCATAAATATCAAATCTAGTAATAACTACTGCTAGTAAATCAACTTATTTGTTCTCCATTCTTTATATGACATGGATTTTGAATGCCTCAAAATATTCTAAGAAGTCCCATACCCTATTCTTGTAGTCTTTCAAAAAAAAATATCGGTCCCATTAAAACCTCTTACCTATTCATAACTAATTCATTTTCACAAGAAGCTAGTAATTGTTTGACATTTATGTTTCTTATCCATTGAAGACCATGGATCAAAGACTCATAATCAACTGATTTGTTGGAAAACTGAATTGAAATATGAAATTGGATATATGCTTCACACTTGTAGGGGATATAAGAGCTACCCTCCTCATACACCTTATTTACTTCTTAAACCATCAAATAACATGTGTTAAATGTCATCTTATTGTTGATTCACCTTCATGATATTAGGAATGTTAGTGTGTGTGACATTCCTAGTCATCATCCACATAATTTGGTGAGTCATCTCTCCTTGTGAGAGTCATAGGTATTAGGAAGTCAAATGACAAGTGTCAGATTCTATCATAGAATCTGTCATTGTCATTTGCATCAGTGTGTCATAGGAGTTACATTCCTTATTTGGAATTGTAACTCCTCCTTTAGTGGCATAATATGCATCAGTCACATCATATGCGTTAGTGGTGTCATTGATATTTTTCCTTGTTTAGGAATGGGGGTTACACAACACCCCTATTTGTATTTCCTTTTTTGATCTATGAGAATGAGTAGACCTATTTTCTTATTTGCATATTCTTTCCATTGTTCAAATATTTCTTATTGCATTGGAGCTTAAAATTACCATCGGAGTGTAACTTCGTTGTGGTGCATTGTTTTTGACATCGGTTCTTACGAATACCTCTTTCATGGTATTAGAGATAGTTTCCGTAAAATGTACACTCTTTTTTATCAAGTTGTTTATTACTTCTAGTTTCTTCTTATTTCCTTGTGCAATTTTTTTTTATTATTATTTTGGAATTGTATTGCTCACCTCATATTGAGGTTTCAATAGTTGAAATTTTGAGAGTATTTGGTTGGTTTGCTTTATCATGGTTTCTAAGTTCATTTGAGATTGTTGTTATTCTTATGAGCTTGTTTTTACTCTGACATGGACCTATGGTTCATTGTTTTCTCGAGGTCACCATTCCATGGATGTTTTCTACCTGTAACTTGTTTGCATTGGTGAACCCGCTACTCGGGCACAAATTTGGATTCAAAGGATCAGTTTTTGGTTTTCTTGTGCATGGATAGTCTTTGCATTGGATTCTCATATTTTTGCATTGGCCTGCATTGTGCTCATGCCATAACCACCTGCAACTTGTGCCTTGGTTGAGAATACTCTTCTTCGATGTGCATTGTTCAACTCATGCATTGGTTGAAAGAGCTTGTGCATTACTCCAACAACTCATTTCAAAACCACTTGGCTTTTCTCTTACCTTGACTTGGGTTTTCCTTTGGAGATCATTATTGCTATGAGCTCGGACTATGCATCTCTAGTGATCAGCTCATTTTTTGGTATTTCCTTATATTGCCTCCTGGCTTATGTATCTATGTTAGCATGATGACTCATGCACTTGCATTTACAAGGTTATTTCTTGCTTACATCAGCTTGTGCTGACCCTACACACATCCAACTATTGCTCGTTTCACTCGAACTATGAGCTTTAGCCTTGTTGAATAGATTTGGATGTGTTTCTTGTGCTTGTTGGGACCTCAGCTGTGTGGAATCTCACTTGTGCACCATCACTTGCTGCATTTTTCTCAAATGTTACAACCTACCTATAATCTTGCCTACGTTAATCTTGGAATAGCCATTATAGTCTACACATGGGCTGTTTCATTTACCAAGAGTAGCAAAGTGGATTACACTTGACCACGTTTCATTTAATCTTGGAATAGTCGTTATGTTGGATTGGATCATTTACCTGCAAAGCAACAATGGATTACACTTGGCCATGTTTCATTTACTTGACCACGGATTACCTTCAACTTATAACTCATCTCGGTCAACATTTCCTTTTAGAATTATTTGAAGGTAAAATCAATCTCACCTTTAATATTTTAAGGTGTACAACATTTAATTTGCATTGTACTTTATTTTTAGATATTTCTTTGCTTGTTTTAATATCCTTCCTTCGAGTGTCAAAGACGAAGGGTGAGGTTCGTGGTTGGCAGGAGGCTAATCCCCCCTCGTAATTAAAACAAATCCTATCTAAAATTTGATTTCATTTCAATGAGCATACATATGACACCCTTTACATGCATTTAGGGAACTTTTTAAATCCATTTGTAGGCTTATTATCATTTTTCCATTAGTTGCGGGAATTGTTTTTTTGCTATAACTTTTGACTCATTACTCGGTTTTGAGCACTTCTTTAGTCAAAGTTGTATGTTTTTTTGCACTCTAGATGATGGGATTATCATTTTTGTAAATGCACTATTTTATAAAGTGCCACATTCTAGGGATTGTCTTTGTATTGCTTAATTCAGCTCATCATCTTGAGCTTTATTCTATCCCTATTATTTCTTGTGGATTTGTGAGTGCATCTATGACAGTCTTACATCAAAGGGATTCTTTCATGTGACATGAGACACTATTTCTCACAAGGCCCTCTCTTCCCATTCTTGTTTTCTCTTGTTCTTGTGCTTGCTTGCGGTGTTGATTTGCTACACCCAATGAACCTTGATTGTTGTCTCCACTCTTGCGTGTTATTACGCTGATTGCAAGGTGAGTGATGATTGGTTCTCGGCACATAGTTGCATCTAGTTATAATCAAGGAAATTGAACTATAAAGTGCCTAACTTGGGGGTGTGATATTGTTACGGGGTGGTTGTTTCCTTTCTCTCTCCTTCCTTCTTCCTTTGTTGGTTCTATATCTTCATTATGGATATCTCTAAAGTACCTGCGCTCACACCTTTTAATTTCTTCGAATGGAAATATAAAATTATATTAGTTTTGTGAAGTAAATGGTTATACCATGTCACCATGAGGTTAGAGATCAAACCTAATGATGAACCCAAAAAATCTAAGTGTTTCAACCATTGTGATGAAGCCTTAGGTCTTCTCTATTGTCTCTGTCTCTCCCGACTTGCTATTCCACATCGAAACTTCCTCGACACTTGATAAAGCATGGAAAAAAATCGACGATATGTTTGGGAAGTAAGATGACATGAGATCACATGATTTGGAGAATGAACTACTAGGGTTAAATCCTAGTGACTTTGAAAACCTGCAGGCCTTCTTCTCAAAGTTTGTCCACACTAGACTGCTTCTAAAGGAATGTCAAGTGGAAAAGAAAGACTCTCAATTGATCTTGTCAATTCTTTCTAAGTTAGGTCCCAAATATTATATCTTCATTTCAACTTTCCACGCCACAAAACCCACCCTGGGTATTGCTTGGAAAATTCCCTCCTTTGATAGTTTTTTATCCCAACTCATTCGAGAATAGGACAAACTCATTCAAATGGGGACTCTAAAATCAAGTCACATGCCCTTGTGGTGAATAAGGGAAAGAAAAATGAAAATAAGAAAGAAACCAAGGACCAACCTAAGAAATAAAAGAAGACCAACCAACCCCCAACTAAGCCCAACACTAACACTTCAACTTCTGAGCCTAAGGCAAAGACGGAAAAGTTTAAATACTCCTATTGTAAGAATTCTAGCCACGATGAGCATCATTGTTTTTGAAACAAATTGATCACTTAACTTATTTTATTGAGAAGAATAAAATAAGTGTTCCTGAATCTGTTAAACAAAATGCTTAGAAGGGTGAGTCTTCTAAAGTAAAGGAGTCTAAAAATGAAAAGAAGAAAGGTCAGGCCCTTGTAGCTAGATCAGCTCCATCATCAACTTGGATTATCGATTTCGGTGCCTTGCACCACATGGATTCTTTAGAGGTTTAATTATCTAGCATTAAACCAGGTGGCATGTTCCAAATCATGTTGGGTGATGACACTCATGTGTCAGTTTCTGATAGTGGATTGGTAGAGATAGAAGGTGGAACATTTAACCAAGTGCTGAGTGTTCCCAATCTCTCTACCAATATCCTATCGGTTTACCAAATCACCCACCTTGGTGAAGTAATGTGAGTGGAATTTGGTCCTAACTCGATGATAATTCATGAGATTAACTCTGACTGCACTATGGCTGAGGGAAAAGTGGATCACCGTTCACGTTTGTATACCTTTTCCCACTTCTCTTCTGATTTGACACCAAATTCCTTGCTCACTCATGCAAATGAGGTTAGCAAGCTATGACATGAACATTTTGGGAATATTAATTATCGTTACCTTGAACAATTGAGACAAAATGAAATGATCAATGGGTTACCCCAAGTTAATTTTTGTAAAGGTCTTTGTGAGGGTTGCACCCTTAGAAAGAACCTCAAAAAAAAATTGATAAGGGAAAATCCTGGAGAGCTACTAGTCCCTTAGATCTTATTCATAGTGATGTTTATGGCCCCTTTCCATCTCCTTATTTTACTAGATCTCTATATATACTAACCTTCATTGATGAATTTTCATGTTATACTTGGATATATTTTCTTAAAATTAAGTTTGAAGTATTTGAGCATTTTCAAAACTTTAAGGCTCTTACTAAGAAACAAGCGAAACGGTCTATCAAGGTTCTTCGAACCAAAAATGGAGGTGAGTATGTGAGAAATAGGTTTGAGGATTTCTACACTTCTGAGGGGATTTCTTTGTAGCATATAGTTGCTTACATCCCTTCCCAAAATGGAGTTGTAGAAAGAAAGAACCGAACTTTAAAGGAGATGGCTACTTGTATGGTTCACTCAAAGTCCCTTCCTCTCAAGTATTGGGTTGAAGCAATGAATTGTGCTTATTAAATTGAGAATCATGTTCCACACAAGTAAGTAAGAGGATGACACATTTTGAAGCTTGGTTTGGACACAAGCCTAATGTTGAGCACTTTTGAGTCTTCGGATCCAAGGCTATGGCTCGGACTCCCAAGAAGAAATGCAAGGCTTTGGATCCACAATATAAACCTTGTGTCTTTTCGATTATCTTGATGGCATGAAGGAATATCGATTTTAAACCCTACTACCCATGAGATCTATATTGAGAGGAGTGTGAAGTTTGATGATTCATCCTTCACTTTTACTTCCATTGAGGTTCTTTTTCCCACTGATTCAGATTATAACTCATTAGATGATGATGTTGTTGAGCGAGTTCCTCCTCTCCTTTCTCCTACCAATCCTCAAAATTCTGAGTCTTTTGATTGTGACAGTTTTGATGATGAGGACTATGTCTCTTCTACCTAAAATGAAGAATCTTCTGACTCTAAGCTTGAACCTTCGGGACCTCTTTGGGCTAGGAAAACTTTATAGAGTGCTAGAGATTTAGTTGGAGATCCTTTAAATGAGAGACGTATGCACTCAAGTTTTGTTAGACCCCACTCCTTCTTCACCTCTGGATTCGATCCACCATCTTTCTAAGAAGCTTCTAGGATTCCTGAGTGGGATTATGCTATGGATGAGGAGTATTCCTCACTCATAAAGAATGAAACTTGGGATCTTACCCCTCTTCCGAAAGGAAGAAAATTCATTCGGTGTAGGTGGATATATCAAATAAAGTATAGAGCTAATGGAGAATTTAAGAAGTATAAAGTGCAACTTTTAGCTAAGGGTTTCTACTAGGTAGTTGGGGTTGATTACTCATAAACCTTTTCACTTTGGTTGTGAAGATGACTTCCATTCAACTGACCCTTTCCATCGCTGCCACTAACAGATGGGAAGTCCACTAGATGGATGTTAAGAGTTCCTTCCTTCATGGGGACCTAGAGGAAGAGATCTATATGGAACAACCTTCTAGTTATGTCCATGATCCATACCTCATTTGTAAGTTAAAGAAGCCTCTCTATGGCCTTAAACAAGCCCCTCGGGCTTGGTATGCCAAGATGGACTCCTTTTTACTTACATCAAGGTTCACTCGGTGTCACTCTGACCTAAATGTGTATATTCTGTGGTAGGATGACTCCATGCTTATTATCGTTCTCTATGTTGATGACTTGTTGATCATGGGTAGCTCTTCCTCTATTATTGATTTTGAATGAAATTACTTGTATAATTCAGATTAAGAGCAACAATAGAACACCAAATAACACAATATTTTAGAATAACAATCTCAATATGCAATTAGAATAGCTTCACCACTTCGAGGGGGAAACCTCCAAACCATATAATAAGACTCAAAATGCTCAAATGATAATGAAATACTACCTATAATCCTTATATATACTATCCATATGCTATGGCCATCACCAAGGCCAACCTATTAAGCATGAGAAAGTATAAATGATATAATAAAATGATATGGTAAGCCACAAGTTGGCTACTCATATCCTTTACAAGCAATAGGTTAAGGGCGTAGCATGCCCTTCCCATTTAAACCAACATTTTCCTCAACATTGAATAATCCTAGATGTTGCTACGCAGAAAACCTTCATCCTCCCAAGTGGTGTCTTCTATGCTCAGATTCTTCCACTTGATCAGATATTCCTTAATGTCTCTAGTTCTCACCTCTTAGTATGTGTTTGAGAATCTTCTCTGGTTTCAAAATGATTATTCCTTCCTCGTCAACTTTAGGTAACTCTGTGTGGGCTTAAATTTTTGTATAATAACCTTCTTCAAGCGTGAAACATGGAATATTGGGTGTATGTGTGAAGATGGAGAAAACTCTAGTTTATAAGAACACTACCAATTTTCTGTAGAACCTGATAAGGGCCATAATATTTAGGAGCAAGTTTGTTTTCCTTTTTCTATTGCTTTAGGGAATTCTATTTATAATGCTAGAGATGTACAAAAACCTAGTCACCGATTTCAAAATGTCTTTCACTATGGTGTTGATCATCTTTTTGTTTCATCTTGTTTTCTCGCTAATGCTAAATTCTCCTTCAAACTAGCCAAAACCTATTGTTAATGTTGAATGTGTTCCTCAACATCTCCGACCTTAGTTTTCACCCTTAAGAGGAAGTGATAGAAGGTGGATGGTAACCATATAATGCTAAAAATGGCGTCATTTGAGAAGAGGTATGAAAATATGTGTTATACCACCATTACGCGGTGGTAGCCATTTAATCCACCTTTCCTACTTATCTCGATACAAAAAAACGTAAATACCCCTCTAAGTATTTGTTGACAAATTTTGTTTACCCATCAGTTTGAGGATGATAAGATGAACTGTGAGCTAGCTAAGTACCCAAACATGAAAATAATTCCATCCAAAAATTACTTGTGAAAATAGGATCATGATCACTTACAATTATCTTTGGGGTTCCATGTAGCCTTTGAACTGTCTCCAAAAAAATAGCTGCAACTGTACTGGCTACAAATGGATGTGATAGGGCACAAAAATGGGCATATTTTTTGAGCCTATCCAAAATCATGAAAATAACATTCTTACCCTCTAGACAAGGAAATCTAGTGATGAAATCCATGGAGACCTCCTCCCATCTCTTGCTAGGAATTGGTAAGGGTTGCAACAAACCTGGTGTCTTAATTGTTTTCCCTTTGTTCTGTTGGCACACTAAACACTCTAATATAAAATTTTGTACATCCCCCTTGAGTCCTTCCCAAAAAAATTATCTTTTTTATTCTATGATATGTCTTCAAAAACCTAGAGTGTCCTCCAATAGCTGAGGCATGTAGCTTTGTAAGAATCTTACGCTTCAACTCAAAATCTTTACTCAAGTATAACCTATCCTTGTACCATAGGGCATTACCTTTCCAATCAAATTTGTTATATGTCATAGATATTTTCTTGATATTCAGTATTAGAGATTGTGTATCCTTATCTTGATTCCATTCCAATCTTGCTTCATCCACCCAATCGGTACATCAATATGGACATTCCATATAGTAAGGCATCTTCGAGATGTATCCCTTCAGACAATGCATCAACTACTACATTTTCTTTACCCTTTTTGTATATGATTTCAAAATCATAACCCAACATTTTGTTACCCACTTTTTTGTTTCTCGGATGATAATCTTTGCTCCAAAAGTATTTGAGACTATCATAATAATTTTTTACCTTGAAGTGTCTACCCATGAGATAGGGCCTCCATTGTTTGACCGCATAAAGAATATCCATCATTTCTTTCTCATGATAAGTTTGAGCAGATATTTTCCTTTGAATTGATAACTCTCAAATGCAATTTGTCTTCCTTCCTACATTAAAAATGCTCCCAATCCTAATCTGAACTATCACATTCAACAATGAAGGTTTTTGAGAAGTTAGGAGTAGCCAAAATTGGGTTACTGCACATGGCTTCCTTCCGCTGCTCAAAGGATTTAGTGGTCATGCCTATCCAATGGAAGGAATCCTTCTTTAGAAATGCAGTGAGTGGGGTTGCTATTCTACCATATCCCCATGCAAATATTCTGTAGTACCATGTTAGTCCTAGGAACCCACGAACATTTTTGAGATTTTAGGGCCTAAGCCATTCCACCATAGCTTTGATCTTCTAAGGATCAACTTTGATGCCTTCATGGGATATAATATGACCCAATTACTCTACCTCTTGTACACTAAAAGAACATTTTGATGGATTTACATATAGAGTATGTTTCTACAAAACTTTCAACACTTTATTTACATGTTGTAAGTGTTCTTCCCATGTCTTACTATAAATCAATATGTCATCAAAGAAAAATAATACAAATTTCCTTAAAAACGGCCTAAAAATAGTGTTCATCGAGATTTGAAAGGTTGAGGGTGCATTTTTAAGACCAAAAGGAATTAAAAAAACTCATAATGGCCCTCATGAGTCCTAAAATCTGTTTTATGAACATATTCCTCTTTTATCCTAATTTGATGGTACCCCAAACGAAGATCTAATTTTGTGAAATAAACGAAGCACCATGTAATTCATCAAGTAAATCATCAATTACTAGAATAGGAAACTTATCTTTGATGGTGTACTTATTGAGTTCTCGTAATCTAGACACATCCTCCATGTTTCATCATTCTTACATACCATGACCTTTGGTGAAGAATATGCACTCGGCTATGCCCGATGATACCGCCTTCAACATTTCCTCCACCATTTTATCGATCTCACTTTTCTAAGAATATGGGTATCTCAGTATGGTCTAATGTTAGGTGTTTGGCTCCCCTGGAATCAACCGAATGGCATGATCATGATCCCTAACCGGTGGTAGTGCCTTTGAAATTGCATCAAAATAGATGAGTTAGCATCCACAATCTTCTAAAGATCATGTGGCATTGAAGACTCTGTATTTTGTACTTCTATGGAAAATAGCTTTGCTATAAATCCATCCACTCCTTTTCTAAGAACCTTCTATATCTGATGAGAGCTAATAATTTGTGGAGACTTAGCTACCATCCCATTCAATTGTATTGTCCTTCCATCTGAATGAAATTGCATGAACAATTCTTAAAAATTCATCTCTATAGTACCTAAGGTTGTGAGCCATTGGACACCCAAAACAATATCTACCCTCACATAGAAATAGAAAACATAGGTGAATCTAACATGTAGTCTCCCATGGAAAGCTTGATACTATGGCACTTTCCTGTGCACTTGATTGTCCCACCATTTGCAATCATAACTTGCATTTCTGGAGCTAGGTAAATAAAAAAATTGAGGCGGGTAGATAACTTACTATTTATGAAGTTATGAGTACTCCCCGAGTTAATCAACATTGTCACCTTCTATTTTTTGAGATAGCCAGTAACCTTGAGTGTTTGAGGAGTACTAATACCTGATAATGCATGGTAATTAATTATAGGTTGGTGATGCTCAACTTCATCTTCTACTAGTTCCTCATCCTCTCCTATAATTTCAGCTTCCTCATCATCCTCATTACCTCCGTCAATATAGAAGAACTTATTCTCAAACACAGTTATGTCTCGGTCCATATTTTCTATCAAAGTTAAAACATAATCCTTTTGCTCTCTTTTCTTCCATTTTTTGAGGAGTCGGTCTAATTGGCCTAGCCAATGAAGGGGAAGAGATACTATGGTCTCGGTGTTAATGGAAGGTGGACTCCTACTACAAAGAAATTTTTCCTTTGCATGATGTGCCATGATAATAGAATCAGAAAGCTTGAGTGGATTAAACATACGTACCTCATGCTCGATGTGGTCTTTAATACCCCCAAGAAATAGGTCATTCATATTCTCTTCGGAATATTCTTCACCCTTAAGGATAGGTTTTGAAATTGATGCACATAATATTTGATTGACCCTATTTTTCATAACTTTGCTAATTGACTAAAGTAGTTCTCGAAACATTGAAACTATAGTGCAATTGCAACTCCTCAATAAAAACTATCCAAGTGACACCTAGACCATTCTTTCTACCTTGAGCACATAACCATTGATACCAAAAAAATTGGTTAGGTTAAAGATATAGGGATGCTAATGTCACTTTTTTCTTGATGGTGTTTGATGTAACTCAAAGAAGTTCTCCATTTGATTTATCCAATTCAGGGATCCTTACCAATAAATATGTGCATATCCACTTTTGACATCATGTTCCGTGGTTGTGAATAAGTTGAATTCTGATTGGACTGGAAAATTGATCCAATATGGTTAGTTTTTCCATGATTTTGAACTGAAGGTCCTCCTTGGTTGATATGGGCCATATTTGGGCCATATTGGTTACCCTTTACATGTTTCGTGATATCATCCAACCGATGATTGATTTGGGCTATGTATCCTTTAGAGGCCATCTCAGATTGTACATTTAACATCTCATACTCAATTTGGCTCACCTTATGATCAATTGAGGTAAACCCTAGTGCTAAGGAATTGTATTTACCCCTTCGACTCCATCTCTTTAATCACTACCCCATCTTTATCCGGGGTTTTACGGAGTAACCGGATTCTTTTCTCTTCTAGAAGGCCCCACCATGATGTCAAACCTTAGGGTTTAGGGTTTCTATACAATTTCGGGTGAACAGGAAAAAAAATGGAGAAGATACTAATACTATTTTTTTGAGAGCTTTCCTAAAATGTAAAGAACTTGAAACTTTTCCAAAATTTTCACCTTAGGTAGTGATTTTATAAAAACCCTAAATTTGTAATAACTTTTGTAACATAAATAAAAAAGTCTGAAATTTTCAAGGAACCTCACTTGAAATATTTCTTAACTCGTAAAACTATCTCCCACCAATTTGATCTAGTTCACAATATGTGGAGGAAACAAAAATTAGGTTTTTGCCCCAATTTTGGCCTCGGATCGTAGCTATGATACCACTTGTAATGAAATAACTTGTATAATTTAGATTAAGAGCAACAATAGAACACCAAATAACACAATATTTCAGAACAATGATCTTAATATGCAATTAGAATAGCTTCGCTACTTCGAGGGGGTAACCTCCAAACCATATAATAAGACTCAAATGCGCAAATGATAATGAAATACTACCTATAATCCCCTATATATACTATTCATATGTTATGGCCATCACCAATACCGACCTATTAAGCATGAGAAAGTATAAATGATATAATAAAATGATATGGTAAGCCACAAGTCAGCTACTCATATCCTAATACAAGCAATAGGTTAAGGGCGTAGTAGAATATCTCCTTCACCAACAAGTTCACCATGTATGACTTAGGATTGCTTCATTGCTTTCTTGGGATCCATATTTCACAATATGACTCAGGAATTATGATCTCACAACATAAGTACTCCCTTGGTTTTCTTGCTTAGTTTCACATGTCCGATTGGAATTCATCACCTACTCCTTTTCTTTACGAGGACAACTTGGTTTCTGATTTCTCTTCCCCCTTAGTTGATGCTATCCTTTCTTGAAAATTGGTGGGGAGATTGATCTACCTTACTCACACTTGGTCAGATCTATCGTATGTTTTTGGGATCATGTCTAGATTTATGCATGAGCTACATTTAAAAGTAGAAAAGTGGATCCTTCACTATGTTTGTGGCACTCACACAGATGGTATTCATTACTTAGGAGGGACTGAGATTGACTTGGTTGGATTTATAGACTTAGATTGGGTTGGTGATCTAGATCATCAAAAGTCTATCTCGTGCTACGATTTCACTCTTGGTACAGTCCTATCACTTGGTCCAACAAGAAGTAGAATTCCATTTCCATATCATTGACATAAGCATAATACAAAGGAGCAGTTAACATTGCCATAGAAGTTGTTTGGTTACATGGTATCTTGACAAAGTTTGGCATCCACTTTCGGTGGCATACCATTATCTACTGTGACAACATGAGTAGTATCTCAATTTATAGAAATCTAGTTTAGCATCATCGGACGAAGCACATTGAGATTCACATGCACTTCATATGGGATCTCGAAAACATCATCAACATACGGTATGTTTAGACACTGATCAAAGTTGCGTAGACATATTCACCAAGCCCTTCACTAAGGTGAAATTTATTCACTTGTGGTCTCTTCTTGGGGTGAGGTCTATTGCAGCCACCCATCTTCTTTAGGCTATATAGTCCTCCTTCTCCTCTTCTTCTTTCCAGAAATATGTTGTTTATATATGGGCACCTTATCAGGCCTTTAGTTTTTGGGCCCCATTGACACATCTTTCTTAGTTGTCTAGGGGAGTCTTATTTTCTATTCTAGATTACCATGACCTCTTCCTCAGCTTCGATGAAGGGGGTGTTAGTGTGTGTGACATGCCTAGTCATCATCCACATCACCTAGTGAGTCATCTCACCTTGTGAGAGTCATAGGTCTTAGGAAGTCAAATGACAAGTGTCAAATTCTGTCATAGAATCTGTCATTGTCATTTGTGTCACTGTGTCATAGGAGTTACATTCCTTATTTGGAATTTTAACTCCTCCTTTAGTGGTGTCATATGCATCAGTCATGTCATATGCGTCAGTGGTGTCATTGATATTCTTTCCTTGTTTAGGAATGGGGGTTACACAACACCCCTATTTGTACTTCCTTTTTCGATCTATGAGAATGAGTAGACATGTTTTCTTATTTGCATATTCTTTCCATTGTTCAAATCTTGCTTATTGTGTTAGAGCTTGACGTTACCATCAGAGTGCAACTTCATTTTGGTGCATTGTTTTTATATCGTTCTCGTGAATCCCTCTTTCAAGGAATGGGTGAATTTTCTTCATGCAAGAAATATATACCCAAACCAATATATCCAATATATTTATAGGGATCAAAACTATGGGATTAAACTCCTAACTCATTGAGAAACAAATCTAGAATGCTTTTAACATCAATGTTTGCCTCTTAGAAAATAGGGTTTAGGGGTGTATAATATTTGATGTGATATGTGAAAATAATATCTGACCTTATCTTAACCTTTGTACCATATATTTTCCTAAAGAGAATATGAGACTAGTGAGCTGATAAGTATCCTCTAATCTTCACGGTGAAGTCCTAGATAGGAATACAACAAAATGGAGGTAGATCTATTATAAAGACATCCTTAGGAATATAAAAGTTAGGGGATGCATGCAATGTGATGATTAAACCTCTGATGACTCCAATAGTTTCTATTATTATTCCATCCATTTGAACCACACCTTTAGAGAGGGAATCAAATTCGATACCCAACTGATATGTTATCTATTTGGGCATCACTTAATTTATTTCCCATGAGTCAATCATACAATTATGAACCAAGTGAGTAACAATAATTATGGGGACATATAAGGGAGGAGGTTTCACACTCTTTCTTGGCTCATCATCCTTCTATTGAAGTGTATTAGTGAATACAAGAAAAATCTATTCTTTGGATGACTCATCTTCCATGGAGATATTGGACATATTTTCTTGTAAAAGATCCATTTGTCTTTGAATATTTGAGGAATCCCACATATAGATGTTCAAGCTAGTATTATCTAATACACCTAGATGAGAAGGTTTATTTTGCCTCAAAATATTGGCTAAGTGCCAAAGGGCATGTGCACACATAGGGCCAAGAAGAAGAAGGAACGTGGGGAAAAGCACATATGAAAAAGTTTAAGAATGGCTTTAGAGAAACCAGGGAGCGTGGGAAAGGTAGGACAACATGATTAAAGGACTTAGCTATATTAATCATTCTAAAGAAACTTGAGGAAAAACATGACCCGACTAGGTTTCTTTGAGTGGATAAGGTGACATCCTGGAGGCTTGGTGGTCAAGGAAAGAATATTCCATGCATGGAAGGTTCCTAAAAGACATCATTACAGAAAGTAGAGAGCTCGAATAGAATAAACATGCTCTGTTAGAGGACCACCTAGACACTTGGCATGCGATCTACTCCTAGAGGAAGGCATGGAGGTGGGTGCTAAACCTATTTATAGATATTGTCTAGAGCAACAGAGACACACTTGAATGGAGAAGATTATGACAGATAACAGGTGTGAGATCATAAGGGAATGCATCAAGAGTATGATATTGCAGTAAGGCTAGGATTTAGAGCATTAGTGCTAAGGGGTAAAATGGACATAATAGGCCTTTGTATGGCATTAAAATACATAATAAGGGGTGAACTGGGAGGGCATAGTTAGAATACCACACTAGGGAATATGTGTAAAAGATAAGTCTGAAGTATTTTTGATATATTTGGTCTGAGTATGAACCTTTTGAATGTAATGTGGTTATTGATACTATGATCAATAGAACTATATGGCTCTATTTTGAATATCTCGGTTCAGGGTGCAAACCCAACAATTATTTCCTTATATTTCATGATAGATCTATTCCTTGTACTTCATGTTATGATGTCTCCCTAGTTATTAAATGCTTAGGTACAAGGATATGATAGCTCATGTTTCTCTTTTACATGAATATTCACTTCTCTGTAACCAATCCTCTAACAATGGCAATAACTTCTGACAATGTTCACATAAAGGAGGGGCTCGGTGCCTACGCATGCCTCGGTGAGAACCCAAAGTGCACTAGGTGATATGCCGACTAGGATGGGATTAGAAAGTTAGTGGGTGGATAGCTAGTACCGAAAGGACTTTTCAAGGATGCATGCATAGCTGGTACTGTAGAAGTATGACCCATATCAACAAGTGGTAGATTACACTACGAGTAGAATTATTTCTTGGCTAAATTTCATATCTTTGAATTTGAAGAAGAGAATCAACATGCTTAAAGAGATTCATTAGGGAATGGAAGAGAGTGTGTAGGACTATAACACACATTTTAATAATCTCTTCTAAAATCTATCCTATTATATTCACCTCTCTTAGCATGCTAAGTGGTGTTTTAGAGGATTGATAACACCATTTAGGAGAGTGATTTTACACAAGACTTTCATAGACCCATGCGAGGCATTGGAGGATTCCCTAAGCACTGAGGATGTTAGAAGCATGGATATCAGTGTTAGCCTCTTCCTTGAGGCTCAGATTTCTGCAATGGCAAAGCAACTAGAGAAGCTATCTCCAAACTCGGTGCATGAGACTCGTAGTGGTCTATGGTGCATGGATTATGAGGTAGAGGGACATACAAAGGAAATTTGTCCGTGGAGATCAAGTACATGCCATGATAGTGGTCGTGAAATTTTCCATGGATATCATGATGTAAGTAGATTCCCACTACTGTAGCACATGATCTGTAAGAATGTGTCATGTTATTGCATGATCTACACCTCCACTACTCATGAAACCAAGGATTGCAAACCGATCGACCATATACATGGTACCATTGACATTGTGTGTGTGCCAGACCATCGTCACGAACAATTTAAAGGGTGAGGGGCATCAATATGAAGGGAACATGGATGGAGGAGCATGAGGAAGAGGATTTTGAGGAGGATTTCATGGTTGTGGTAACTGCGGATGAGAAATAATTGAGTTCCCGTGTGGAACCTATTACAATTATGGGTATACAGAGCACTATAAGCATGAATTCCTTGATTTGTTACAATGCTCATGGTGTGGAAGGAAGCACAAGTATGAGGAGTTCCGAAGTTATTTTAGCAAATCGATCTAGCAAAGCATTGGAAAGATAAACGTGTCGGCATGGTAAGCATGAGGAAAGTCGATTCACAATGGATGCAAAGAGTGGTGCGTGAGTTAGAACTAGAACCGGTACTAGTTACGATGCAAGCTAAGGCTATGCATGCAAGGGATATACTAAGGTAAAGACCACTAGTTATTAGAAAAAAGTGGTGCATGGAAACTATCCAAATCATACCGATCGTAAAGAATTGTATTAAGAAACCATGGATGTGATTCGAAGCCTTTAAGGGGAGATCCAGTTCCTAAAAGAGTAGTCAAGATAGTTAGAGTGAAGGAAGAATGTTTAGGCTCCATAGAAGGATATAGATGAGGTTAGAGAAGTATGTAAGATGTTGAGGCAAGAGAATATCATTCCCTTACAAGGAGAATGGTTATGGGAGAAGGTACTATGTGTTGGAGAAGGGTGCGAGAGGTAGGTTTGCATGCCAACCTTCCTCCCCACATCCTTGATTATGACAAGGATATTACCTTGAATGTTGTTGAAGATGGGTGGCTTCTAAGAAATATTTTGATTGACATAGACATGAAGGTAAATTTATTACCTGGATGCATGGAAATAGATGGGAAGGCCCCCATTATAGCCATCTTTGAATGTGATTTATATGGATAACAAAAAAAAGGCAATGCCCATTAGTGTTTTGAAGGACATTGTTATCACTATCCAAGGGGAAAAATTCATTGGGGTTTTGAAGTCTTGGTGCTAGCCAAGGTGAGACAACTTTCTAGCATTACTTAGGCTCCCATGGTGTTACAATAATAATGTTGACCTAAGTTTCAATAAGGGATACATAAGTTTTGAAAATAAGGAGTGGGTCATCATCCCCTTAACCGATGGAAAATCAGAACCATATATTGATCCCTTAGGAAAAGAAGTTCTCGACAAGATATATGTGTGCTCTATTAGGGACCCTATGATGATTCACCCTATGGAAGGGGTTATTCAGTTTGAAGATACTCTTTCCATGAGTGATACAACTAGTGTAGCATGTGAAAATTGGGCACATAAGAATTATGAGTTAATTGGGTGACACCTAAAAGGCTTTGTGATAACAGTAATGAAGGTACGCCTACCAAGTGCTTGGGAGGGAAGAAATTACCAAGTTATTCTAGAGGAGCCAACCCTAATGATTTATTATGATAAATAGAAGCTCGGTGGAGAAATGATATCAAAATAAGAGAGATGATTAGTTATAAATTTCTTAAGACCGCAACACATTGGTGGGTGACTCACCATGATAGCCTTCTAGAGTGGCGTGAAGTGAGAATCACATTTTTGTTAGGTTCTCCTGAAGTAATACACCCACTATAATACATGACTACCATGGAAATGAACCCACCTCGTCCCATGTCAAAGCATGTGAGAAAGCATGGATGGAAGGCATGGAGGAAATTTCACCTTCATTATGGGTGCATAAGTTCTATTCCACCTTACAAGGTTATGTGTGCACATGGGTATATTCACTCCAAAATGTGTTGTCAGTTGGAAATTTTTAGGAATTGATGGCTAACCCCCTTCAATATTTTGAGTATCGAGTACTAAACCATCTGTGGATAGAGTATTGTAGGTTGTGAAGAACCTAATGATGGGAGAAAGTACCATGGAAAAACATAGAATATTAGAGTTATTGGGTGAACCTAGTTTGGAACCGCACTTTGATGAAGAAGATTCATAAGAGGTGTAGCTTAAACATGCTTACATGGAGAAATAAAAGGAAATATGGCATACATAATAGATTTAGAAGAGATGGATATTTTGGATGTTAACCATACTGAAGGTAAGCGTGAAGTTATTGATAGTGCTGATGAGAAAGTGTGTACCTACCATGAACCCCTAAAAATAAATAAGGTTAACATTGGTTCAGAGGTTGAACCTAAGGAGGCCACTATTGGAGACTATTGGATGGAGAAGGAAGTCTCGAAGATCATTGATCTATTATGTGAGTTTCAAGATTTTTTCCACGTGGGTGTTATGAGCTTAAAAACATTCACCACTCCTTGCGGGATATGAAGATCAAGGTGAAAGATGGTGTGTACCCGATCCAAAAGAGACATTATCGAATGAATAAAATCTTCACATCATGGTTAAGGAGGAAATATTAAAGATGATCACTTTAGGCATCATTGAAGTTGTGGAGGAATCAGAATGGATAAGCCCCATGGTCATCATTATTAATAAGGATAAAAGGATAAGTATATGTGTTGGCTATAAGGACTTAAATACAATATGAGTAATTAATCCTTTTCCAACCCTTTTTACCGAGGATATTCTTGAAGGAGTGTCTAGGCATGAGATCTATTCCTTCACGGATGGATTCTTAGGATACCATCAAGTTATAATTTCAACGAATACGAAGAGAATAAAAGTTTCACCACCGAGTGAGGAAGTTTTTCCTATATGGTCATGCCTTTTGGTGAAAAGCACGTCGCATGTGTTTTCACGCAAGGGTCTAGGAATTTCAGAATTTTATCCATAAGTTTTCGTAAGTCTACCTTGATGATTGGATGGTGTATAGACTAGTGAAAGACGATTGTGATAATTTGATGCTGATGTTTGAGAGATGTTAGCAGTTGAGGATATCCCTCAACATTAAGAAATGTTTTTTTACTACTCCATTTGGGACTCTTTTTGGGGAATATCATATGCAAGGAAGGTTTTTGGTGGATCCCACAAAATTTGTTGTTATTATAGGGTTAGGGGAGCCTACCAATCATAGCACCATGCATGGATTACTTGGGCATACAAGATACTACTGAAATTTTATCAAGGGGTATGCCAAAATCATTGCACCATTGGAGAAGTTACTAAAACACAAGAGTGCCTTTCATTGGGGAGAGGTGCAACATGTAGCATTTGACACTTTGAAGGATAAACTTGTCACTACACCCATATTATGGTTTCCCTCTTGGGATAAACCTTTCCATGTGCATGTTGATGCCTCAGGGAAAACCATTAGAGTAGTCCTAACACAACCTAGAGAAGGGATTGTTGATCACCCCCTTTGTTTTGCAAGTAGGAATTTGACACCAGCAGAGAAAAACTACACCACTACTAAATGTGAAGCACTTTCGATGATCTATGCGCTACATAAGTTTAAGAAGTATCTGCTAGCAACACCCTTCGTATTTTACATGATTCACATGGCCTTAAAGTACTTGGTGAACAAGCTCATTTTGTAAGGGCATATATGTTGGTGGGTCCTTTATTTCAAGAGTTTGAGTTTGCAGTTGTTGTGAAATTAGGAAAGAGTAACTCAGGGCCTAGCCATTATTCAAGAATTGACTCAAGGGAGGATGCGAAGAGCATTGAGTATTTTATGCTAGACGTGTAAATGTTTATATTATGGCACGTGTCCTCTCGACTTAGAGGATATTTATGTGTTTCTCAAAATGGGTGTGGCACTAAAAGGAATGAAATATTTTGAAAGGAAATAGTTAGCTATACGCGTCACAACCTACATGCTAATTAGGAGAGAGTTATACAAGTAAGGATGTGATGAGGTTCTATGCTTTGATGCATGTTATAACATGAGCACATTCTTATCATGGAAGAAGAACATGGTGGAATTGTAGGAGGGAACTATGTAGGGAATACAACCACATGGAAGATTGTACTTGTAGGGATTTTGTGAGAAAGCACATACTAGGACTCGCATTGAATTTTGTAAGACCTATGACCATTTCCCGCCTTGGAAAGCTAGGAAAAGGGGATGATATTCCTTGCAGCCTAAAGCCAATGTAAAACCATTTAAAATTTTGTCCATTTATTTTTGTAGGACCAATTTTACCTACTGCGTGAAGGATTGGTTCATGTTATATCATCACTTGCACTTATTACTTAATTAGGTGGGTGGAGGAAGTGCCTACAAGGAACTATACAATAGTGACAACTGTTAAATTTTAATGGGAGAACATAATCAATAGGTATGGATGTCCTTTAAGATTGACTAGTGATAGGGGTACACATTTTTTTAATGAAATAGTTAGGATTTTGTTGTCCAAATTCATGGTGGCCCATCATAAGACTACCCCATATCACCCACAAGCTAATAGAACTGCTGAGGAATTTAACAAAATTTTGAGTCACACGTTAACTAAAATTTGTGATGTGGGAAGACAATATTGGGATGACAAGGTATCAACCATTTTATTGGCATACATGACAACCTACAAGATATTGAACAAAGCCACACCGTTTCAGTTGGTGTTTGGCATGGAGGTTTTCCTACTAGTTGAATTAATGCTACCATCGTTGTGTATTCTACGCGCATGAGGGTTAGCTAATGAAAAATCAATTCAAGAGTGCATGGAGAAGTTAATGCAGTTGAATGAAAGGTGATCACTTGCTAGATGGTGTCAGAAGACTGAAAAAGCATGAAAAAAGCATGGCATGATCAACATATTAAAAATAAACAATTTGAGGTTAGACAGATGTTTTGTTATATGATTCTAAGTTTCGTGCCATCCTAGGAAATTTAATATCTATTGGTTAGGGCTATATATCATCTCATACATTTTTGATTCAGGTATTTTCCAATTACAAGTGCTTTATGGAACACGGTTACTAGGTCATTTCAATGGGAGTAGGTTGAAGCCCTACTATAAATAAGTCTTCCTTATGTTTGTAAATAAGGCAGTATTTCCATTTAGTCTAGGATTTCCCTTAATGCATTTATTTTCCTTGTGTTTCCCTTTCTCATTGTTTGTTCCCTTCTATTTGTGTTGTTTTGTGCACCTTGTACGCAAGTAACCACTTATTACTTTCAAAAGGTTGTGTATACACAGAGGACCACACATCTATTTTTGTGTGGGGTGGAGTAATGTGAAGTAAAATGGAATTTTGTAGTAGTTGTGTTTCAATGGCCCAAATTGAAGGATAAAAAGCACATAAGGTAGGAGAGCACATGTGGAAAAGGTGGACAAGGAATTTTGGTGTCAAGATAGATTTACAAAGACAATTTAAAAGGGATGAGAAGCATGAGAACAACATGAGGTAGGTAAAGGAAAAAATCAGGTCAAGGGTAGAAGAAGTTCCTTTGCACCGCAAGTGCATGCGTAAGATTCTTGATCAAGAAGGATTTTTACACGCCCAAAGGTTGTAGATATGTTTTGCGCAGGATTGGGATCATGGGTAATAGTGCTTAAGATCTAATTTAGTGGAAATTTTTTTATTTAATGCTAAGTACATTGGTAGGTGGCATAGAATTTATCATGGGAGAGAAGAAAAATTTATAAGTAGAAGGTCAGGCACATTATTGTTTACCTTGCTATTATGATATTGAAGAGCTCTTGCAAACTAGGGCATCCATGAAGAAATATTTGCGTGAAGGAGGAATTGTGAAAATCTAAGTGCATGACTAGTGTGATTTGTGAACCAGAGTGGAAGGAGTACATGAGCATAGGGAAGAAGGGTTCAGAAGAGTACACCATCTTATGGAAGGGTTGTCCAATTTAGGGTTCTACTGAGCTTAGGGCATGAGAGTAAAGGGATTCTTCATGAAGTTGAGCCACATATTTGAGCAGAGAAAGGAAGAGGAGAAAGGAAGATTTTTTTTTTAACTGACAAGAAAATGGCACCAAAGAAGGAAACTGTCTCACCAAAGAAGGGAAAGGGCAAGGGGAAACAAACTGCCACCACCGCCAATGAAGAGTCAGTATGCGGAGATGCAATACCCAAATGGTGTGTTCTTTAGGAAAAGAATGGGTATCCCATGTAAGGAAGATGGCCGTGAGTGATTACAACCATCACACAAGCACCATAGAGAAGGATATGACATTAGAACTAGTTCACCCGATAGATAAAAGGACACCAAAAGGAATGTTAATCTATGATGATGAGGTGAAGGTAAAATTGGAGAAGGTTGGGTTGTTGCAACTTTATGAGTTTCCCTACTTTGGCAAACCCGAGTGACTATACCAATGGTTGATGTTACGTGTACATGAGGACCACTTCTACTTCGTGAGCCATAGAATGTGCATAACCCCTCAACTAATCTCTAATTTTACTAGCCTTTTCTATGAAGGGGAGCCGATGGATGATGACCTAGAAGATAAGAAATATATTAAGGAGATAGTCTAAGCTTATGATTATAAGAAGGGCTTATGCTACTTTGATATTTCATAAATATTTGACCCAGTGATGAGGATGGTTACGTGATTGGTATTCAAGTTGTATGGGAAATAAAGGTGGACATAGATAAATAAGGCTTGGTTGAATGTGTGTTGAAAGATTTTAGAGGGAACCATCTATAACTTGTCCTCCTTCATTACAAAAGAAATCATCAGTGACACGCATGAAGGAGAGAAGATCATGTTTGGAAATGTCCTCCTCACCATCATATTCTTGGAGTTTAGAGTTCCCGATGGGCCAACTAAGTTTTTATGGGAGTATCCAGATGAAATCCTTTCCCCCATGAAAATATTTTAAAAGTACACTTATGACACCATGACGGCCACCCACAAGGTGCGCTTTGAGAAATGGTACAAGAGTATGCGTGACACATTCAAATTTGAATGGAGAATACCCAAACAATTTCTAGCATTAGTACAAGGAAAGGCTGAGTTTACTATATACCAACATTTTTGCATTGGAAAATTCACATTGATAGATGAGACCAAGAGTCAATGGTGTAAAATACCTCTCTTTCACTATACAATACTTTCAAATAAGGGTAAATAAATTTAAAGAAGAAAAAATACTAAGGTTTGAGTTCAAGTGAGGTAAACCAAGACCACCGCAACCTACAAATGAAATTTGGTATACCCTAAAACGTACACTTATGTTGAGAATTTTGTCTCTCATAAGGTTCGCATGATGAAACCTGTGACGCTAACAATTGTTGGAAGGAATGCATCAAGGGTATAGCTATATATAAGGCCCAAGTATGAGGAGTGAACCTAATTGGAGAATGATTTCTCCATCCTAGAAGACCCCACTAGAAGAAAGAATTCCGCACCAAGAAAGAGAGAGAGGGAAGAAGTGCCAGAGAAGAAAGCACAAAGTGTGTAAACAACACAATCTTTAGACGTGTGCAGAGTCAAGCATGAAGCCAAGAACATATACATGAAGAAATAAGTACCCCACCAAGGAAAAGGAAAAATCACCCGAGGAAGAGGTGTCGAGTAAGAAGAACCTCCTACAAAAGAGGAATCACAAAGGAAGGAGTCACTTATAGAAGAAGAAGAAAGGGAAGAGTCTCCTATACTGGAATCACCACTAGTTAGAAAGAAGAAGAAGGTAGTAGAGAATCCTGACTTAGAATAAATGGAGATCCTGGAGGCCTACAGAGGTGAAAGAGATGATGAAAAGCATCAAGAAGCTCAAGACCATCCGGGTGCACAATGGGCATGATTCGAAGATGAAGAAAATGAAGAAAAGGATGGAGAAGAGGAAGGTGCTCAAGGAAAAGGGGAGAGTGAAGAAGTGAATACTAAGGATCAAAGGACCCCAAGCCTCACCAAGGATAAAATAGAAGAGGCCACAAAAAGAGAAGTAGCAGGAATAATAAAGGAGTTAGTGGAGTAGGAAGTGGAGTGAAGCATTAATGAGATACTCAAGGAGATAGAAGAGGAAAGTTTAGGGAAATAATATGGGAGCATGGGTGGAGATCTCAGCTTATTATTAATCTTTCTAAAGGTAATACACATAGGAGGAAAGAGCATGGTAGTAGTGTAAGAGTAGGGGATGAGTTACATTAATGATCCAAGTAAGGTACTATGCACACGCTTTTAAATTATTGTGCTCACAAATCAACTCCTTGAATGGTATTCCTTCAAAAAAAGGCACATACCCATGAACAAGGAATATGTTATCTTGTGCTTTTGAGTCCCATGTTGATGAGATTGAGTTTGAGGTTAGTTAGGGAGTGCTTAGTGAAGGTACCAAAGAACAAAGGAATAAACCCACTAGTAAACGCTCAACAATTATCAGATGAGCAAGTCTTTAATGTCATCAACAAGGTATCGGTTAAGGTTGAGGTGAGGTTTTTTGGAAGGAATGATAGGGTAAGGTTCCTAGAAGAAGAACTTGAGAAGGAGGAGGAACTCACTGAGAAGAGCAAGGATCTAAAGAAAGAAGAGCTGATCAGCGCACAGTTCAGGAGTGAACTAAAGGAGGAAAAGGAAAATGTGTGAGAGGTACAAGAAAATTGAAATGATCACGGATGCCATTATCCTAAAATACCCAGACCTAGCACCGCCTAAGAAAAATATGAGTCAACCATGCAATGCTTGGAAGACTTAACATACATCCTCACCATGGAAAGATGGCTGCTCACTTTAGAATCAGCAGAAGAGATTTTGGTGTGCCATAAGGAAGAAGAGAAGCTGAAGATTAGGGAGGTAGTGACATGATATTCCAAACTCATTTCTATTATATAGACCATTGTGCACATGGCTGAGGCCATGTATAATATCTTATCTTAAAGGGATAAAGTAACAAGTATATTAGTTGCTACACATGAGGTGGATCTGAAAGAATTCCAAGAAAAGAACAAAGGAAATAGGGTAGAGTGGGATAAGATCCTGGTCGAGGTTAAAAATAAAATGGAAGAAATCAAAATATTTGTGAGGGTTAGTCAAAAATTGGCTCAAATATCTATAAACCTAGGTCACACGAAGAATGGATGCACTTCATGACCTTAGAAGCAACTAAAGGGGTTTTTTTGATATGTTGAACACTAAGGGAGGTGAACTAAGTTTTGAAGAGGTGAGCACTATAGTGGGAAGCCTACTCTAGTAGGCGTAGGGTAAAGTAAATGCCTAGGAAAAAGTTGAGGAAACAATGAGGAAGGAGTTCCCACTGCTTTTACAGAAATAACAATATTCTTCATTCCTTCATTCTTTATTCTTTATTCAAACTATCTAAGTCCCACCATTCTTTATTCTTTGGAGGATTAGTATGTTTCTAAGGATGGAGAACAAGCTTAGTGTGGGGTGATGTTGGGCCTTAAAATATTGGCTAAGTGCCAAAGGGCACGTGTGCACATGGGGCTAGGAAGAAGAATGGTACATGGGGAAAAACGTGTAGGAAAAGGGTTTTAGAGAAACCAGTGGTGTGTGCAAGACATGAAAACATGATCTAAGGAATTATCCATATTCAAAATTCTAAAGGAACTTGAGGAAAAACATGACCCGACTAGGTGTGCTGAGTGGATAAGGTGACAACTTGGAGGCTTGGTGGTCAAGGAAAGAATATTCCACGCATGGAAGGTTCCCAAAATAAATCGTTGCACAGAAAGAAGAGAGCTCATAACAGAATAAACATGCTCTATTGGAGGACCAACTTAACACTTGGCATATGATCTACTCCTAGAGGAAGGCATGGCATTGGGTGCTAACCTATTTATAGAGATACTCTAGAGTAATAGAGACACACCTGAATGGAGAAGAAGACGAAATACAATAGGTGTGAGATCATAAGGGAATGCATCAAGAGTATGATGTTACAGTAAGGCTAGGATTTAGAGCATCAGTGCTAAGGGGTATAATGGATGTAATAAGCCTTTGTATGGCATTAAAATACATAATAAGGGGTAAACTAGGAGGGCATAGTTAGAATACCACACTAGGAAGATCTATAAGAGATAAATTTGATGAACTTTTTATATATTTGGTCTGATATAACCCTTTTGAATGTAATGTGGTTACTAATACTGTGATCAATATAACTATATGTGTCTATTCGAATATTTGGTTCGAGGTGCAAACCCTACTATTATTTCCTTATATTTATAAGTAAATTTGTTCCTTGTATTTCATGTTATGATGTTTCTCTCGTGATTAAATGCTTGGGTACAAGGATATGATAGTTCATGTTGCTTCTTTACATGAATATTCACTTCTACAAAAAAATCCTCTAAAAATGGTAAGATCTTCTCACAATGTTCACATAAAGGAGGGTCTCAGATCCTGCTCATGCCTTGGATGATTTCCCAACGTTCGCTGGATGATAAGTTGGTGTGCATGATATTAGAAAGTTAGTGGGTGGATAGAAAAATTACTACAAGGCTGATTTATCCCATTAAACTCATCTATTTTCCATTTTATACATGAGGCATCATTTTATGGCTCTTAAGTAGCCTTTAGTGGCGATGAAACTTTTGTTGATGTAGCTTGAGAGAATGAGGAATTTTTTTACCATTAATGCTTATTTTAGGATGCCATTTAGATAAGTGGTTTGGTTGCGATCTAGGTTACAAGGTAAACACCATTGATAGTCCTAAACAAGGTTGTTTTGAATGGGAACTAATACTTTAGATTGGATGGCTATATTAGGATTATACTTATGGAATTGTCTTGTGTGAGGTATTTGACCATGAACTTGAGGATTTTCTTAATATATGATAATGCCTAAAATATGGCTCATTAATGCATAATTAATGATCTTATTTACTGTCATTTTTATCAAGTTTGAATGCATTTTGTGACTTTTGATTGATCTAATGTAAGTTAGGATGTAATTTTACATCTTTTGTTGAATATTAGTTATAAAGTTTAAAGATTTGTAATTCCTAAATAAGTGTGTGGAAATTCATTTTTTTAATAAAACAAAGTTATAATCATCTGAGAACAGAGTATGAAGTGATCAACATGTTCTTGGGAGCCTTGGATTCAATACATCTTAGTTCCAGAACTTCCAGAATTAGTTCTGGAACTCTATCACATAGTTTATGAGCTCTATCGCTTAGTTCTGGAACTTTCAGACTTAGTTCCAGAACCCTAGCACTTAGTTCTGGAACTCCTGCGTTTAGCTCCGGAACTTTCACGGTTAGATCAAGAACAATCCCCTTTAGTTCTAAAACTTCTCCAAAGTTCCAAAACCAATGGGAATCTATTATTTTGACAACATCCAATGATAGAGCAATCAATGAAGCCTTTCAATTGAAGCCAGATCAGAAGATTTCTGATTCTTCATACTCAAAGATCTAGGGATAACTTATCAAACAACTATACATCCAACAAGGTTCCAAATTCAACATCTATTTTGGGCATAATTCGGTTCCATCTGAATCAGTAGAAAAAATATGGTTGTAAATGCATCTTTGAAAGAAATACATATATAGAGACCTGTAGATAGATTAAAGAAAGAGAACATACATATATAGACATATAGAGATAGAGAGATAGAAAGATTCAATACATTTTTGTAAGACAAAATATTTCAACAATAAAATAGCCACTTCATTTTGAGAGAATATTACCTTGTCAAATCCTGATTCAAGGTGGAGAAAATGCCCACTCCTCCAAGAACCATGATTCTCATTTTATTGGTATTTATATTTATAAAGAAATTAGTGTAGATCTATTAATTTTTAAATGTCTTGGATTCTTTAAATCACACTTTGTTTTATACTTGTCCCTGCAGGTGTTATAGACTAGATTTTCATTTCCTTACAATCGTTTCACAACATTTTTATCTGTGTTTATTTCAAGAAAAGTTTTTACTTTTGCATTGTGTGTTTATTTACAACAATCTATTTATTCATGTACGTGTGTTTATTTCTAGAAATTCATTCCAGCAATGATTGTTTATTTCAACAAGTTTCTTACAACATAGAGATAATAAGGCTTTGGCCATAGAATCCTAAGGACACGCAAAACCCCCAGAAAATAAAATAACAAATACCTATAGACAATTACTAGATCACTAGGATTTTTTTGTTGCATATAGCTTAGGACACCCCTGGTTTGAATATGACATCAACAAAGAGTTGATTAAATGAAGGGAATAATGACACCCATCATTTTTTCACCGTTTCTGGGGACCCAATAGTTATAATTATCTAATTAGGTGTCAAAAAAGCAACAATCATACATCTAGTAATTGAGGAATCTTTCCTATGTCATCATAAAAATTTATGAGTAGACCAAGAGACTACAAGGTTCGATTCCTCCCAAAAATATCCGAACAAGAATCATCATTACTTCTCGATCAAATAATGAATATGACCAAGAATTAGAAGCACCATTTTTCCCTATTAGACAAGAAGCAAAATTTCCACCTTTGTAATTTTTAGATCAGTCACCAGACGGAAGTGGAACCTTTTGAAATAAAATTATATCCCAAGACCCATTTAAAGAAAGTTTTGATTCACAATCAAGTAGTCAATCTCCTACCCATCCTTCCCCAAAATAGATCACATACCATATTGATTGGGATAAAATTCTAGAAGGTACTGTAGAAATGGCACAAGAAGCTAAAAGAGAACCTCATAGGACCTTTAATTATCTAATTCAGTTGGACGATGATGATACACTCATGAAAAATATTTCACCGCACATTTACCCACATTTATAGGAATGTCATCTAAATATCCTAACAAAATTCTATTTGAATTTAAAGTACTTTGTCAAACTTATGATTACAAAAAAAAAAGAATCGAAGCTCAAGTTGTTTCCATCTACCCTAAAGGATGCAACAATGAGGTGGTTTATTGGATTAACATCTAATTCTATTACCACTTGGGCTCAAATGGAAGTTTCCTTCCTAGAAAACTCTCAAGATTACTATATAGGAGGCATAGGAAGGAAAAAAATTAAAATCAAGTAGGGGAAGGATGAGAATATGGAAGATTATTTAGACAGATTCATCTTTCGAGTAAAAGATGTGTATTTGTACTATAAGAGGAGTTAAGAAAACCATTTTTCTTAAAGGTCTTTATGATGAATCTAAGGATGCCCTTGATTTTATGGGAGGTGGTAACATTGATCAATTAAGAATAAATGATATTAAAGACATTTGTATAATCTATTCAAGAACAAGGGGTGGACCTAGAAAATGAAAAACAATTAAAAGTTTGAACCCAGATATGAACAAAATGATGGATGAAATGGAAAAATTTAAAACAAACATTTTAGTTTAATTAACCTCCACCATGGATGGATTGCAAGATAAAGCAAATGTTAAAAGTGAACCATTAGCTATGTATTGTCCTAGATGCAAGAAAAAGCATGCAATAAGAGATTGTCCCCTGGATAAAATATAAATGTGTCTTATCTATGAATCTAGGGACCATGAGAGTAATGCATTCTCTTCTTTCATTTATTAAAAATAATCTTAAACAAACTAGCACTCCATCCACATCAAAAGAAGTAAATTTTGTCCAGAGACAACCTAGCCAAGGGCAGTTCATACCCAAGTCAATTCCTAACCCCTGGATGATGCCATGGGTAGCTCAGATAGTACCAAAAATTTAGGGATAACCAAAATTTGGATAACCACCTTGGGTCCCTCAACCAACATGGAATCCTTAGGATTGGTTAGGAAAATCTTGGTATGCTCAAGGACACCAACAACCATGGTTTGGTCAAGGTAACCCGAATGCTTGGTCATAACCTAGGTGGAGCCCTAATAATTATGCTTAAGGGAGGACATATCTCAATAAGAATCAACAAGACATAATGGGTTCCCCAACACAAAATTCATAAAATGAAAATGTGGTATGAACAAAAATTCCAACACAACCAGTTGATAATCCCATAAACAAACAAACAACTCATGTCTATGGGGTAGAACAAGAAAAACTAGTGGATCTAAATGTCATGGATTGTAAAGATATTCAAACCAGATCTAGAAAATTAATTGGCAGCCCACCTGTTATAATTACTGAAATGATAGAAGAAACTGAAATCCCTAGTGCAGTTGTTCCCAAGAAAGATGAAAAAGAAAAGGATCCAGGTAGAAAATATGCTAAAACTCCATTCCCAGAGAGATTTTAAGAAGTTATAGGGACCAAGGAATATGAGTTGGTACAAGAGTTGAGGAAATTAAATATTTAAATACCATTGTTACAAGAAATCAAGGACATTCCGGAGTTGAACAAGTTGATCAAGATGTTATGTTTAAAAATACCTGGAAGAAAGAAGAAATAACCTAGGATTATTAAAGTAGATAGGAAACTTGTTGATTTATTAGCAGGAAAACTCTTAATTACCAAATATGGAGATCCTAATAGCCATGTTATTTTTGTCTCTATAGGGAATAAATATATACATAATGTTTTGGTTGATTTGGGAGTAGCTATAAATGTGATGACAATGGACACTTTGAAAACATTACCATTAATAGGCATCCAAACTATTAACACCATATTGCAGATGGCAAACTAGTCCGTAGAAAAACTGGAAGGAGTTATTGAAGATGTGGCAGTTATGGTGGAGTCATGGGAATATCCAATGGACTTCCTTATATTGCAGCCAAAAGTTAAAACACTTAGTTATCCCATTATTTTAGGAAGACCATCATTAGCTACAGTTGCTACCTTAATTGATTGCAGATCAGGTGATATGACTATCTCAAATGGTAAGAGTTCTAAGAAAATTTCTTTATACCCCTCTGCATGACCTTTTATTGATAATCAAGAGAAATTGTGGGTTGATGATCTTGACACTAATAAAAAAAATCTATCTTCTTTGGCTATGATAATGTTGCAGGATCACATACGGAGATGGAAGATATGATTAATCAACCATTGAATGAACACCAGTTGTCCTTGGAAAAATTTGGCTTAGTTTTGGAACCTACGGATTTAGTTCGAAACCATCACATTTAGTTCCAGAACATTTGGACTTATCTTTGGAATAACAACAACAACAATGATCCCATGTAAATGTAAATAATTTCACTTTTGAGCAATGATATTTTTCTTGGGGAGGAGCATAAATAGCCATGGAATTAATAGTTTTAGTTTCAAAGATATTAGGAAATGGTGGGGAATTTTGGAAAACAACAGTGACGAGGAGTTTGACCAATAACAAGATAAGTATCATAACTCTTCCTACTATCTGTTGTCTAGTATTATTTCTCAAGGGAATTTTGGAGATGTTGTTGCATATCATATGTTATTACCACATCCATGTCCACTAAACACCTTAATGACACCCTTTCAACAAATCAGTTCATCACACATTGGAACTAAACATCTTGAGATTCAACTGGGTAAAATTATGAACATTAATAGTTGGCCTAAGAATCATGAAGAAGCTAAATGATTTGATGTTCTAAAGGATCATACTAGAACTTTTTCTTGGGACTATAAAGACATGAAAGGAATCCATCCAAGTATTTACAACCATCACATCTATAGTAAAAACATTAAACCAATTAGGAAACCTTGGAGGAGGATTAATCCAGCCTTAAGGGACATCGTCAAGTAGGAAATTGAAAAACTATTAAAAGTAAGTTTTATCTACCCTATCTCAAATAGTCAGTGGGTGTATCCTCTTGTAATTGTGCCTAAAAAGAACGGAAAATTGAGAATTTGTGTTGATTATAGGGAGCTAAACAAATCAACACTAAGATATTATTTTCCCTAACCATTCATAGATCAAGTTTTGGACAACCTTGCAGTAAACAATATTTTTCCTTCTGGATGGCTTTAGTGGATATAATCAAATCAGGGTTGTTATTGAGGATGATGAAAAAACTACTTTTACTTGTCCATGGGGTACATTTTCCTATAGAATATTTCCATTTGGACTATGTAATGCTCTAACAACCTTCCAAATACTTATATTAGCAATTTTTTTAGACCTAATGAATGATTGTGTATAGGTGTACATGGATGAATTTATATACATGGAAACACATTTGATGATGTTTTGAATAATTTGGACATAGTACTAAAAATATGTTAGTAACACCAATTATTTCTTAGCCATGAGAAATGTTTAATGATGGTTAATGAGGGGATTGTATTACGGACACCACATTTCAAAAAGAGGAATTCAGGTTGACCAAGACAAAATTAGGATTATTTCAGACTTGCTTGTTCCCAAACCCCCATAGATATCAAGTCATTTTCAGGGCATGCTAGATACTATAGGTGTTTTATTAAGGATTTTAGTAAAATTGTTAACCCCGTGTTTAGTTTACTTACCAAGGATTGTGAATTCTATTGGGATGAAAAGTGTCAACTTGATTTTAAGGAAATTAAAGAAAAATTAATCACTACCCTAATATTGATAGGACCTAATTGGGAGAAACTTTTCACATCCAAACAGATGCCTCAAATAACTCAATAGGTGTAGTTTTGGGACATAAAGATGAAGAAGAGAAAATGTATGCTATTTATTACCTTAGTAAAAATCTTACTCCCACTAAGAGAAATTACACTACCACTAAAAAATAATTTCTTGTTATGATTTATGCAATTAATAAATTCAGACATTATATCATAGGGTAAAAATATTTATATATACCCCGATCACTCAACACTTATATACTTAATGAACAAACCAATGGTTGGAGGTAGGATAATTATATGGTTATTACTTTTAAAAGAATTTGATACTACCATAGTAGATAATCTAAGAAAATCTAATGTGGTAGCTGATTTATTGTCAAGAATGAAAACTACAGGGGGAGAAATATCCAATTAAGGACAACTTTCTAGATGAAAATTGTTTTCTATTTCAGCTGATACACCATGGTTTGCTGATATGGAAAATTATCTTGTAATAGGGAAGTTTCCTCCTTCTTTCACTAATAAATAAATGAAGAAGTTGATCAAAACCAGTGCACAATTTAAATGGTTAAATGGAATTTTGTTTAAATTTGGTCCCGATTTGGTTTTACGCAGGTGTGTGAGAGAAGATGAAATCTTTGACATACTTAGGGCATGTCATGATGAACCAAGTGGAGGAAACTTTTCAGTAAAAAGAAAAACTCACAAGATACTTGGCATTGGCTATTATTGGCCATCTCTATATAAATATGTGAAGAGATATATCAAGTAGTGTGATCCCTATCAAAGGATGGGACAACCAAACTTTACCAGTGAAATGCCTCTGTAACCTCAAGTAGTGATTGAACCATTTGAAAGGTGGGTGCTAGATTTTGTTTATCCCTTTAGTCCCGCTTCATAGGAAAGGAGAACATTCTTGTGTGTACCGATTATCTGAAAAAGTGGGTAGAGGTGTAGGATTTAACAAATGTCAATGAAGAAGAAATTTCTGATTTCCTTTGGTACAAAATTATGATGAAGTTAGTGGCACCAAGGAGTATAGTTTCAAATTAGGGGTCATAGTTCATGTCTAATATGATCCAGCCTTCACAATGTACTATAAGATCAATCATAGGAATTCATATCCCTATCACCCACAATAAAATGGACAAGTAGAAGTAACAAACAGAGAATTGGAAAACATTCTTACCAAAACAAATAGTTGAATTGGGAAGAAAATATTGGGTAAAGAGACTACCTAAGGATGTTTGGGCATATAATATAACTTGGAAGACTACGACAAGTTTTTCACCATATGAGTTAGTCTATGAGAAAAATCCCTTGTTACCTATTGAATTTGAACTACAAACATTGAGGACAATAGCTAAAGTGGGTATTGAGTTAGATGCAACACAAAAGGAAATAATTCTTTAACCCAATGAATTGGATGAGTTGAGAATGGAAGCACTTCAAAAGACAAAGATAATCCAAGATCACAGGAAGTAGTGGCATGACACACATATCAAGAAAAGACAATTCAAGGTAGGGGATTGGGCATTACTGTTTGATTCTAAGTACCAACAATTTAAGGGCAAGTTGAGAACCCGATGGTTGGGACCCTATCAGATTAAGAATATATTTGACAATGGATCTATTTAGCTACTTCCCATTGATGGTAGTAGAAGGACACTTTTGGTCAATGGACATAGGCTAAAAATTTATAGGAAGCCTCCTACTAGGGATGAATTCTTGAAGTAGATTAGAGAAGACAAAGAATTTGATCATATGATAGAACCTAGTTCTTACAAAAGATCAAATAATTAGATGCTTGGATCAAAATAAAGGGAAGAGAATGAAAACAAGTAAATGGCATTCTCTTCCCCAAAAAGAGAGAAAAATAAATAAAAAATATAAAGGGAAATAATGAAAACCAGTAAATGGCATTCTCTTCCCCAAAAAAATCTCTCAAAGATCAATTGAAAACCAACAATGGCGATTGGTCTCCTCAATAAATGGCTAATGCAAAATAAAAAGAATTTGTTTGGAATTCCAGCTGTCTTTTCTAACCGTTTTTCCTTTTTCACTTTTAGGAATGATGAGTCATCAAGATGGAGGGATTACATCAACAAAGGATGGTAATTATTTCTTGAACTTATTAAAGGTTAAATTAAAATTTCGCATGTGTGATTAGACTTGGTTTAAAAGGTTAGTATGATGAGTCATTTATTGTGCATTATGATTAAAAGAAAGTAATCATGAGATTGATGTTGATAGAATAAGAAAGTGGCAGCGCATTTATAATTACCTATCATGTGGGTGGAATAAACAAAGTTGAGAAGTAGTTGCAGAAGAATTTTGAAGAGGAAGTAGAAGAATTGTATTTGAATTCCATAGGTAAACCCATCAATTTCGTAGATAAACATAGTAGTTCTACATCTAAATACAATATTTCCACAATGACTAAATCTAGTAGTTCTACAACTAACTCTTAATTTGTAGAGATAAGAATTTGAATCATCCTCTTTTCTATGGGGATTAAAAAGAAGTCAGAGCTAGAGGATGATACCCAACTTCTTGTAGATGAAGAAGTGGTGGCCATTTTTGGATGAGAAGGGTGGCTGGAGTTCCTGAAAAGTTCTCAAGGTACAATGACGAATTGGTAAGATAATTCGTTGTAAATTTAGAAGAATCCAAAACTAAGGTTAGAAGCAATATAATTCCTTTTACTTTCAATACAATGAGTAATGTGTCTGGAATAGCAATTGTGCAAGTCCCAAATCCTATCCAGGGAACCCTTAAATATCTTGTGGAAACCTTGATACAAGAGGGAGAATCTAAGCCCCTATATATCTATAACACCAAGAAAATCATAAAGGGGGTTATAAGTACAAACTTGACCAAACCCTTTGAGAGGGTGGCATTTTGTATAGTTAAGTATTTAACTTGCGATGGTCAATTTGGAATTGTGGGAAGAGAATTCCTTAATATGTTAATATATCTTAGGTATGGGAATTAAAAACTAGAATATATATTAAATCTTCCAGATTCCTTTTTAACTCCATCCAGACAATGGCTCAGAGATATTCCTAGGGACTTAGAACAATCGACATCCGGGTTAATCCATTTGGTATCCTAGCACCATTTTATTAAAATGGAGAAGAAATATGGGAGAAGTTTCTTAACAAGTTTAAGTAAAACCCTTATATTATCAGGATGGTAATACTAACGCCTTTTTCTCCTATAATTAATTCTGAAAGAAGGATTAAAGTTATAGAATCTATTGTGCGCATGTCAAAGAAAATCCTTCCTCTGCAAATAGTGCCAGGAGAACTAATATCTATCTCTTGATAGTTCACCTAACCTAGAGCATGAAGTTTGTTATCCCGTAAAATTGTGGGCAATTTTACCATAACCATACCAAAAATTTTGTCTTGATCCCTCGTTAGGGATCCTTCGCTCAAAATATTGTAAAATCCGGGAAATTGGGTTTTGAACTTAGTTTTGATGCGCATGGTTTTGCCTTGCAACATCAAAGCCTCCTTAAAAGCGCATGGTTTTCCATGTTAGCACGTCTTTGGTGCGCCAAAGGATGTTGAGTGAGTTTTTGGTGCGCCAAAGGGCGCACGTAATATCTTTGTTACATCAAGTTTTGGTGCGCCAAAGGGCACATAGCTTCGTGTCGACAACTCGTTTGATGCGCCAAAGGCGCGCTCATTCTCCTGTTGTCATTTCCTTCCATGCGCCAAAGGGCGCACGCTTTCCCCTCGCCGACATTGCTTCTATGCGCCATTTCAAAAGTTGGTGGCGCATTAATGACAAATTTTGTTATATATACCCGTGCCCGCCTGTCATTTTCATTGCATTTTGTCAAGGCACGTGATCGCCTGGATTTGTCAGCCTATTTCTGTCATTTTCATCGAAGTTGTGGACCCGCCAAGGATTTTGGCTATATTGTTAAGGTAAGAGGTTCATCCTCTTTTCATTTAGTTCTTGGTGTGTGCTTCTTGCTGGTTTTCATCTGGGCCAGTATTTATGCCTCGGCTTGTTTCCCCTTGAGCTTTTGTTTTCTTCCTCCCGCCTGGTCTCGTGCTTTCTTTTCTCCTCTCCTCCTCTTTCTCGGATTTGATGGGAAAGGGAGGGATGGTTTTATTTTGGCTTGGTCTAATCCTATTTTATCAAACTAAGTGATGCCAAGCGTCCTTTGAAGTGGAGGTTGAAATGTGAAAATGCTTAAGTATTTCAAGTATTCCCCATGGCGCGTTGCCGTGTCATGTTGCACCAGCAGACGCTCGCGCCCTCGGCGCGTCTACCCAAAGATGCTGCAGCTTAAAATCATGCGCCCTAGCGCACCCTTTCGGCCCGTAACACGCTCGAGACCCGCGCTAGGGCGCCGCGCCTTCGCCATCTTGCCGCAGCTTTAAATTCAAGCGCGCCTCTTACATGCGCGAGTTTAAATCCCGCGCTTCCATAAAAACTTTGGCGCACCTTTTACCCCTGTTGCATCCCTCTTCTATGCGCCAAAGGGCGCGCCCAGCTTCCATGCAACGCAAGAGTTATTTGCGCAAGTATAAAGCCTCCAAGGCGCGGGCGCACCTTCCGTCGCAAGTACATGATGTTGTGTAGACCCTCCATGCGCCGCGCCATATACCTTTGGCGCGCCTTTTTTCCATGTTGCACAATCTGCCCATGCGCCAAGGGGCGCACCAAATCTCAATGTAACATGCATTTCCTGTGCGCCCTTATATATAATGCAGTCTGCTTCATCCATGCGCCATGCGCCTTTGGCGCCAACTTAACCTCTGTTGCACCCTTTTCCTGTGCGCCTTGACTATTCAGCCTGTTATATACATTTTTCATGCGCCCTGCGCCCCGAATCTTAAAAGTTCTAACTCTTTCTTCTGCTAGTATTCCAATGGAAGATCAAATGACTAATTCAAGCTTCTGGATTGGGTTTCGCTCCTTCTACGTGCATCATCAAATAAGCCCTCAAGAACACATGTCTACGCTCAAGAAGAGACCCACCAAACCAAGAGGGAAGGCAAAGCTAACAAGAAGAAATGAAATACAAATATCGAGGGTCGATGCCCGAATCACAGTGCAGAGTGTAATATGGATGTCGGGATTTCGAATCGGGCCACATTGACATAGAGGAATTTGGGTAAGGACTCGAAAGTGACAAGGAGTCCATGGATGGATAAATTGATAGCGCCCGCACTTGCCGTGGGATTCCTCGCTGCTGCAAGTGAATAACGAGTTTATGATGATTGTTGCACAATCCTTCAACAAAGACACAAGATGTGTCGAGAATAGCAAGGGCGAGGTAGTTATAAACCCATCGCCCGCCGCTTTGAGTTAATGCTTGGCATCCCTCATCACCGGAACTATGTGGTCATAGCGCCAAGAATGCCTCAAGGCTTGGGAGGACAACGAGACCAAGTGCATGCAATTAATGAATGAGGTCTACCTCAAGAATAAGAAGGTAGTGACCCGGTGGCCTCAAACTATCCACCGGAGTGATTTCTCAGAGGAACTCAGTGATACAATCACCTTCCTGAGCAGAGTCTTCGGTCTTTCAGATGCTCACTACTTCCATAAGTGGATGCTGCGGTACCTGGACACAATGAATAAGAATCTGCCCGATCAGCGTTTCTGCTGGGGGGAGATAATAAGCAGCACAATATCCGAGCAACTGCAACAGTTCGCTACAACAGGAGTGTTCCACATGAACTCCTACGTAGTGTATGCTGCTGCGTCTGAAAGGGATTATCCAGGGCTGCACCGAGGCGGAACTTGGCCTCAGGCCAAAATATATGAATACTATCAAGAGCTGAAGCTGGAGAACAGCATCCAACACTTCGCTAAGATCAATGATGTTTTCTTCTATCACATCATGTGCATATTGCGGCCAAATTTGACTCATGGCCGGACAACCAAAAACATAGTGGCAGTCACAGAGAAGTGGGGGGCCTTGTTCACCCAGTTTCCCACATTCACCTATCTGAGGGCGGTCAACTTTTTGGGCGAACCAACCAGGTTGCCAAGGTATGCTGGACCAAAGCTGATTTTATTGGAACTATCAAGACAGCTCGTCACATACCATGAAAAGTGCCTCAAGAGAAAGAAGGGCGGAACTCCTTTCCCCCTCACAGTAGGCCGTTACACATGCTCCAGCTATCACAAGGCGAAGGAGATGTTTGCTGAGCTAGAATTGCTCAACCTAAAGCATGATTTCCCAGCAAGGCCTACATTCGACCCTAGGGGCTGTCTACCAAGGGCTAAGCTTGATCCGATTCATGTCCCTCAGATTGAGGATATCTACATTGACGTTCTCCATGAGGTAGAACTCAGAAGAAAGGATCACTCGCTTAGCATTAACGGAAATCATCCATTACGGAGTGGCTATTGTCCCAAAAGGCTTCCAAACCACGGAAGACGAAGTAGACAAAGTGTATAATGACACGTAAGGGATGATTGGCCCTTCCGGACATGACAAGCAAGGCTCCTCGCACAATCGAGGAGAGGGTCAAGGAGACTATGCGGAGAACAGAGCACTGGTGCCGCATGAATGGGTTAATCTACCTCGGTGTAGATTTTACAACTTCTCCTTTGGGTAATGCACCTCCAAGGTCAAAGAAGCAGCTAAAAGGCAAAGCTGCGGAAGGTGAGCCTAGCACCATTCAGGAGGAAGCCCCTGAAAGTCCTCTTCCTTCAGAGCCTGAACAAGTAATAACCCTGGATTCGCCAGAGAAGGAATTGACAGAGGATAGTCCTATACGCCCATCCACCCAGGATGTCGGCATTGCTACAACTACAGAGGTCCCTTCTATCCCTTCTTCTTCTCTTCCTCCCCTTCCTCAGATATCGGCAACCACTCCTTTGGTTGTGTCTTCTCCCCTTCTTCTACTCTCTCTCCCCGCCTCTTCGTCCATCTTCTCCTCTCTCGCTGATTTGTCTTCCTCCATTTCTTCCCTCATTTCCGGCTCCCTTCCCTTCCCATGTCTTCTCTGCAAAGCCTGCGGTTTCCTTCCTCCCGTGGGCATGTCTTCGGCTATTCTTTCAATGCCGCCGCCGCGTGTCTCCACGTTCTTCCCCTCTTCTACCGCTGTCGCTTCCTCCTCTCTCGGTCCTTCTTCAATAGGACCAGCTTGATCTCTCAAAGAAACTGAGCCAACCAAAGAGGAAAGTCCCCATCGCTCCGATGGACTTTTTCAATCATTCCGCTAAAGGAGCAAAGAAGCACAAGCCGGTTACACGCTTCTCCAAGAGCGCTGGCAGTGAGAGAGAGTTATGGAAATTGCCTACCCCGATCCCACCAAAGAGAAAGAAGATCTGTCTCCTAAGCAGATTTCACAAAGTGACCCAAGTCACAATGGGGACATCCTCGAAAGTCTCTGTGGGGGAAGCTCTTTCAGCTTGATGCACTCTGCGAAAAGCTTCAGGAAACAAAGGAAGAAAAGAGGCTACTGAAGGAGCAGAATAAATACCTGCTTCAAGCCCTACAGAAGATGGGAAGTGCACCTCCCACAACTGCCGCCGAGACTCCTGAGCTGCTCAGTCAGGAGAAGATCAATGAATATTCAAAAATCGGCGAGCAAGGTATGGCTGTTTCTGCTTGGAGAAGCCAAATCCTTAAGGATAGTGAAAAGGTGATCGCCGAGTATATCAGTTTATACCTGAACATCGAGAAGGCGAATAAGGAACTCCAAACATTAGCAAGTCCAGTATCAGAAGAGCTCGAAAACGCCAGACTCCAACACGAGGCCTTCCAACAAATGTTCGACTGTTCAGTCGAAGATTTGGTCAAGTTTGGAGTATTCGGTCATCCAAGGACCCTCAACAAGACCATGTCCACTCTGGACTATCGGATAGATCAGCTCGAATTTGTGTTAGAGAAGATAGACAAGGTGAAGGAAGAGGCCCTGGATGCGATGCATCAAATGGAGAAGATTGTTCTATCTATGACTCCAGGGTTGCTCACTCCTTCCCTCACCTTGAGATCAGCTGACGATACTATCCGAATTTTCAAGGAGTTAGCTTCTCAAGGACAGGGCCATAAGTCACTTTCAACATCGAATCCATCAACAACCCATCGGCGCTCAGAGACTTCATCGGGTCCCTAATCGAGGCGGGTAAAGACTATTCCAAGGTCCCCGAAAAGCTCATTGATGAGCGGGAAACTTGCGAAGCAATCAGTGAAAGGCACAAGGATCCATCACAAGATCAATTTGCGCCAATGATCAGCAAGTTCTTGGAATACCGCGCTCAGTTCCACATCTCATCTCCTGATCAGCATCAGAAACAGGCCACCCCTTTTAGGCCACAGGATGATGATGATGAATAGCTTCTTCTTCTTCTTCTTCTCCTCTCTATTCTCCGACTTTCTCTTCGAAATATCATAAGTGTGTTGGCATGAACGATGACATCATCCATGTTGCATCATGGGATGATGTCATCCATCCAAGTTGTCAAAGTCAACATGACTTTTGGATATTTTGTAAATATCTTGTGAATAAGTGGTTGGCTCCATTTTGCCTTCTCTCTCCCTCACTTTCTATAAATACTAGAATACTTGTTGTATTCAAAAGGTGAACATTTTTCGATAGAAATAGAAGTGAGGAGAGAAAGACTTTGAGCTTTCTTTGTAATGATAAGAACAATTAATACAATTATTCGACTTTGTGCTCAATAGTCGTGTTATACATTAGATCTTTCTTATGTTAGATCTCGTATGTGTTTTTCTCGTTGGATTCATATCTACTTTTCCGTCATTTGTTTATCAAGATTGCTTTGTTTATTTATGCAAGTAGGTTTGGCTCGTTTACTACCAAACTAAAAGCATAGATCTTCCGACCCTTCCGCTTTGGAATTCATTTCTTTCTTCCTTCGGATCTGATCTTTCTTTTCCTCTTCCATTCCTTTTTTTCACCTGAAACACTCTATCGGGATGAGATCCCAACCCCGAAGGCGAATGTGAGACTTTGATAGGTTCCTCGCTAGTAGAAGTAGCAATAAACCGGGCCGCCATTGCCTCAAAGAGGGGCTAAGCCCCCGCACACGCGTTGGCTGTCTATCCATAGATCTGCCCACGCGATGCATTTTCGGACCAACAGCTTTTGGCGACTACTGGGATCGGATTTTCTAACACTGGGATCGGATTTTCTAAATGATTTCGCCAACAAAAAAGATAAATCACGATCTACGCTGGTAGTAAAATAAAAATCAGAAAATCAGCAAAGTCTGCGCGGTTTGCAAATCTAAACCTTTTTGTTAAAAATCCTAAAAATTTGCAAAAGTACTCAAAATTGAAAATTTTCTTCTGAGAATCATAGATCTGGGCCTGTTACATATCTTTAGTTCGGGCATTGAAGTTTTTATCAAAATCATCATTTTCCGTAGATCTGAGTTTTTAACTATTTTCTGAAATGTTCTAAACCCTCTGAAAATTAAAAACCAGATCTGAAAAATCAGCTTACTATATTCCCTCCATCTTATCCTCGCTGTTATTTGTCATTTAACCGCAATCGGTTTCTGAAGAGGATAATTTTCAAATATTCAGAAAAGTGCATGCTGCTGGTTTTTGTCAGAAAAACCAGAAAATCAGCAAGTACACCCAAAAATAAAGTTTAAATCTGCGCTGTAATATTACAGATCTGAAAGGTACACTGGCGAGTGAACCTTTTACGCGCAGCAGAAGAGCCCGTGGAGAAGCTGATCCTACTTTCGATCTGCTTCAGAGGCACAATTTCAGCGTAACACCGGCACGTTTTTCAGCGCTAAGCTCAGCTAGCCGGTCATCCAGGAGTGTCTCGCCTTCACGAAGAAAAAGTCTTTTGCCAGAAGCATCCACATCCCTTTCAGAGCTGCCATACTCAATGAACTACACTTCCACTCGTGTTCTCTTCCGGCTTTTCAGATGGCGGTACCATGGGGAAACGCTATGGGTCCGTTGGCTTTACCACATCCAGTTCACGCACTCCCTCACGGAAATCGAAAGAATTTTCCTAAATTCGACGGGAGCGGAAATCAAAGCACGGATTCCCACATTTCTGCTTTCATTATGTCATGCAAGATTTTGGACGTGACTCACGAAGATGTGTCGGTCCGCCTTTTCTGGAAACTCTACAAGGGCCTGCAGCTGAATGGTTTCAGCATTTGCCGGCCGGATCTATCACTAGTTGGGCAACTTTGCGGGACGCTTTTGAAGACAGGTATAAGCCTTCAGAAGATGCATTTACTTTATTGTCACGAATCACTCATCTGAAGAAGGAGGCAAATGAGACCATGCGCGATTTTGTTGCCCGGTTCAATGCGCTAATCAACCGTGTCCCTACTGCCATGCTTCCAACACCGGAGAACCAGAAGTGTTTTTTCGTAAATGCCATGAGTTCAAAAGTTAGCTTCTTACTCCTTCAAGAGCGAGTGGCTACTCTACCTCTCGCTCAGGCTGCTGCCATCCGTATAGAAGACAATTTGATAATATCTGGCGAGTTAAGAAAAGAATCAGTAAAGCCTAAGTCTTTGGGCCCTTCGCCTATCACTTCGCTCCGATCCAAAGATTCCAAAAATGGCGAATGATTTGCTTGCACTAAAGAAGAAACTAGCCTGTGCCTCTCCCAGCCTCCTCGACGGATATCCCGAGAAGGAATTTTGTTCCTAACAATGCTTCACAAAGGCCGCGCTTGCCTGCAGCTGCTCCACGGTTGGCGCTTGAAGCTCCTCCGGTCAATGCTTTGGCCGAAATTGAAGAGGAAGAGGAGCAGTACTATGAAGAACCTTCGTCTCAGGGCGAAGATGATCAAGATGTCGGTGAGCCGACCGCGACTCTACTATCGATACATGGAATTTGACGAGGATGAATCTGATGAAGAAGAGAGTACTCAGGGCTATGCAAGCGGACAATCCTACGCTGTTTTTACCCGCTCGCAAGGAAAGGAAGCGGAAGTTGCTGCCCATACGCAAAAAGAGAAGGCCGTGTCAAACGCGCCTCCAACCATTGTTAAAAGAGGTAATCCTCTTCCCACTCAACTCCCTGTTAAATCTTTTGCAAAGAAGCCTTTTCTACCTATCTCTCCTCCGAATCAGCCCTCTCATATTCCTATCAAGATCAGTAACCCTATTCCATCATCGCGGGGTGAAGGACTCATTCCTTTACCACCGCAACCCTTGGCCGCATTTGATATAATAGATCATGCAAAAAAGACCAAGATCCAAATGTCTGAAGCTGAGTATCTTCAGTCAAACCCCGAACAGCTTGTAAGATTGACTAAGTATATCCAAAGTCAAGCTGTTATATCTAGTCAGGCTTCCCCTAAAGGAATCCTTTCTACTCCTCCTGAATCCCACATAAATGTTGCCTCAACATCTGCATCAGGCAAGATAGAGCCTTTCTATCTCTCCCTCCTAATCAATGGCCATAAGTTGAGCAACCGATAATTGATTCCGAGCTTCGATAACGCCATGCCAATAAAGTCGCCCATGCTTTGGGCCTCACTCTTACCAAGCCTTTCGGCAGATGCTACTCATTGGAAACCAAGCAAGTGCCATTGATTGGTCAAATCAAAGACGCGCAATTCGCGTTCGCAGCATTCCCTGAAAAAAGAGTAAAGATGACCGTTCTTGTCGCTGACATTCCGGCAGCTTATGGAATTTTGCTGGGAAGGAGTTTTTGCAGCGAAGTTGGTGGAGAAATTCATATGGACTGGTCTAAAGCTAGAATTCCAGTCAAAGGCGTAATGCAAACTTTGAAGCCGGAATCCCAAAAGAAATACTTGGTCACTAGCTCTGAAGACCCCAAAGCTCAAATCCTTTTTGAATCATCAGGGATGGGGAACTACTTCTTATCCACCGAGGCGGATACAAAGGAAGTTTTCGTTCAAGAAAAGGACCTTAATAAAGTCTGGACCTTGCAATTTGATGGCAGCTGCGCAACTAGTGGATGCGGCGCTGGGGTTGTGCTAATATCTCCTGAGGAGGAGGTCATTCCTCTCTCTTTCAAATTGCAGTTTTTCAATACGAATAATACTGCTGAGTATGAGTCTCTCTTACTCGGTATGCAAGCCGCAAAGGAAAGAGGAATAAAAAATCTAAAAGTCCAAGGTGATGCCGAGCTAGTTGTAAATCAGGTTAAAAGGATTTACCAAGTAAAAAATGAAAGGCTCAGGCACTACCGTAATGCAGTATGGGACAGCATTGAGGAATTTGATGCCTTTTCAATAGGAGCGATTCCAAGAGCTCAAAATGACATGGCTGATTCGTATGGTCTTTAAAGATCTCTCATGCTCCCACACCCGGTTTGAAAACAAACAAGTACACCATCAAGTGGTTTTCCGCCAAGCGTGCTGCATAACTCTCAAAGATTGGCGTGTATTCAACGATGATAATCACCTTATTGCCTTTCTAGAAAAATCAGAAAATTTTGATGAGTTGTATTTTGAAGGATCCACCTCTCCATGCCGTGAATCAATCAACAGTCAAAACCACGAAACAAAGGAGAACGATGGCATTTGTCAGCTTAAGGGAAATAAAATTCCAAAAGGCCTGGTTTCTCTGGAGCGCCTGTTTGACAGGCATGACCGTTTTGTGAAAAAGAAAAGGCGAGATGATCCTAGCTCATCTCCAGAGACAGAACCGGTCAATATAGGTTCTGAGGCACATCCGCAATTCGTGAACATCGGGAAATGTTGCACGCCAGAAGAAAAGCGGAAATTTGTGAAGTTGCTGAAAAGATATATGGATGTATTGGCATGGTCCTATGCAGATTTAAAGTCCTTCAAGCCAGAGGACGTTCAGCATAATATACCACTGAAAGAAGATGCCAAAGCCTTCCGTCAGAAGCAAAGGCATTATAATCCCAAGGTTTCGGGCACCATTCAGGCCGAAATTCAGAAGATGCTGGACGCAAGAATCATCTTCCCTATCCATCACAGCACTTGGGTGGCAAACATTGTGCGCAGACGCAAGAAAACGGTGAAATACGATCTCGCAGAGACTTCCGAAACTTGAATCAAGCTTCGCTGAAAGACAACTACCCTCTTCCCATAATGGACCAAGTTCTGCAAGCAGTAACTGGGTCAGAGATGCTGTCTATGCTTGACGGTTTTTCAGGCTATAATCAGATTGAAGTCTCGCCTGAAGATCAATTCAAAACAGCATTCACTACTCCATGGGGTACATTTGCCTACAGCAGAATGCCTTTCGGCCTAACCAACGCTGGTGCCACTTTTCAGCGGGCCATGGACTTTGCATTCAAAGGCATGATGGGAAAAGTCATTGTAGTTTATCTAGATGACTTAACCGTGTTCTCCAAACGACGAAGTGATCATTGTGATCACTTGGAGCAAGTATTGGCCAGGTGCCGGGAACATGGAATTTCCCTAAATCCCAAAAAGTCTGTTTTTGGGGTTACAGAAGGGAAATTGCTAGGCCATGTGGTTAGCAAAGAAGGAACCAAGATCGATGCCGAAAGAGTTAAGGCTATCCAAAGCCTTACTCTGCCTACAAGCAAGAATGGTGTTCATTCTTTCTTCGGGAAGGTGAACTTTCTTAGGCGTTTTGTTCCTGATTTTGCTGAGAAGACCCGCCACATATTGAACATGATGAAAGGGTCACCCACTTTCAAATGGAGTGAAGAAGGGAAAAGATCATTTGAGGAAATAAAAACTTCTGTTGCTCATGCACCGGTCCTGGTATGTCCGGATTTCTCCAAAGACTTCATTATGTATAGCTATGCATCGGAACATACTGTGTCTGCAATCCTAATGCAAAAGAACTCGGAGGATATTGAATCTCCAATCGCATTCATGAGTTCTCCTCTTAAGCCTCACGAACTGAAAATGACTCAATTAGAAAAGCACGCCTTTGCCGTTGTCAAAGCAGTGAAGAATTTCAGGTATTATATTCTGAACTCACATACGGTGGTGCTAGTTCCTGACACTGCGGTGAAGTCAATTCTAACTCAGCAGGAGTTAGGAAGCTTAAGAGGGAATTGGATCGCAAAGGTCCAGGAATATGACCTAGATATTAAACCCACCAAGCTGGTGAGGGGCAAAGGCCTGTGTCAGCTAATGGCTGAGAACAAGGGTTCAGAAAATCATGATGAAAGAGAAAATTGTACCAATGAAGAGCAAACCCCTCTAGAAGGGCCTGATTCTCTGCCTCTGGTTTTGTTTGTGGCAACTAGTGACGAATGGTACTCCGACATTGCTTTCTTCCTCACCTACGGCGAATGCCCGATGCACCTAATCAGAAGGAGAAGCGTGATCAGAAAGCTCGTGAGCAGCTAAGTATGTCATCCGGGATGACGGTTTATATAAGCGCGGATAGACGGTGTCTTCTCGCGATGTGTTGACAAGCCCCAAGCAAGTAAAACTGCTGGAAAGTTTTCACAATTCAGCCTGTGGAGGCCATTTTTCTTCTTCCGTGACAGCACACAAGATCATTCGAGCCAGGTACTACTGGCCGACGCTCTTTCAAGATACGGCTACCTGGGTGGCAAAGTGTGAACCCTGTCAGCAATTCGTCGGCAAGCCCAAGTTGGCTGCCCTCCCCCTAAGGCCGGTTATTATCAACGAACCATTCAGGCAATGGGGAATTGATTTTATTGGTGCACTCAATCCTCAATCGAGTGCTGGACATAGCTATGTCCTCACGGCAACGGATTACTTCACTAAATGGGTGGAGGCCATACCTGTCAAACATGCCACTTCTGAGGTGGTTTGCAGTTTTATCAAGGAAAATATCATTGTCAGGTTCGGCATTCCAAATAAAATCGTTGCTGATAATGCTTCTAACTTCTCTTCCCGGGAAGTTATTAGCTTTTGCTATGAATATGGGATAACTTTAGCACATGCCTCAGATTATTATCCTCAGGGAAATGGTCAGGCAGAATCCAGTAATAAGAACTTGGTGACCATCATACGGAAATTAGTAGATGAAAATCAGCGGATGTGGCACAAGTCTTTGTACGATGCTTTGTGGGCGGACCGCATTACCCCCAAGAGATCCCTCGGCATGTCACCTTTTCAAGTGTTATATGGCACTGATGCCGAACTTCCCATTTCTGCAGAACTTCCTGCTCTACGCTTGGCACGAGCAATCGAAGATGAAACTTTTCAGAGTTCTCTAGAAAAGAGAATCATGTATTTGACAGAACTTGAAGAAAAGAGAGTAAAGGTGGTCGACAGGATCGCCGAACATCAGAATCAAGTAAAGAGGCTTTTTGATAAGAAAGCCAAACAGAGAGATTTTGAAGTGGGAGATCTCGTCCTTCTCTGGGACAAGCGAAGAGAGCCAAAGGGTATGCACGGAAAATTTGATTCCCTATGGAGAGGGCCCTTCAAAATCAAGCAACTCAATGGAGAGAATAGTTTCTATCTCTCATATTTGGATGGAGCTGAACTCCCGCTTCCCTATAGCGGGCAACATCTCAAGATCTTCAGGAAGTAGAGCTTGCTCTCTTCTTTGTACAGTTTATTTTGGTTGTGTGTTTGCTTTCGGTTTGTTGTGTGTTTCCTTTTTTCTCCCTCCGGTCCCCCTTGTTTTTGACTCCGTACCCAATGGATAGGCACATGTGATCTGGGATTCTCTACCCCCGAGTTTCACTCAGGGATAGTCCCCAGAAAGAGCCAGCTGTTATCCCGTAAAATTGACAAGGGCAATTTTACCGATAACCATACCGAAAATTTTGTCTCGATCCCTCGTTAGGGATCCTTCGCGTTCAAAATATTGTAAAATCCCTTCCCGGGAAATTCAGTTTTTGAACTTAGTCTTTTTGAGCCTTTTTGGCTGGGCGCATGGTTTTGCCTTGCAACATCAATTTTTGATGCGCCTCCTTAAAAGCCTTTGGCGCATGGTTTTCCATGTTAGCACGTCTTTCGGTGCGCCAAAGGATGTTGAGTAAGTTTTTGGTGCGCCAAAGGGCGCACGTAATATCTTTGTTACATCAAGTTTTGGTGCGCCAAAGGGCGCACATAGCTTCATGTCGACAACTCGTTTGATGCGCCAAAGGCGCGCTCATTCTCCTGTTGTCATTTCCTTCCATGCGCCAAAGGGCGCACGCTTTCCCCTGTCGACAGCTGTTTCCATGCGCCATTTCAAAAGTTGGTGGCGCATTAATGACAAAGTTTTGTTATATATACCCGTGCCCGCCCTGTCATTTTCATTGCATTTTGTCAAGGCACGTGATCGCTCTGGATTTGTCAGCCCCTGCTCTGTCATTTTCATCAAGTTGTGGACCCGCTCAAGGATTTTGGCTATATTGTTAAGGTAAGAGGTTCATCCTCTTTTCATTTAGTTCTTGGTGTGTGCTTGCTTGCTGGTTTTCATCAGTTGTATTTGTGCCTGGCTTGTTTCCCTCGAGCTTTTGTTTTCTTCCTCCCGCCCGGTCTCGTGCTTTTTCTCCTCTCCCTCCCTCTTTCTCGGATTTGATGGGAAAGGGAGGGATGGTTTTATTTTGGCTTGGTCTAATCCTATTTTATCAAACTAAGTGATGCCAAGCGCCCTTTCAAGTGGAGGTTGAAATGTGAAAATGCTTAAGTATTTCAAGTATTCCCCATGGCAGCGTTGTCACGTCATGTTGCACCTTAGACACGCGCGCCCTCACAAGGCTTCTACCCAAAGATGTCGCAGCTTAAAAATCATGCGCCCTAGGCGCACCCTTTCGGCCCCGTAACACGCCGAGACCCGCGCCTAGGGCGCACCCCGCCATCTTGCCTGCAGCTTTAAATTCAAGCGCGCCTCTTACATGTCATGCGAGTTTAAATCCCGCGCTTCCATAAAAACTTCGCGCACCTTTACCCCCTCGCACAGATCCCTCTTCTATGCGCCAAAGGGCGCGCCAGCCTTCCATGCAACGCAAGAGTTATTTGCGCAAGTATAAAGCCTCCAAGGCGCGGCGCACCTTCCGTCGCAAGTACATGATGTTGTGTAGACTCCTCCATGCGCGCGCCATATACCTTTGCGCGCTTTTTTCCATGTTGCACATCCGCCCATGCGCCAAGGGGCGCACCAAATCTCAATGTAACATGCATTTCCTGTGCGCCCTTATATATAATGCAGTCTGCTTCATCCATGCGCCATGCGCCTTTGGCGCCAACTTAACCTCTGTTGCACCCTTTTCCTGTGCGCCTTGACTATTCAAATTCGTTATATACATTTTTCATGCGCCCTGCGCCCCGAATCTTAAAAGTTCTAACTCTTTCTTCTGCTAGTATTCCAATGGAAGATCAAATGACTAATTCAAGCTTCTTGGATTGGGTTTCGCTCCTTCTACGTGCAGATCATCAAATAAGCCTTGAAGAACACATGTCTACGTCAAGCAAGAGACCCACCAAACCAAGAGGGAAGGCAAAGCTAACAGAAGAAGAAATGAAATACAAATACCAAAGGGTCAGAATGCCCGAATCACAGGCAGAGTGCAATATGGATGTCAGGGACTCTGAATTAGGTCACATTGACATAGAGGAATTCTGGGTAAGGACTCAGAAAGTGACAAGGAGTCCATGGATGGATAAATTGATAGGCAGCGCCCTGCACTTCGCCGGTGGGATTCCTGTCAGTGCTGTTAATAACGAGTTTATGATGGTTGTTGCACAATCCTTCAACAAAGACACAAGATGTGTCGAGAATAGCAAGGGCGAGGTAGTTATAAACCCATCGCCCGCCGCTTGAGTTAATGCTTGGCATCCTCATCACCGAACTATGTGGTCCGTTAAGCCAAGAATGCCTCAAGGCTTGGGAGGACAACGAGGACCAGTGCATGCAGTTAATGAATGAGGTCTACCTCAAGAATAAGAAGGTAGTGACCCGGTGGCCTCAAACTATCCACCGGAGTGATTTCTCAGAGGAACTCAGTGATACAATCACCTTCCTGAGCAGAGTCTTCGGTCTTTCAGATGCTCACTACTTCCATAAGTGGATGCTGCGGTACCTGGACACAATGAATAAGAATCTGCCCGATCAGCGTTTCTGCTGGGGGGAGATAATAAGCAGCACAATATCCGAGCAACTGCAACAGTTCGCTACAACAGGAGTGTTCCACATGAACTCCTACGTAGTGTATCGCCGCGCGTCCCGAAAGGGATTATCCAGGGCTGCACCGAAGCGGAACTTGGCCTCAGGCCAAAATATATGAATACTATCAAGAGCTGAAGCTGGAGAACAGCATCCAACACTTCGCTAAGATCAATGATGTTTTCTTCTATCACATCATGTGCATATTGCGGCCAAATTTGACTCATGGCCGGACAACCAAAAACATAGTGGCAGACACAGAGAAGTGGGGGGCCTTGTTCACCCAGTTTCCCACATTCACCTATCTGAGGGCGGTCAACTTTTTGGGCGAACCAACCAGTTGCAAGGTATGGCCGGACTAAAGCTGATTTTATTGGAACTATCAAGACACCATCGTCACATACCATGAAAAGTGCCTCAAGAGAAAGAAGGGGAACTCCTTTCCCCTCACAAGAGGCCATTACACATGCTCCAGCCTATCACAAGGCGAAGGAGATGTTTGCTGAGCTAGAATTGCTCAACCTAAAGCATGATTTCCCAGCAAGGCCTACATTCGACCCTAGGGGCTGTCTACCAAGGGCTAAGCTTGATCCGATTCATGTCCCTCAGATTGAGGATATCTACATTGACGTTCTCCATGAGGTAGAACTCAGAAGAAAGGATCACTCTCGCTTAGCATTAACGGAAATCATCCATTACGGAGTGGCTATTGTCCCAAAAGGCTTCCAAACCACGGAAGACGAAGTAGACAAAGTGTATAATGACACAGAAGGGGATGATTGGCCCTTCCCGGACATTGACAGAAGCAAGGCTCCTCAGACAATCGAGGAGAGGGTCAAGGAGACTATGCGGAGAACAGAGCACTGGTGCCGCATGAATGGGTTAATCTACCTCGGTGTAGATTTTACAACTTCTCCTTTGGGTAATGCACCTCCAAGGTCAAAGAAGCAGCTAAAAGGCAAAGCTGCGGAAGGTGAGCCTAGCACCATTCAGGAGGAAGCCCCTGAAAGTCCTCTTCCTTCGTGAGCTCGAACAAGTAATAACCCCGGATTCGCCAGAGAAGGAATGACAGAGGATAGTCCTATACGCCCATCCACCTGTGATGTCGGCATTGCTACAACTACAGAGGTCCCTTCTATCCCTTCTTCTTCTCTTCCTCCCCTTCCTCGTATATCGGCAACCACTCCTTTGGTGTGTCTTCTCCCCTTCTTCTACTCTCTCCCCGCCTCTTCGTCCATCTTCTCCTCTCTCGCTGATTTGTCTTCCTCCATTTCTTCCCTCATTTCCGGGCTCCCTTCCCTTCCCATGTCTTCTACAGCTGCGGTTTCCCTTCCTCCCGTGGGCATGTCTTCGGCTATTCTTTCAATGCCGCCGCCGCGTGTCTCCACGTTCTTCCCCTCTTCTACCGTTGCTGCTTCCCCCTCTGTCTCTGGTCCTTCTTCAATAGGACCAGCTTGGATCTCTCAGCAGCTGAGCCAACCAAAGAGGAAAGTCCCCATCGCTCCGATGGACTTTTCAGTCATTCCGGCTAAAGGAGCAAAGAAGCACAAGCCGGTTACACGCTTCTCCAAGAGCGCTGCAGGTGAGAGAGTTATGGAAATTGCCTACCCCGATCCCACCAAAGAGAAAGAAGATCTATCTCCGGCAGATTTCACAAAGCTGACTCCAAGTCACAATGGGGACGCCCTCGTAAAGTCTCCTGGGGAAGCTCTTTCCGCAGCTTGATGCACTCGCGAAAAGCTTCAGAAACAAAGGAAGAAAAGAGGCTATCAAGGAGCAGAATAAATACCGCTTCAAGCCCTGTGAAGATGGGAAGTGCACCTCCCACAATCGCGCCGAGACTCCCGAGCTGCTCACCAGAGAAGATCAATGAATATTCAAAATCGGCGAGCAAGGTATGGTCAATTGTTTCATTGAGAAGCCAAATCCTTAAGGATAGTGAAAAGGTGATCGCCGAGTATATCAGTTTATACCTGAACATCGAGAAGGCGAATAAGGAACTCCAAACATTAGCAAGTCCAGTATCAGAAGAGCTCGAAAACGCCAGACTCCAACACGAGGCCTTCCAACAAATGTTCGACTGTTCAGTCGAAGATTTGGTCAAGTTTGGAGTATTCGGTCATCCAAGGACCCTCAACAAGACCATGTCCACTCTGGACTATCGGATAGATCAGCTCGAATTTGTGTTAGAGAAGATAGACAAGGTGAAGGAAGAGGCCCCGGATGCGATGCATCAAATGGAGAAGATTGTTCTATCTATGACTCAAGTGGTTGCTCACTCCTTCCCTCACCTTGAGATCACCGACGATACTATCCGAATTTTCAAGGAGTTAGCTTCTCAAGGACAGGCCAAGTCACTTTCAACATCGAATCCATCAACAACCCACCGCCGTAGAGACTTCATCGGGTCCCTAATCGAGGCGGGTAAAGACTATTCCAAGGTCCCCGAAAAGCTCATTGATGAGCGGAAACTTGCGGCAATAGTGAAAGGCACAAGGATCCATCACAAGATCAATTTGCGCCAATGATCAGCAAGTTCTTGGAATACCGCGCTCAGTTCCACATCTCATCTCCTGATCAGCATCAGAAAAAGGCCACCCCTTTTAGGCCACAGGATGATGATGATGAATAGCTTCTTCTTCTTCTTCTTCTCCTCTCTATTCTCCGACTTTCTTCGAAATATCATAAGTGTGTCAGCACATGAACGATGACATCATCCATGTTGCATCATGGGATGATGTCATCCATCCAAGTTGTCAAAGTCAACATGACTTTTGGATATTTTGTAAATATCTTGTGAATAAGTGGTGGGCTCCATTTTGCCTTCTCTCTCCCTCACTTTCTATAAATACTAGAATACTTGTTGTATTCAAGGGTGAACATTTTTCAGATAGAAATAGAAGTGAGGAGAGAAAGACTTTGAGCTTTTTGAATGTATAAGAACAAAGAATACAATTATTAGACTTTGTGCTCAATAGTCATGTGTTATACATTAGATCTTTCTTATGTTAGATCTCGTATGTGTTTAATCTGTTGGATTCATATCTACTTTTCCGTCATTTGTTTATCAGTATTGCTTTGTTTATTTATGCAAGTAGGTTTGGCTCTGTTTACTACCAAACTAAAAGCATAGATCTTCTGACCCTTCTGCTTTGGAATTCATTTCTTTTCTTCCTTCGGATCTGATCTTTCTCTTTTCCCTCTTCCATTCCTTTCTTTTCTCAGCCTGAAACACTCTACTGGGATGAGATCCCAACCCCCGTAATCTGTGAGGCAGGTTCTCGCTAGTAGAAGTAGCAATAAACCTGCATTGCCTCAAAGAGACTCCGCATAGGTTCCCGCTAGTAGGCGATGCATTTAGACCAATAAACTAGCTAAATGTGAAAATGGCATTTTAGGGGGTGGTTTTGCCTCAAAGAATGGGAGCTAAGTTGGATTTAGACTTTGTGGGTAAAAGAGCCGAGAGAAAATCAATAGGATCCTTAAAACCAACAGAACTCATACTAATAGGAAGGGATGTTGCTAAGGGATCCTCTACCTGGGTAGGGGAGCTGACAAGTTATATTATGTATGTTCATCGCTTGGTGAATAATAAGGTAATAATGAATCTCCATGGGTAGAAGTGTAAGTATAGTGGGTTGTTCATCCTATTGAGAGGTAAGTGGGGAAACCGCATCGGCAAACATGATAGACTCCTCTGTGAGTGATGGGGGATAACAAAGACTCCTCGTGGTTAGAAGATGAAATGGGTCCTTATGTGGATGAAGGAGCTCGTGTAATAATCTCCTCAAAAATGGAGTAGGAGGAAATTGAGCAGAAGAGCCTGGTATGATGTCGAAAACAACATGAACCTCACAAACATTACTATCATTGGTTTTCCTTTGGTTAGATGACGGGTGTGATTTGGGAATGGCTTCTTAAATATGTGAAGGTTCATATTATCTAGTGCATTAGGGTTATCTAAGATGAGATCTCCATTATCTAACATATCTTGGATGATATTTTTGAAAGTTATACAATTACCGTCGTTATGACCTTTAATGCGATGATAGTTATAGTATTGATTTTCTTTGTATGATGGATAGCATAGAATGAGAGGGGTCAAAACTATTATGTGGTTTGATGGTTGGAAGAGTGACTACTCCAAGGCTTTTAGATGTTTTTCTAAAACTCAAGAGTAGGGTTCTCTATGGGAGTGTATTTTTTGTTTCTCCCTCGCACCGAAAATCCCGAACATGAGAAAGATGGAAGAAGGATTTGATTGGTGGATGGGTGAGATGGGCCGATTTCAAAACTACTATGATAGAAGGTCATTTTAATTTAGAGTAATTATTTTTGGTCTAGAAGAAGAAAAGGTATGATTTTATTTAAACGCAGCAAATGTTCTTGTTACACAATTGTATTTTCTTCTCTTCAATGGCACAAATTTCAAGTTTTTGGGACATGGTGAACACCTCATCAAACATGGAGAATATTTGAACTTGGAGAGTTGGAAAGATGAGTCTAGCACAAACAAGAGTGAACAACTCTATTAACTTGGTTTGCGGCACTTGGAATGTGATATGGTTGATCGTGCTCTTCCATCAAGTGACAAATTCTACGATAGATTCATCTTCATATTGATGTGTCATGTACAAGTCACCATGGTGACCTTTCTTAACAATATTTATAGAAAATTGGTCTAGGAATCTTGAGCTACTTGACTAAATGAGAAAATGGAGTGCTTAGGTAGAGTACTATACCAATCCGAGTAGGTCCTGTCAAGGAAAATGGGAATGTTTTCAAGAGAAAAGCGCCATCATGAGTGATTAGATAACACCCATGTTAAAAATATACTGCAAGTTTTGTTGTAGGTATTCCTTTCTCGTTAAATTGGTTAAATTTAGGCATTTCCCAATGTGGATGATATGGACAAATAAAAATAGATGGGTGAATGGGCTCATTTCAAATCTCATCTTATGTTAGAGAATTACGTGAGTCGGAGACTGATGCTTCCAATGTCTACATCTTGTCCGTCATCATTTTAATAAGATCACGGGTTATTTGTCATGACTCGAAAATCCTTGCATTATAAGGGTGTAGATGAGGAGGGTATGATGTGGGTGGAATCCCAACATGTGGTGGTACTTGAGTATGAAAATTTTGAGGGGGTAATATAAGCCAAAATATGTGTAGATTGAAAGTATCCCGAATAAGCGATAGATGAAATACGGTGGTTGTTGGTGATAAGTGTAGGTAGGTGGAGTGAATGAAATGACTCTTGTAGTAATCGAGGAAGAGACTTTGGGATGGAGAGGAAAATGTTTGGGAAGGTAATATGGTTTGTTGACACCATGGGTGGCTAAGATGCAATAGGTATATAAGAGGTAGCAAGTGCGAGATAGACCTACACTCAAGGAAGTTGATAATGGTATGGTTTATATTGTAGGAGTGATCTGATGTCAAAGGTGTGATAGATGCTACATGTGTAGAAGATATCAATGATTTAGGGTCAAGTGGGGACACCACAAATGGTAAGGTGGAAGAGGGTATGGTTAAGTTTGGTATTAGATGGTGTGGAAGTGGGTGTGAGGGTATGAGGAATGGACACAGGCATGTCATATACAATCTTCCTTGATGAATCACGGGTAGATGAATGAGTGAGATAGTACTATAGAGTAGCAGGTTGTGATCAAGGAGTCTCGTGAGCTCCTCATCACCAATGGGTATGGAAAGAGCCTGATTGGGGTCTATGGGTGATGAAATTGAAGGGGTTGATGGGCTAGGTGGGATTGGTTTGTGGCTAGCATGAAACATAAGAGCATTAGCTTGTTTACAATTCAAAACCATGTGATTGATGATAAAATAGGTATTTTGAGCTTCACTACACAAAAAAGGAGAAAATGGTTTTACAATGTGACAACTAATCATTATTTTAATTAAAATATTAAAACACAGAGATCTGATGGAGGTTGAGTAACCATTTTTAGTGAGAGAGGGTAACCGATGCCGATTAGAAAACCAATACCCGTCACTTTGGAAATAAATGACTTACAAATTTGGCAACAAATGATGAAAATGGATCAAATTGTGGACTTTGAAAGTGATTTCAGAGACACATAGATATGGTGAGGTAATTTATGAAATCCTAGAAAGAACAAAGCAATGTGGTGAATGCTACTTTGGGTTTAAATGACTAAAACAGAGGAAATCGATAATGGTCAAATGAGGGAACTAGTGTTGTCGTTATTTTGGATCGAACACCGCCATCGTGAAGTTTGTGAAAAGATGGAAAAAAATCAATTTTGTGATTTAAATCAAGCAAAAGACCAACCTAGAAAACTAAGTATGGAAAATATTGACCCTAAAACACTTAGAAAGAGTTGGAATACACCAACTATGATTATGGAGTGTGAAGGGAAAGAATAATGGAGAAAATGAACTCACACCTCAAAACACAAATCAAGCAGAAAGCTAGCAAACATGAAATCCTATGTGGTAGATTTTATGTTCTGGCTTATGCCATTTTGGATTGACTTGTGAATATAGTAGAGTTTTTGGTTTGATAAAGGTTCCCTATAAAAGCCGACAACTATGGATAGTTTTAGGTATGTTTTTGGCACATTGGGATCCTTTCTCGAGATGATGAATAGATAGAAAAACTAGTTTGGATCCCATTTTCAATCCTTTGATCATGTGATTATTGACATCTTCTTTCAAGAAAGATGTTGTTCAATAAAATGAGTAATTTATTTCAATGGTTAGAAAGAAGGGTGCAAAGTGTGTGATACGGTTCAATTCATCAACCATCGCTAGCAATGACTTCAAAGATATAGGTTGCACAATTTTTATATGAGCTATAGATGTAACACACATAAATGATATGACAAGATTTTAGACTCGTTGGTTTGAAAATCTATCGATGAGACAGTCGTGGGGAAACAAAGCCAATAGTGTGAAGGTATAGCCCTCTTTGAGACAGCAAAGCTAAAATGGTTTATTGTTATTCTATCAAGCAGAATCTATGCAAATCTACACTATTCTAACTTCAAGGGTCTATGATCTCATCCCAAGAGAGGTAGTTCCAAATGTGATCAGAAATATAAGAGGGAAGGAGTAGAGGAAGGTAGATCTGAAGGGAGAAAAGAAATGAATTCCAAAGATGGAAAGGTCAGAGGGTTTATGCTTTGGGCTGGTAGTAAACAGAGCCAAACTTACTTGCATAAAACAAAAAAGCAATACTGATGAACATATGACAATAAAAAGAATGAATCCAAACAAAATAGAAACACATATCTAACTTAAGAAATATTTAATGAAAATAACACATATATTGAGCACAAAGTCTTAACATATATATTAAAATATGTTCTATTATAAGAAGGCACAAATTATTTCTCTCTTCACCTCTTTTTCATACAAAAATGTCCACACAGAATACAACAAGTATTCTAGTATTTATAGAAGGAGAAGGAGAAAGAAGACAAAAAGAAGCCAACCACTATTTACAAAATATCTTACAAGATATTTATAAAATATCTAAAAAGTCAAAAGTTGACTTTAAGAAAGTTTGGTGGATGGCAACATCCCATGGTGCAACATGGATGATGTCATCGTAAATGCCAACATACTTTTTAAATATTTTTACAAAAAGATCGAAGCGTACACAAGAAGAGAAACTATTCGTCGTCATCTCTTTGCTTGAAAGGAGTGTCTTGCTTCTGATCGGGAGAGGCGATGTGACACTGAGCTCAGTACTCCATAAACTTGCGATCATTGTCTGAAGTTGATTATGATCAAGACCCTTGAAGTGGTCTCCGATGACTTTGCAAGTTTCTTTTTCAGTCTTGAGCTTGTCAGGTAGCCCGACGTACTCGTCACATGCCTCGATCAAGTATCCAATGAAATCACGGCAAGCCAGAAGGTTATTGATAGACTCTCGGTCAAAAGTGACCTCTCGGCGCACCAAACCTTGGGTGTGATATCCTCAAAAGATGGATTTTATCGCCTACCTCCTCAAGGTGAACGTTTCACTAAGCATCCCTAGAGACATCTTCGTGACCATCTGCTCCATTTGATGTTTTACATCTAGGGCTTCCTCCTTGATTTTATCTATCCTCTCTCCAGGATAAATTCCATTTGATCAACCCGATAATCTAAAGTGACGAGAGCTTTGTTGTGTGCCCGCGGGTGATCAATGACGCTAACTTTTAATAGGTCATTGGTCGAGCAGTCGACCATTGCCTGAAAAGTTTCATGTTGCAATCTGGCATTGTCTAACTCCTCAGAGAGGGATCTTGCTACTACCTGTAGCTCCTTGTTTTCCTGATCTATACTCTGGTAGAGTCTTGTGAATTTCATGATTATTTCCTCACTATCTCTGAGGACTCACTCTATCCAGGAGGACATTTCCACACCTTGTTCACCAATCTTGGTGTATTCATTTATCTTGTCTTGGCTGAGAGCTTTAGTAGAGGCTCGGCGGCAATCATAGGAGGTGTGTTGCCCATTCTCTACAATGCTTGAGAAGATGTTTGTTTTGTTCATTTAGTATTCTCTTCTCCTCCTTTACTTCTTGAAGTTTCTTGCAGAGGGCATCTACTGTAGACAAAGCTCTCCTTGCAGGCTCTTAGATGAGGTTCCCATCATGACTTGGGTCACTATAAAGTCTGTAGGAGACAGATCTTTCTTCTCTTTGGTGGGATCAAGATATGTAATCTCCATGACCCTCTCTCCTGAGACGCTCTTAGAGAAGTGAGTTATAGCTTTTTGCTTCTTCGGTCCCTTCTTGGAATGACAGAGAAGTCCATGGGTGCTATGGGAACCTTTCTTTTGAGTTGACCCAGATGGTCAGAGATCCAGCTTGGACTTAGGGGAGAGGGAGTGGAGGGAATGGAAGAAGAAATGGGAGTGAAAGGGGAAGCAACCGAAGAGGCCAGCTAGGAAGAACATTGAGACACTTGGTGGTGGCATCGACAAGTAGTCTAACACGTTACTACTTACAGGGCCTTGAGTTACTATAGGGGAAGAAAAGGTCATGGAGGTGGAAGGGATCTATAATGGGATGGAGGGAACACTAGGTGACAGATCCATGAGAGAGGAGAAGATGGAAGAGGTGGGAGATGGAAGGGAGGAAGGGAGAGAAGAAGAAACATCCATTGGGATAGATGCTTCAAAATAAGGGGAGGAGAAGGAGTGGAAGAGGGAATGGTGGGTACCTCAGTGGTTTTAGTTGTGACCACATCCGAGTGGATGTGTCCATCGAAACTTTGGTGGTCTCTTCTTCTTTTCTGGAGACACCAGGTCGACCACTTGCTTCTCATAAGTAGTAGGAGGGATTTGAGGAGCTTCTTCTTTGCTTGATTCTCCCTCCTTGTCTTTCCTTTTCCTTTCAGCACTTGGGCCAGCCTTGGAGGTGCTCTTCCTGAAGGAGAAGTAGTGAAATCTACCCCAAGGTAGGTAAGACCATTCTATTTGCACCAATGTTTGGTGTACTGCAACGTGTGCTTGACCCTTTCTTGAATGGTCTTTGGTGCCTTGGCTCTATCAATTTCTATGAACGGCCAATCATCCCCATCCATGTCAAGATAAACTTGATCAATTTCTTGATCAGGTTCTTGGAATCCTTTTGGAATGATGGCCATGCCATAGTGTTTGATTTCTTCCAGAGCCAGCCTAGAGTGATCCTTCCACCTGAGATCTATTTCATGTGTCAGGTCGATGTAGATGTCCTCGATCTCAGGGACATGAATAGGATCAATTTTTTCCTTTGGGAGGAAACCTCAGCAATCAAAGGTAGGTCTAGCCGGGAATTTGTGCTTTAGATTGAGCAATTCAAGCTTGGCATACATTTCCCATGCTTTGGCCAGTGTGGTGCAAGTGTATCGGCCCACTGTAAGGGGGAATGGAGTTCCTCCCTTCTTTCTCTTCATGCATCTCTCATGATATGTGATTAGTTTCCTTGACAACTCTAAGAGAATCAGCTTGGGTCTTGCATACCTTGGTAGCTTGGTTAGTTCACCCTCAAAATTCACCACCCTGAGATATGTGAATGTGGGAAACTGAGTGAACAATGCCCCCACTTCTTTGTGACAGTGACCACACTGGGGCTAGTTCGACCATGCCTCATATTTGGCCTCAATAGGTAGATCACCTCATAGAAGAAGGCATCGTTGATTTTTAAGAACTAAGGGATGTTGTTCTCGAGCCTTAGCTCTGGGTAGTATTCATATATTTTGACCTGAGGCCATACCCATTTCATGCCGCCTATGAAATCTCTCACAATGATATCAGAGCATATACAACATAGAATTCATATAGAACTTCCCATTGTCATGACTGTTGAATTTGGCCGAGAGATGGTATCATAGATGATTTTCCCCACCAAAATTTTGCTTAGGCACATTCTTACTCATGGTCTCTAAGTACCTCAGCATCCATTTATGGAAATGATGGGCATCAGGAAGCCCAAATACTCGCTCAGAAGGTGATTGATCACTCGGTTCCTTGTTGAAGTCATCATGCGGTGGATGGTCTGTGGCCATCAGCTCACCAGCTTTTTGTTCTTAAGATATAGCTCATTCATCATTTACATACACTTGTCCTCATTGTCATCCCATGCCTTCTTGCAGTCTTCAAGGCTGATGGTGATGTACTACCTGTGATGAGGAATGCCCAGAGTTATTTCAAAGTGACGAGCAGTTAGGTCGATGACCGTCTTTCCTTCTTTATCCTCAACACATCTTGTGTCCTTGTTATAGCATCGAGCCACCAACATGATGAACTCGTTATTAATAGCACTTACTGGCAGCCCAGCTGCAAAGTGCAATCCACTGCCTACCAGTTTGTTCATCCAAGGACCACTAGTGGCCTGGTTGGTTCTTGCCCAGAAGTCTTCCATATCAATGTGCCTGAGCTCGGAGTCTCTGATGTCAAGATCACTCTCTACGTATGAGTCAGGCATCCTGACTTTCTGGTATTTATACTTCATCTCTTGTTCTATCAACTTAGCTTTACCTTTAGACTTGGTTGGATTTTTTCTTGATGAAGACATATGTGGACTCGAGGATAGTTGTTGTTGTTCTACAAGGAGAATCAAAGAGGTCCAACACAGAAGAGCCATGTCAACCATCAAGTTATCCATAATGAAATCTTGCAGAAAGAAGAAAGAGCAATTATGAGGCTTAGGGCGCAAGGCGCAAGTTCATAGCATGTTGCAGAGGCTTAAAAAGGCTGGGCACACTTTTGGGGATGTCAACATGCAAAAAGGTGCACCTGTGTTGACAGGGGAAAAGCCACGCCAAAGGGTTATAGAGGGGTGCACTTTTGGGGAGTGTTGCATAAAAGGTTTTAGCGCCAAGGAGAAAGGTGTGGGGTGCGGGTAAGAAACACACAACATGTAGTGTTGGTGTTAAGGATCATGTGCCAGCGCCTTTGGAGAATTTCTTTAACTGGGCACTGCAAAAGATGGTGTTGCATGGCTTTTCAGTGTGCCCAAGGCACAATTTTGGAATGTGTTGCAAATGAGCTCAACGTGCCAAAGGAAAATAGTTGGGCACAGATTTGGAGGACACAACATCAAATGTTGATGTTGGTCAGGATGCGCCTGTGCCTCTATGAGATTTGTTAAGTGTTATACTGGGCATGGGTGAGGGACATGTTGCATGTGGGGACAGTGTGCCAAGGTGCGACTGTGGGGAGTGCAACGTGTAAAAATAGTGTGCCAAAGGATAAATGATTTTTGCATTTTCTTTATAACTTCACATATTTCTCTCTCTTTACATGACTTTTCTCTCTTTTTGGTTTTGCAAAATGACAAAGAGAGGGTTTGTGGGATTTGCAGCAAGGCAGAGCCTTCAGATTTGCAGATCTGAAAGGAGGGATAAGGTAGTTTTCCAGATGGTTATGGGGTGATAGTTTATTCATTTTTAGATTTAACTTTTATAACAATCCTAAAACCACCAACAACCAAGAAACAAAACCACAAACAACAATAAGAGTGATAAAATCCACTTACCTAGTTTAATAAAGGACGAAGGACAACTTTGGGGTCCACAAACTCAAAAAGTGGAACGTGGGCGTGACAGGGATAGCTGACAGGCGCAAAGAAAGACTTTTCACAATTTTTCAAATCGTGAAAATGACAGGTGTTAACCGCATATTTATAGGAAAATATCACATTTATTACCTCACCAACTTTTCTTTGGCGCACTTTTCAAAGTGTCGACATGGGTTGAAATGCACCTTGGCGCAATTGCATTAGTGCTGACATAAAATTTTTAGCGCCTTAGGTGCACATCCTAGATGTCAACACAAAATTTACCGCACCTTAAGCGCACATTTTTCTGTGTTGACATGATACTTCTCGTGCCTTAAGCACATTTTTTAGGTGCAGGTTTGATGATGTTGACATGCAACTTCTAGCGCCAAAGGTTTTTCAAAGGGGCACATATTTTTCTGTGTCGACATGTCAATTCTTGCGCCCAGTTCAAAAAAGTTGAAAATGGATAAGTTCTTAAAACTTGATTTCCGAAGGGAATTTTAGGCCATTTTGAACGTTATCAGATCTCTTCAGGGGACCAAAACAGAATTTTGGTATGGTTACCTGCAAAATTGCCCTTGTCAATTTTACAAGATAGTATAGACCCAAATCCACAATGAAATTAGATGAGAGCAATGATGAATAGGAAAGAGTATGTCTTTCACTAATGCATACAAAATAGAAAACAATGTTCTTTGTAGTAAAAATACGAGTGTCACTAAGGCCAAAGAGAAGAAAAAGAATGTTCCAAGGAGAAATTTTAATGTGAACTTTTAAAAAAGAAATAGACACACAATGATTCACCTAGGAATGACCAATGCAAAGTAACCCACTCGATGGGTCCCACCGAGTGTGCTAAAATGTTTCACCTAAAAGTATGTGATAAAATAGATAAGGTAATGGTCAAGGAGGAATACATGTGATTATGTAGATGGTATGTGTGTGTTACTAACTTTTTGATACAAGATGATCGTGCAGAGCTTCCTTTTGGCTAGGAGGAATGACTTGTATAAGAAACACAACAAGACCACCAAATAGTATTAAATAACAAGAGTCGAAGACTACCTATATAGGATAGATCTCGAGAATTGTGATGCTTCCTTGAATGGTTTTCAATCCTCTATTTAATACAATTCAATGTGAATAAGAAACTGAAATAAATAGGTCTTATTGCAATGTAATGATTTAGGTTTCTCATACACACAATACACTATATTTTATGCTAGATATTAAAATAACACTAAATCTAATTAGAATCAGGGTTTTTTCAGGTCTATCAAAGGTCTAGTAAGGGTCTGGGGCTAATTGGTTGAGGTCTGGGTTGATTTTGGGTGAGTGGGAAGCTTGCTGGTCTGAGAATGTGAAATGACACAAAGACCGATATTGGTCTAGTGACTGATGCCGGTATGGAGGTAAAGCGACGGTGGTTAGGTAATCGGCGCCGAAAGAGGAAATCAACAATAATATGATAAAATTGGTTTGGGATTCTCTCGTGATTTCACAGAGAGTAAGAAGGGTGTGGTTAGGTTCGTGATATTACTAAGAAGACTCAAGGATATAGAGGAGGAAGTTACGAAAGGAAAAAAGGCTATAGGTGGTTGGGTTGGTAGATTGGTGAGGAGGTGGAGATAAAGGAATATAGGAAGAAATAAAGTATAATGAAAGAGGTAAGGAATATATACTTTAAGTAATCACAATATGATTGAAATAATGTATTCATACTTGCATTTACTGATTTGGTGGGTGAAGGTGGAGGATAATTACTTTGTGAAGAGATTCTAGAGTCGGTGTTGGCAAGACTCACATATTCCAATACTGGAAGGAGAACCAGATGATTTCTTGGGTCCGTGGTTGAATATTTTGTGTCATTTGGATGCTAAGAGGCTTTGGATTCACACTTAAATGAAATAGTTCTCCCAAACTGAAAATGACCAACCCGAGTAAAAATTTTCAAAATTGTATACAAAGTAACTAATGATGATTAGGTAACCGACATCTGTTGAAGAATAACGGGTGTTGGTTAAGGAATAAAAGTCTAGTTTTACTAAAAATAGGAAGATCTTCCTAGATTTGGTGTTATTTCTCATGAGTCCACTTAGGGAAGTGGATTTCTGCTCGAAAAGGTAAGAAGATCATAGAAGAAATCCAATTAGGTTTAGGAAGAAGTCTTAGTTAGTTAGGTCAAGTGGTGACTCAACGATGGGAGTGATGACTCAGTACTGAGAGTGATGACTCAGTCATTGTGAGTTAAATGCCCTTAGAATGGGTCCAGGGTGAGGTGTAATGATGAGGTGGAGGTGTGAGGATGAAAATAACTTAATTAAAATAATTAAATTAATTAATAATGTGAGGATGAATATTAATATGGGATGAAGGGGTCATGATTAATTAAATATATTACGTTAATTGATTGAAGGGGACCAAGGGGAGTGTGACCCAAATTTGATGTCTACACCAAGAGCTAAATTGAGCCTTATTTTAGCTCACACATGTTATAGACAATATTCCTATGCTTCTCCCATGCTTACATCAACATGCCAAAACCCGTACCACTGTCAAATCTCAACAGAACAAGAAACTATTACGAAATGGTGCTACCAATCAACCATCACGTCCCCGACTTCTTCACTTTACTAATAAACCATTTTTTCCTTTAATACGATTTGACATAAATGAATGGATTCCAACACCTCCGAGGTCAAATTTTTATTATTTCACTTTGTTAATTCAAGTAGAAAGGTAAAATAATTTCTAAACATTCTCGCATGCCCAAGTGAGACTTTTAGTCCATTATTTCATTCATTCAAATTTCATATTTTTCATATCTAGGTTTTCTACTCTGTAATCGTTAGTGATCATGTGAATCGCCAATGATTCAATCAATCATCAATGATTTCCCTGTTTTCTTTTGATTACTCAACATCATCCTTCTAACCCCTTTTTCGTTGTTTTCTCTTTTCTAGTGACTTTTTCTTGCATATTTCATGTTTCTAGAGGTTTTTTTCTTGTTGGGTTGCTCTATTGCTAAAATAAATTGCAAAAAAATTAAAAAGGAAGTGTTATTAAGGTGAGTCGTTTTCCCTTCTTTTTTCTTTATGTACGTGCATTTTTTTCTCGTCCTTGTCAAAATCAATCATCCTTTTGGATTTAAAATGAATATTGCACACCACTTTATCATATAACTTTAATTAGGAAGGTTAACTGATTACATTCACATTATCCTCCCTCACACACAACCAAACCACATTAAATATAAAATTTGCATCAAAAATTCCTACCTAGCTGATAAGTTTTTGAATTTCATCACCCAATAGGGGAATTGAATCGGTGTTCGGCTGAGTATAAACAACTTTTTGTTGGTATATTGGCTAAGCACCCAACTCCCCTTATCATTGTGGGACTATGAAGTTAGGGGTAGGCCCCAGATTGTGCCTCACTTGGGCACCAACATAGATATTTTAGCCTCATGTACCTTTGGTTATATCAAGTAATCCATCCATAAATAGTCTTGAAACCATCCATAGACAACCATTTCCTAGGACACCATCACCGTTTTACAAGTTTTATCTTTTCTACATTAATTCAAGATACTCTAAAAAAATTATTTTTCTTGATTTTTCTACTATTTGTAATACACCCACTTAGTTATTTTTCATTTGTAGGTGATTTTGTGTTTATTAATCATCATACTTACAAGAAAAAAATTCCGTGTCTAAAAATGTGAAAAACATGTCTATTCTGCTCAAAGAATATACACCATTAAACCCCACAATCTCAACCAATTATAAATCCAAATCAAGAAATATCCACACCTCAATCTAAAAATCAATGAATTTGGGAGGAAGAAAATGAGCATTATAATGAAAGTATCCGAAAATGCCTTTTAGATTCTACATGCCTACTCCATTGTCAAAGCTCTCATCTATCTCATATAGAAGAGTTAGAACCACCACATTCTCCTAGCTCTCAATCTGCATCATCTGAAATCCCTGATCCTCCTACTCCTCGCTTCTTTGATGGTGGGGATCCCATATTTTTAGATATTTTAGATTCAAACCCCATGGCCCTTAACACTTACCTTGCAGTAAGGGTGTTCAACTTTAACCTTCAATACCCGAACCACCTTTGTATGTTCCTAATCCCTTGTGTGGTTTTTCCCATCTTATTGACCCAACTCAGGAACCCGTCATTCAAAAATTACATCCATATCCACCTCATACTCAACCCGAAACATCTAATGTCATATCTTCCATTCGTATTTTTAGTCTTCATATGATTTCTTCTCAAGACATGTCCACTCAATAACCTACATCTTCACTGATCCTTCCACTAGTTCCACACCTCTTCAAAACAATCCTAATTCTTCTTCATCTACTCCTTCAAGCATCCTCTATCATTCGAGACACCTCTAATTATTTATGTTGGTGTTTCTGTCACTATATCTTAGTTAATCACTAAACCCACAATAACTTGAGGACTTCACCGCCTTCTTATCGAAGTATAGTCACGAATTCGCTAGGTCATATAATGATATTCCTTGTATTGATCCTAATATCATTATATACAATATTGTCATATATCCCGATGCCAAACCCGTTAAATGAAGCTTTGTAAGATGCATCCCTACATGGATCTCCTTATTAAAGAAGAGTTACAACATAATTTATCTACTAACTTCATCGTACCCATTGACTATCTCGCATTGGGTCTCTAACATTGTTCCTGTAACCAAAGCCTCACACAAGTTATGTATATGTATTTATTTTCGAGATCTCAATCTTACATGCCCTAAAGATTATTTTCCCTTCCAAACATTTATTATCTCATCGACCTAACATCTCACCACAAAAATCTCTCCTCATGGATGGATTTTCTAGTTACAATAAAATTTTCATCACTACTAACAATCAACATAAAACATCATTTATCACCCCTTGGGGAACCTTTTACTACCACATTATGCCATTTGGTCTTAAAAAGGAAAGAGCTATTTATCAATGCAACATGACCTATATTTTTCATGATCTCATCCAAAAACATGTCAAAGACTACATCGATGATCTTTTAGGAAAATCTAAATGACACAAAGATCATATTTCTATCCTTGAATCCATCTTTACTCACCTTATTCAATACTTCCTTTGTCTTAATCCTGTAAAGTGTGTCTTTGGTGTTCTCACTAGAAATTTTTAGGATTCATCATATCTATCCGAGGTATTGAAGTAGACCCAACCAAGGTTAAAGAAATCATCAAAATGCCTCCCCATCCAATCTTAAATAATTACATAGCATCCAAGGTAAATTACAATCCATCCAACATTTTATATCACAACTTTCTTATTATTATCAACCATTTCATCATCTTCTCCATAAAGACGTAGACTTTAAATGGGATTCGATTGTCGAAGGCATTGGATGAACTTAAACACTACCTTCTATCACCACTAAAGTGCTTACACCCCTAGTGAAAGGGGAGCATTCTATTTATAAATATCTACTTCATAACATGCCTTAGGTAATCGTGATTTCTCACTATGATAACCAAGGTCATGAATAGGATGTATACTATATCAGTCACCACTCCATGATTACAAAACTTGTTACACTAAAGATAAAATTTTATGTTGTTCCTTATACTTCACCACTTCTAAGTTATGTCATTATCTCCTTAATCACAAGACCTATGTCGTTACTAGCTTTAATCCACTTAAAACCATGAACTCTAAATCATATCATAGTGAATGTATAGCTCGATGGCTTATGCTTATGACTGAGTTCGACCTCAATTTCATATCATAGAAATCTATCAAGGGTCAAAGCTATCACTGGACCAGATTTCTAATGCACCCCTTCCTGATAATCAACTTACTCATAAACATTTTCTAGATGAATCAATTAATCATATTAATGAATAAAAATTTGTTCCTGTCAAAATGACCCTCTTCCGAGTGATGGATCTAAATGCTAGCAAGGGGGAGGGGTCAATGTTGTTCTCATAACACCCTGGGGAATTCCTATTCCACTATCATTTACACTTAATTTCAAATGCACTAATAACATGACAGAGTATGAAGCTTTAATCATGGGCCTTACGACCACTATTCTCCTAGGTGTTCATATCTTAGAAATCTATGAAGACTCACAACTTGTCATCAATCAAGTCAAAGGAGAATATCAATGTAAAAATAAATCTTACAAAAATATAAAGCTAACATTGCTTTTCTTCTCGATGTCTTCAATCATTACACTATCCAAACCATTCTTTGATCCTCTAACAAGTTTGTAGACACTATGGCCTCTTTAGGATCCCTCATTCCACTAGAAACTGAAGAATCAAAAGAAAACACTAAAGTATATGTGGTTTTTCAGAGACTACATCATCCCTCACATCAAAATGAACTCCCTCTCATCGACGTTGTTGATAATAATCCAATTGATCTATGGTATTCTCAAATTTATGATAATATTTATGAATCTAAAATCCCATCCAAATTATCAAGAAATGTTGAATGATCATTTATTTAATGTTTCACCCGCTTTGTCATCATAGGTGGTATCCTCTATAAACATGGTTTTGACGGTATTTTGTTAAGATGCCTTAAATCACATGAATCAATCAAAGCAATCGAATAATTTCATGATGGTATTTGTGGAGGTCATTTTAGTGGAAATGTCATCACTAAACATTTCTTATAGCTAGGGTACTACTAGCCTACTATCAACTAGGATTGTTTTGCATATGTTAAGAAATGCATCAAATGCCAACTACATTCAGATCTCATCCATGTCCCCAGTCAAGCATTACAACCCGCTCATGACTTATGGCCTTTCTCTCAATGGGGTTAGACCTCATCGACACTATCAATCCTAAATCATCTCAATAACATTATTCCATTATCACAGCTCACTGAATATTTCACTAAATGGGTTGAATTTATCCCTTTAACCTCATATAAATCGGGACCCATCACCATAATACATCATATGTTGTTTTGGTGTTCCACATAAACTTGTCACAGATAATGGAAAATATTTTTAAGAAAAAAACTTAAGAAACTCTATGACACGTTCAACATAAAACTCAGCTTCTCATCACCATATTATCCTTAAGAAAATGGAAATTCCAAATCCTCTAACAAAATACTCATTAACATCCTTATCAAAATAGTAGACGATGTAGGAAAGAATTGGCATATCCAAATCTTGATTTCTCTTTGGGATTATCAAACTAGCATCCATACTCCTACATGTGTCATGCCCTTCTCAAATTTTTATTGATCGAGGTTGTCCTACCCTCGAAGTCCAAATTCCTTCACTTTTGTATCATTAAAATACTTTGTACCCGATGAATAATATCAATAAGAGCGCTTATGATAACTTGAGTTATTAGATGGAAAACACATAACAACCTCGTGAATATCATCAATTACATCAAGAACATGTCAAATGATTCTATAATAAACACGTCAAATAATGATAATTTAAAATTGGTGATATTTTTCTCAAATAAAATCAAAATGTCACTACCTTAGAATGGAGTAAACGTGGAAATTTTTCCCCTAATTGGATCATTCCATATGTCATCACTCACAAGTATGGGTTGGGAGCATATCATCTTTCCTCCCTTGATGGTGAACCTGAAAAGGAACCTTTGAATTCCTTGTACTTGTGGGATTTCAATTGTAAAATGATTTATTATCATGATGGAAGTTACATCTAAGATCTTATGCCATTACCAACCATCCTTCTTATTATAGAAATGATTTGAAAGCATGTGGTTATGTGAGTTAAGTGGGAAACTAGAAGGCCCCGTATCGATCAACTTTCTTTTATGTGAGTTAAAGTGAAGCCAATGAATAATGGTGGGTGGCGATGAGACATACATTCATCATAGGACTGTGAGAGTGGCCTCTAGACAAATGTGTTCATTCCAAATAGAAAGTACTTGAAATTATCAGATAACTATATAGAAAGGAAAATACATAAGAGCTTACATCCATTACATAACATCCATGAACAAAAATGAAACAATATAGATATGGATCGAATCAACTATACTCATGCTCATTTATGTTTGTATCCTCATTACATTCATACTCATTACAATCAATGGATCCATTTAGACTACCACAGCTTGATCAGACCGAAGTCATACATCATAGTCAGGGATCATGTCCTTCATCCATACAAAGAAAATTTATATCCCAGCCCCTTAATACATTAATCCATCATATAACCTCTACCCAATCCCATAGAGTCCTTGTAATATATCTAGAACTCTCTCTCTCTCTCTCTCAAGTCTATATGTCTCTCTTCTTCTCTGATCCTTCATCATCATCCTCTCTCTTTCTCTCTTCTATGGGTGCTTGTATATATAGGCATCTAAAGTGCCAATGCCTCCTTTTGCGGCCTCCTATATTGTTGCCAAGCATCCATATGGGCTTTCCATGGGAACATGTTCCTTTAGGTATGGGCTCTTCCACATTCTGCCATGATGGTCTCCTATGTGCACCTGCTCTCCCAGCATGGGCTCTACATGTTCTGACATGATGGTCTCCCATGTGCACCTCCATCACTAAGCATATTCCTTTTTGGGCCCCATGCGGCTAGTGACACCTTATTTGCTTCACATGTGTGGTCGGGTCCCTTCTTTCCTTGTGTCCTATCTAAGACACCAAATATGGCTAAGTCCCAAAACTTGGCTCTGGGCTCTGTCCATGCGTGCCTTATCCTATGTGCCCTTCTTCTACTAGGCCTTACACGCTTTCTTCTTACTTTGCCCATCCTTCCTCCAATCCTTGTGTGCCTGCGCCTCTACGCCTTGGTGTACTTAGTCAATATTTTAGGGGCCCAACATCACCCCACACTATGCATGTTCTCCATCCATGGGAACACTTCTCCACTGGATAAAGGAACCAAGATGTAGTCTAATATTTTGCAAAAAGAATAAGGGAATGAAAGATTGGGAGAGAAGAAAGAATGGGGAAGGGATGGCATTAACTCAGCAAGCTAGGAAAATCCCTCTGCAAGTCGGCCTCCAACTTGTTCCATGCATCGACCTCGCTTTGTGCTTTCTGACTAGAGGTCACCGAATAGGGTGCTTACCTCCTCAAAACTTAGTCCATTTCCTGGGTGCCCAAAGTGTCAACAACCTTCTCCAACTCCTTGCCTAGGTCTTCAAGCGCATCCATCCTCCTGGTGATCTGTGGGTATAGTTCCTTCAACTAGTTTTTGATTGAACCCCTTAAGGTTTCAATGGCCTCAGACTTCCTTTCAACCTCGGCAAGGACTTTGTCCCTTTCACCCTATTTCCTTTATTTTCTCCTGGAACTCCTTTAGCTCTGCTTCGTGAGTGGTGACCAAGGTGCTTGCTACCCTATCCCTATCTATGCAATTATCATACATGGCCTCGGCAGATTGGGCAGCAATCTTAACATCTGCAAGCACCTTTCTATACTCAAGTAATGAGTGCTACCACTTTCAACTTTTCCTCTTTCTCCAAGTGTGTTGCCACTTCTTCTATGGACTCAGGGCCAATGGTTGTCTCTCCATGGTGAGGATGCACGTCAGATCTTCTAAGCATTCAAGAGTGGACCCATACTTCTACGCGGGTGGTGCTAGGTCTAGATGCTTCAATATAATGGCACTCTTGATAGACTCCACCTTTTTGTATACCTCTTGCACCTTTTCCTTTTCATCCCTTAGCTCGTGATTCAGCTGTGCATTGATCAACTCTTCTTGCTTCAAGCTCTTAGTCTTCTCGGTCGCTCCTCTTCCTTCTTTTCTAGCTTTTCCTCTAGAACCCTTATTTTGTCATTTCTCACAAAGAGCCTAGCCTCAGTCTCAGTCTCGACCATGACCTTGTTGAGTGCATTATAGAGCTGCTCATCCGAGAGTTGTTGGGCATTTACCAAGGATTGGCTCCCTTAGACTCTAGCACTATTCATGATTTCCCCCTCTACATACTTGAAGTCTGGCTCATCAATATGGGACTCAAACACCCAAGAGAGCATCTTCCTTGTCTGGGGTATGTGCCCTTCTTGTCAAATGACTCCATGGCTAGAAGCCTTTCCATGGGTACAGTGCACTGGAAGCACACATGCGTAACACCTTCTTTTGGTCATCAACATAGTTCATGACTTGTCCTCCTCATTGCATCAAGGATCCTCCTTCCCGAGTGCGTGCCTTTGGGAAACTCACCATTAGACTAGGACCTCCTCCCATTATCTTGCTCTTTCTCGATGTTTTCCTCCTTACCTTCCTCCATCATACTAGGTCAGTGTTGTGCTCCAATTCTTGTTCTACCAAGGCCTCGATTATTTTCATTGCCTCTCTTTCTGCCACCTCGGTTACTTGCTCCTCCTCTGTAAAGCTTATAGGTTTCTGCTCCTACTGCACCAACCTCCTCACTTCTTCCCATGTCTGGGTGCCTTCCTCACCCTAGCTACTCTTGCGCCATGTGAACATGAACTCCTGTTTCTCTTCTCCACTCTCTTCTCTTGAATCATACATGCTGAAGATAGGTGGCTCTTGATCTCTTTCAGGCTCATCCTCCCTTTGTCATCTTCTTCATTATCATCATCCTTTCCACCTATGTATTTCTCAAGCTATCGGTCTCCTCTCGAGTCAAGCTTCCTCTTCTATCCTCTACTTTTTCTGAGAGGTGACTCTTTGGCAGGGGATTCACCTTCTCTACTTCCTCTGGTGACTTCTCTTTGGTGAGGGGTTTCTCTAGTGCCTCTTCTTCTGGTGTCTTCTCCTTTATCAGGGATTTCTTCCTACATGCATGTATATGTGCTAGGTTTGGTGCTTGCGCTTGAGCATGCTTACTATCTGAGAAATCTACACACTTGGTGCTTCTTCTTCTTCTCTTTCCCTCTTCTTGGTGTGGGCTTCTTTCTACCCATGGGATCTTCAGGTATGGAGACATCATTCTCTAGGTATGTGCCTTTCTCAAATTTGGGCCTTATGTGGAGGTATACGCATGCCGTGGATCCTCCTCTATAATGGGAAAGGTCATGGGCCTTGTCATTTGAACTTCATGCGACACGTACCTCTCTCTCGTACGTACACATGCTTTTGCCATTGGGGGTAGATCAACCCTTTGTACATTTCCTGTGGTCCGGTCTAGATTACAAGGTCCAGCTTCAACTTCTTGGATTCTTTGAACCTGTTTACTCCCTGCTTGGAAGTATTGAGTTGTGAAGGTGAAGGGGAGCTTGCACCATGGGCTCCATGTCTCATCTGTTAGTCTGAATCTACCCAGGTAGAAATGTTGGTACACCACAAATTCAGCTTCTCCCTTGGTGGTCATTGGTAGTTGTTTGGGAATCCTCCATTCCACCCCAAACGTGTTCCTCAGGTGCGTATACCATTTCTCAGAGTGCTTGCCTTTGTGCATGGTCGTCATAGTGTCACAGGCGTATTTTTCAAATCTCTTTGTGGGTGAAGGGCCCTCAGTAGGGTACTCCCACATGAACTTGTCGATGCATCAGGTACTCCAATCTCTAAAAACACAATGGTTAGTAGGACATTATTGAAGAGGATTTTGTCACCTTCCTTCGTGCAGCTGACAATCTCCTCGTGATGAATGCAGACAAGTTGTAGATGGTGCCCTCTGAAATTTTCCTACAAACATGCAACCATGGCTTATTGACCTGGGTCCATCTCTCTGGCCATTTAACTTTGTTCACGGATGTGTGCCATCTTCATTACCGGGTCCTCGATATCTGTGATATCATAGTACCTTGACCCCTTTTTGTATGCATAGGTGGTGATAGTTTCCTTGATTGCCTCTTTGTCACCTAAGTCATCCTCCAAACTATCTCCTTCACATGAGGCTGTGAAATGTGAAATGAGTTGAGGAGTAATGTGCATCTTGTGCCCTGCAAAAGTGGAAGTAGTCTTCATGCATGCGTGACATCAGCCATTGATATAGGCACTCAGGCTTCCCAAAGTAGGGAAACTCAAAGAGTTATAATAACCCTGCCTTCTCCATCTTGACCTTCACATCATCGTTATAGATGGGAAAGCCCTCTAGTGTCCTTTTATTTGTTGGGCACACTAACTCCAGTGCCATCTCCTTCTCGATTGTGCTTGTATGATGATTGTAGTCATTTATAGACATGTTTCTTAGATGGGACTCCCACTCCTTCCCCAACAATACTCCATCTGGGTACTGCATTTCTGCATACCACTCTTCATTTGTACTTGTGTCAGTTTCTTGTTGCTTGGCCTTGCCCTTGCCCTTTCCCTTCTTAGGTGTGCTAACTGGTTTCTTGGGTGCCATTGTCTAGGTCCTCTTATCACTTCAATCACTCCTTGTTACTCTGCTCTTCCACTTCTTCCAACCTTAGATCTCAAAACTTGTGAAAAACCCTCTTAAACCCATGCCCTAGTTTGTCAAACCCTAACTGGGATACTCCTTTCACAAGACGATGCCTTCTCACAACTTCCTTATGCCGTGAAATCCCTTCCTTCTGGTTCATAAATCCAAACTAGTTACTCACGCTTCAACCTCTCAGATTTTTCTTCACACGGATCAGCTTTTGGAAGCCCTAGTTTGCAGAGGATGCAAAAGTGCTTCTTTCTCTCTCTATTCACAAAGTGAAAATGAAAATGCCTCGACCCTTTATTTATAGCTTTTCCACTTTGTAACATTAAATGCTACCTTACCTACCACCGTACATTAACACTTAATGTGGATTTTTCAAAAAAGCCAAAACTTTTCACACCTTTACACTCCCATGCCTGCCCAACCTTGCGAGACAATTTTCTAACCTTAAGTGCAAACCCAACTTTTGTGCATTCACTCATGCCAACCTTGTGGAAAATTCTCCAACCCTTTGTGCAACCAAACCATCTAGATAGGAGATCTTTGCGCGTGTACCCCCATGCCCAGAAGGCACTTCTTCTGTCATGATTTTTCTCTTACCTACCTCATGTTGCTTATGCGCTTCTTCTTATCTTGTATGTGGATCCCCAATGTAGCATTTTCCTGACACCCACCATTCTTTTTCACCTTTTCCTTGCATGTACTTTCTTTCACAGGGCCATTCAACCGGGCTTTGCAATCCAATCCTTCCTGGTGCTTCACACTTCAATTTCTTCCACCTTACTCCACCCCACACTAAAATGATGTGTGGTCCTCTCTGCACATATACAACTTCACTAGAGAGTAATGAGATTACCGGTGCCCAAGGCACAACACAAAACAACAATGAGAAAGGGAAACACAAGAAAGAAAACTGCTCAAGAGAAAATCCTAAGCTAACTGGCAATACTGCCTTATTGACAAACACCAAGAAGACTTATTTATAGTAGGGCTTCAGCCTACTCCCATTGAAGTGTCTGGAAATCTTGTCCCATCCAGTGCTTGTAACTGGCACACCCGAATCAAGGATGTACGAGATGGTGTAAGGACCCAACCAATGCACTTTCAACTTCCCAGGATGGTGCAAGAAACTTAGAATCATACAGTAAGACCATCTGCCCAACCTCAAACTTCTTGTTCTGATGTGGTGATCATGCCATGCTTTCTACTTTGCTTTTCTGTGGTTTGGCTCCACCTAGCAAGTGATCATCTTTCATCAGCTTCATCAGTTCATCAATTCTTTCTTCCAGCACTTGCTCATCAGCCAGCCCTCCTGCGTGCGCTATACGTAGAGAAGGTAACATGAATTCAATTGGCGAAGGACAACTTCCACATGCCAAACACCAATTGAAATGGTGTGGCTTTGTTCACCTTTTATAAGTTGTCTATAAGCCCATAACATAGTTGATACCTTGTCATCCCAATCTTGTCTCTCGACATCACAGATCTTAGTCAATGTGTGACTAAGTATTTTGTTAAATGCCTCAGTGGTTCCATTTTCTTGAGGGTGATAGGGAGTAGTTTTGTGATGAGCCACCATGAATTCTGCTAATAGGATCCTCATGGTCTCATTCAAGAAATGTGTACCCCTATCGTTGGTTAAACTTAAAGGGCATCCATACCTCGTGATAATGTTCTCCCAAAAATCTTGTTATTGTAGCTTGTTGTCTGAGTCCTTAGTTGGGGCTGCCTCTGCCCACCTTGTCAGATAGTCCATGCAAGTGATCACATAGCGTGATCAGTCCTACGTGTTCTTTGGTGTAATAGGGCCTACAAAGTCTATTGCCCATTTTTCAAAAGGTTTAGTGCTAGGGATAGGGCGCAAGGCATTTCATCCCTCCATCCTGGCTTTCAATGCGCTGACAATGGTCACATGCTTTACAATACTCCTTGTAATCCTTAAATAGGGTCTCCCACCACAATCCTGCCATTAATATCTTACGTGTGGTGGCATCGCCTGCATAATGCCCACCTGCACTTCCTCCATGCGTGCTTCCTCTATGATGGTGAGGCTCATGCTCTAGTACACACCTACGTAAAACTTCATCATGCCCTAGTTTGTATAAGTCCCCACTGATCAACATGTAGGGTGTGGCGCATATGGCTAGTTGCTTTCTCTCTAATGTCTTCATCCCTTCTGGTGCCATACCCATCTTAAGGAACACAACAATATCCTCCAAGTCTGAGGGCGTGCGCCATAACCTAAACAGTTGTGCATCGGCATGGTATCTTCAATGCTCTCTGCGTGTCCTCTCCTGAATCAATCCTAGACAAATGGTTAGGTCAGAATTACTCTTGCCTGGTTTGACCACTACGGTGAACTCAAATTCTTGGAATAACAACACCCACCGACATATGCGCCCTTGTAGGATGGGCTTGTTCACCAAATATTTTAATGCCATGTGGTCAGTGTAGAAGATAAAGGGAGTTTCCCAATAGATACTTACCTAAACTTATGAAGTGCGTAGATCATAGACAATGCCTCGCTCGGTTGTAGTATAATTTTGTTTTGGTGTCAACTTCTTGCTTGCAAAGCATAGGGGGTGATCAACAATTCCTTCACTAGGTTATGTCAAGCACTACCCCAATGGCCATTCAGAGGCATCCACATGAACATGGAAGGGCTTGTCCCAAGAAGGAAAATGTAATATAGGCGTGGTGACAAGCCTATCCTTCAATGTGTCAAATGCCTTCTATTGTGCCTCTCCCAGTGAAAGGCACTTTTATGCCTGAGAAACTCTTCTAAAGGCATGGCGATCTTTGCATACCCCTTGATGAACTTTGATAGTAGCCCGTGTGTCAAGGAATCCATGCACTGTGCTTTGACTAGTTGGCTCCCCTAATCCCACAATCACTACAATTTTGGTAGGATCCACCAACAAGCCTTCTTTGCATATGATGTGCCCCAACAAGGGTCCCAAATGGGGTAGAAAATACACACTTCTTGATGTTGAGGGATATCCTCAACTGCTGACACCTTTCAAACATCAACCCATAGGTTGTCACAATGGTCCTTGACCAGTCCATACATGGTCCAATCATCAAGGTATACTTGGAGAAACTTGTGGATGAAGTCTGGAAAGCCTATACTACAATGTGAGAACACAGTGGGCACATTCTTCAACCCAAAAGGCATGACCATATAGGAAAAACTTCCCCACTCGGTGGTGAAAGTTGTCTTTCTTTGGTCTTCCTTTGCAATCCTCACCTGGTGATAGCCTGAGAACCCATCCGTGAAAGAGTAGACTTTGCGCCTACCACTCCTTCCAAGATCTCTTCAGTAAATGGGGTTGGAAAAGGATCAATGATACATACTGCATTCAAATCCTATAATCAACACATATCCTTATCCTCCCATCCTTTTTGATACTAATCACCATTGGACTTATCCATTTTAACTCCTCCATAACTTCTATGATTCCTGACTCTATCATCTTGTCTATTTCCTCCTTGACCTTTTACACATAGATTAGGATTCATTCGGTATGGTCTCTTCTGACCGGCGTGCACCTTCCTTTAACTTAATTCTCATTTCCCCAAGGAGTGGTGACATGCCTTTGAGCTCATGATACCCACGTGGGAATAAATCCTCAAACTCATGTAAAAGATCAATGATCTTAGAGACTTCCTTCTCGACCAATAATCTCTAATGATAGCTTCCTTGGGTTCGCCTCGACCCAATATTAACCTTCTTTGTCTTTAAAGGCTCATGATAGGCATGCGCCATCTCATCAACACTATCCATCACTTCACGTGAGCCTAGAGAATGGTTAACCTCCAAATTTTCCATCTCTTCACCATCTATGACATAGACCATCTTGCCTTTTTCTTTTCTACACACATGCTCAACTATACCTCATCAGATTCATCTTCACCAAATTGTCCACCCAAACATGGCTCTCCTAGAAATTCTACAAGCCTATCCTCTACCTTGGCACTATCCCCCATCGTAAGGTGCACTTGACCTCCTATAATGCCTTATCCACCGATGGTTTGGTGCTTTGATACTCAAATGTTTGGATGAGATCATCAGCCACTAGTTCTTACCAATTCCTTGTTTGGTGGTGTGTCTCAGAGTGGATGTACCATGTGCGTGTGTAACCCTGTAGTGTAGAATATAGTTTGTGGATCCTAGAGGGATGGTGGAAAAGCTTCCGTGCCTTCTCTCCATACTCTCTCACAGGCTTGGATGTGGAAAGAGGTGGGCTCACTACCATGGTAGTCTTTGATGGTGGTGGGTGCGTTGCTTCTAGAGAACCAGACAGAGAGGGAAATTCTCACCTCATGCCACTCTAGAAGGTTATCTGATGTGTTTCCCACCAACGTGCAATAGTTCCTAGTAGGACGTAACTTAGCATCCCTCTTCATTCCTTTTCCTCCTTCCATTGAGCTTCCATCTTCTATAAAAAGATCTCAGGGAAGGCTCCTCCTGAGTACTTAGGTAGCTCCTTTCCTCCTAGGCACCTTGCCGGATAGTGTGTGCCTTTGTCACCTTTGTCACCGATCCTCTCAAGTGTCATCGATTAACTCATAGGTTCCATGCCCAATTATCACATGCTATACTGGTGGTGTCACTCACCGACTGAGCATCCTCAAACTGGATAACTCCATTGGTAGGATGGATTATCTCTGGATCCCTGATTGAGCACACATATATCCTATCCAGGACCTCTTCTCCCAAAGGTTCAGTATAGGGTGTTGACTTCCCATCCCTAGGGGTATGATGACACGTTCCTCCTCATTTTCAAAGCTGATGTACCCCTTGTTGAACCAAAGATCTGCATTGTTCTTATAACACCATGGGTGCCCAAGTAGTCTTTGGGAAATTTTGCCTCAGTGAGTGCTAAGACTTGAAGTCCCCAGTAAACTTGGCTCCCTGAATGGTGATAGTTGCATCCTTTAAGACACCTATGGGCATTGCCTTTGTTTTTTTTTCCATATACAACACATTTGAAGATGGTTGTAATGTAGGCCTTCCCATCTGATGCCAAGCATCCAAAGTGAGAACATTGACCTCCATGCCTATGTCGATGAGGATATTGCTAAGGAGCCATCCATCCATGACCGCATTTAACGTGATCTCCTATCATAGTCAAGGTTGTGAGGGGAAGGTTTGCATGCAAGACTTTCCTCTCATGCTCTTCTCCCATGCGTGGTACCTTCTCTCTCAACCATGCTCCTAGCAAGGGAATAATATTCTCTTGCCTTAGCATCTTACATACCTCCTTGACCTCATCAGGTCATCTTTTGGCACCTCGACCCTCCTTCTTTTCTCTTCTCTCTGGATTTCTCCTTTAGACACTAGATTTCTCCTTGTAAACTCGAATCATGTCCATGGTATCTTGATATACCTCTTTTTGATGCGTAGGGTCTAGGTACCTTCCATGTACCACTTCTTCCCTTGAAACTAGGTTCTTTCCTTGGCATTTCCTTTGCGTGCGTGGCCTCTGCTCTTGTGGTTACCAAAATAGGTTCCAAGCCTACATCATCGTGCTACTCGTGGCATCCATTGGGTGTCACCTTCTTAATGCTTACCATTACGTAGTGCCCTTGTCTTTTGGTGCTGTTGACTCATATGCTCAAACAACTCAGGGCACTCCTCATACTTGTGCTTCTTTCCACACCATGAGCACTGCAATAAATCTAGGCACTCACACTTGTAGTGGTCTGTAGACCCACAATTAAAATAGGTTCCACGTGGGAACTCACTTCTTCCTCCTCCAGTGGTTACCATGACCATGAGAATCCTCCACAAAATCCTCTTCCACATGTGCCTCCATCTATGTGCTCCTCATAACATTGATCATCACCTTTAGAACTACTAGCAATGTTGGTCTAGCGCACCCCATGATCAATGGCTTCATGGATCTAGTCAATGATTCTACAATCCTTAGTATCATGGGTTGTAGAGGTGTAGATTTATAGTAGTAGGACACATTCTTCGCATCACATCGTGCTGCAATAGGGGACATCTACTCGCATCATGGTCCCCATGAAAAATCTCACAATCTATTGCTATGGTGTGTACTGTCCTCTGGGGGAAATTATCCTTGACATGCCCCTCTACTTCACAATATATACACCATAACCCACTACGAGTCTCATGTGCTGAGTTTTAGACAAACTTCTCAACTACTTAGCCATAGCAGTGATTTGAGCCTCCAAAAATGGGCTAACACTAGTATCAACACTTCCCAATAGCCTCGCACAGAGCGGCCTCCAATGCTTCACGTGGGTCTATGAAAGTTTTATGAGATAAAGCTCTTCTGAAAGGTGTTATCAACCCCCAACAAACCATTGAGCATGTTGTGAAGGGTGAATGTCATATGAAAATTTTGATAGGAGAGTCTTAAACCATGCGTCATACTCCACACACTCTCTGCCATTCCTTGTTGAATCTCCTTCAGGGTGTTGATGCTCTTTTGTTCAAACTTCAGGAATGTGGAATTCTACTAGGAAGGCATTCTTTAAAGTAGTATAATCCACCACCGTTTGATGAGGGTCATATTTCCTATACCAGCTATGTGCGTGCCCTTGCAACGTCATTACAAACTGACTTGCCTTCCACTCTGGGCTAGTGATCCCTTTCACGTGCCATAGCAACTCACACTTGTGAACATGCTCTGTAGCATCTTCAATACCTCTATAATCTAGAAAATGTAATGACATCTCAAAGAAAACTTGAGGGGGTTGTTGGGGTCCTTGTCCTCCTGAGCCAGATCCTTGGTTTCCTCCGGTGTTTCCTCCCCATCGGATCCACCAGCCCACCAAGTTCTGTTCCTCCTGATCCACCAGATCCACCAGGTCCACAGGTCTGTTCCTTGATCCCAAGATCCATCCAGATCCACTCATCCTCATCCACCGGATCCACTAGGTGTATTAGTCATGCCAAGGGTCCCCACAGTCCCACTAAACTATATGCCGATGGTCTGTGATGATGCCCCACTACCAATAGTGTACCCCGTGCCACTCCCAGATGTGAGACCGAAGGTTGGTGTGCTTGCTCCTTGTCAAAAATCCCTCCAAAAACTAGAATATGTGTAGCCATAGAAGTCCCAAATGAGAAATTATATCTCTAGGTGCAGATCGGTCACTCCCACCGATACCAACTTGGCAACAATATTCTCCCCTTGATCTGGAAAGCCAAGCACCAAGGTTTGGTCACTAGGTGGGTTTAGATATGTGCCAATGGATCTTCTCTCTCTCACATGATGAACTCTCATCAGAAGCTGAAGGGGTCTCTCTTACGTGCTTGCCAAGATGGGGTAGCATAGACTACTCAGGTTCCACGTCCTCTGTGAACCTCAAATCCTTCTTGTAACATCTACCTCCATATATCCATCACACCTGTAACCTCGCATCATCTAGCAATCTCCCTTTCATGTGCTTCACTATACCTGAGTCGTCTCTCCTCCCTTTCCTTTTCCACCACAAAATCTGCCATCTTCCCCCACCCTAGCTTCCTCACCTAGCACTAGAATGGTTTAGCGGCCATTGGAAATGCCTCTAAACCCAAGGTAACAATCAAAATCTTCATTGCCAAAGGGATAACATGTAGAAATGATCCTCTGGGCTCCTGTAGAAACTCAAACTCAGCAACTTCGGACAAGAGTATGTAGAAATAGCGTACTCAGAGTGTAGCTAGCCAACACACCTTTCCACCAATGATCCACAACATGGGTCCACGTCAGATCTACATCTTGTAGTCTCTGGTATTCTTCTTGGGTCCACACATGTGATCTATAATACCAAGCTTGATCTAGATGCATATGTTGAGAGCCATTCATATAGTTCTACTGGGAAGCAATAGAAAAATGTTTCATATAACTCATGGTAGAGGTTCTCTTCTACCCATCTACGTGCATCAAACTCAGACCCAGTGTTGAATCTCTAAGAAAATTCATCCTCCATGCTCTTGAACCATGATTCAACACTTTCCAAAGTTAAACACTCTGTCATTACTCATTATAGATCAAGATGCATGCCATTTCCCACTACAACTTTGAAAAGAGGTCCTGGAAATGGAACCAAGATGTAGTCATTTTTACACCCACTAGAAGAACAAGGGAATCCCATGTGCACCTGGCCTATCACCCAGTGGGAACTGGGTGCTCACCGAGGCATGCGTGGGCACCGAGTCTCTCTTTTATGTGAGTTAAGTGGGAAACCATCATCTAGATCAGGAACTTAATGAATAATGGTGGCAATGAGACATACATTCATCATAGGACTCAGAGTGGCCTCTAGACAAATGTGTTCATTCCAAATAGAAAGTACTTGTAGATAATAGATAACTACAGTAGAAAGGAAAATACATAAGAGCTTACATCCATTACATAACATCCATGAACATAGAAATGAAACAATATAGATATGGATCGAATCAACTATACTCATGCTCATTTATGTTTGTATCCTCATTACATTCATACTCATTACAATCAATGGATCCATTTAGAGACTACCACAGACTTGATCAGATCAAAGTCATACATCACAAAGGGATCATGTCCTTCATCCATACAAAGAAAATTTATATCCCAGCCCCTTAGTACATTAATCCATCATATCACCTCTACCCAATCCCATAGAGTCCTTAAATATATCTGTAGAACTCCACTCTCTCTCTCTCTATTCTCAATCTATATGTCTATCTCTTTTTGATCTTGATCCTTTCATCCTCATCCTCTTCTCTCTTCTGTGGGTGCTTGTATATATAGGCATCCTGAAGTGCCAATGCCTCCTTCTATGGCCTCAGATATGTTGCCAAGCATCCGTATGGGCTTTCCATGGGAACATGTTCCTTCAGGTATGGGCTCTTCCACATTCTACCATGATGGTCTCCTAGGTGTGCCTACTCCTCCAGCATGGGCTCTGCATGTTACGACATGATTCCTACACTCCCTTCTTGTACTAGGCCTTACATACTTTTTTATTACGCACCCATCCTTCAACTAAGCTTTTCATGCCTACGCTCCTTGGTATACTTAGTCAATATTTTAGGGGCCCAAGAGGGCATTTCTCTATGAAACCGTTGAAAAGGAGAACCCTCTTCCCACGTTGATCTACACATACATAAATCCCCTTTCATGTCCTAGGAAGGTACAACCACATCATTCCACTCTTTGACTAAGATCTTGTGTAACAACCCATTTAATATTTATTGTTAAGGCTACAAATGCAAGTGCTTTCACATTTTCTTATACCCATCACGTATGTATCAAATCCAATCAAGGAAATCATTTCATTTTTACCCTATCTCATTAGTCATATTTTGATAAAATCCATCATGAGATCACATTTTAAGTCATGTCATACACAATCATTTAATCTCTACTTAAACATTCCATCACATTTCATAAGAATACTTAACATTTTTAAAGTTAACATTTTCTATCACTATATCTAATACATCTACATTAAACTCACATGTCAACATCTACATAATCCAACGCATATAAAATCACACAAATCATCCATCATGACATCAACAAGTGAAAACTAAATAGAACAAACAATCACCATTTATATATAATCAAAGTCTAGAATACATCATCAAAGAGTCTCAATACACCATATGTATCGAAGACTTCACAAAGAGAAGTATACATATCAAATCCCTAAAAACAAGATACATATCATCACTATCTAGTAAAATGGATATCATCTATAAAATCACTAACTCAGATAGCACTCCCAAGACCACCACGAGCACCTACATGACAACCGTTAGCTCTATATCACCACTTGGCTCCTCCCCAATCTCCTAGGAAGTGACCCACGCTACTGCACTCATTCTAGGTGTTTCTCCTCTATGAGCAAGATGATCCACATAAAAAGTGGAAATTGAAAAACTGTGTATCACCATATCCTCGTAATATGCCAACTCAGCCCTCAAAGACTGATAATGAGCATACTTGATCATACCATGTGCTCCCATCTCCCAGGCCGCTTAGCCTCGTGCCTAGCTATTTGTCAACTATGTGTCGATATAGAAGACCCCATAAAGCCTAGGGCCTTCCTTAGTGCATCTCTCTTTTTGGTGGTATCAATCTTGATCTAATATATCCTAATTCAAATGAATCTTGAGCCCATCCCACTCGGTCATTACATTGTCTTGATCTACAATCAATGCATCTTGAACTCCCATTAGGTCATCTCTATCTCTCCTAGTATTGTCTCTTTCTCTTCCTCTCTGTCGTGGCCTTCTCGGTAGTAAAATGTACCACTACAACTTCCAAATCCCCATCTACATCCTCATCCTCCTCACCCTCATCATCACTAATCTAAATAGTCTATTGTGTTCCCTCAACTCAAGCATGTAACCTCCTCACTCTTTCGCCACTCAAGTCCTCTCAAAATACCTAAGCACTCGAGTCCACCAAGGTCCATACTCGGTTGTGACCCCTACATCATCTATCGACACTATATATCCATCATCATTTGGGCCCATGGCCCCACACTCCTCAATAATCATGAAAGGTCTACCCACAACTTCCTTGGGAGTCTTTGTATCTCCCTCCTCTCATCTATATTATAGAAGATCCTCAGAACATCCTGTACTAATAAAAAATTATGTCTAACATGACTGAATCGAACCATCTCATATTCACCCCTCTCTATGAATGTACCCATGTGTCTCGATGTGTACCAACAAGCTCGTGATCATACTCAATGTAATCATGAAAATATAAGTAAGGTCTCCAAATGACATCTCCAATTTGCAGCCATGTCACCATGTCCCTGTAATAACTCACTTTCCTCTTCCTCTTCGATCTACCCATATCCTTCCTCCACCTCATAAAGTATGCATGTCTATCTCCTATCCCCCATGGTAAACCATGTGGTCGAGCAATAGATATGTGCTTGTATGCCCAACACTGTAACAAGAAATCAATATCAATCCCATACCTCTTGTGAGCCTTCTAGGCCCACAAATCTTGGTATGTCGAGCAAGTAAATTTTTTTCCCACTCGAACACTATCGATGGTCCATCATCTCAGCTACAACCCTAGTCATCATCCAAGGAAACCTACCTCCTCCAAAATCAAGCATGGTAAAACATGATATGACCATCGTCATTGTCATCATCCTAGTACATCCCTCCCTTAATGGAAAATACAAATCCCGATATAAAAACCCTCCTAAATTTACTTCACATCATCTCGCCTCATCCCCATATAATATCCTCATAGAATATAATCTCTCTTACTCCTCAATAGTATAAATACCCTCCCCACGCACTAGTAGTCTCATAATCTGATGTGCATTCTCCATTGTAGTAGTTATAACTCCTATGGGTAACAAAAAATTATAGGTGGAAGGATTCCATCTCTCCATCAATGCCAACATCAAGCCCCAACATCTATGCACTCTCCTATAATCCCTCATGCCTCACAAACTAACTACCTCAACATGCTCCCAAAGTGCTCATCTCGACATGTCAACCGTACCTCATCCAAAATGATAGGGATCCTATCACAAATCATCAACTTCATGTCCACCTACATACACAAACACATAAACAAACATTAGCACACATATTAACATCAAAACATTCAAAAAAATTCATAAAAAATTAAAACTACCACTTAAAATAAATCAATTAACTTTACCAGTTGAATTGTTGGTAATTGCATGAATCACCAATGATTCCTACAATTCCTATAATTGAAGTTTGTACACTACCATACACCACCAAAACCCTAAAAATCTAATTCAAAAATCAAAATTCAATCAAATTTGAACAAAAATGAGCATAATCAAACATACCTCTACCTATGTGGGCTTCGATACCTCTTTGGAGGATGTCATTGCACTCAAAACATGTCTTTCTTGCTCTTTCTTCTCTCTTCCATTTGTCTAGATTCATTTTTACAAATGAATTCTTCACCGCTTAAACCACCTTTTATAGGCCCCAAATCAATTTTACCCTAAATTGTTGACGATTTGTTCAATCACTAGCAATTCATTCAAAAGCATCCGTGATTAGTGTAATCGCTAGTGATTCGCCTATTTTACACACTTATCAATGTTTTATCAAAATCAAACACTTTATCACCTTTTTTAGCATGTTACCTCCTTCAAAGGACCCAAATCCTAGAAATATTAAACATCGAACACAAAAATAAAACTTGGGATATGTCATACATCTATGGGATGCGAGCCCTTTGGCCCCCCATCACTTGACCTCCCCATCCTTTTCACCTACCTTCAAGGATCATGTGTCTATATGCATCGAACTCATTGGTTTCCCCTATCACTTGATCCCATGGTAGCATAAGTCATTTAAGTACCCCTTTGGGCTAGGGAAACTTTTTGATGAAATGTGTGTCACACCTGTCAAATCAACCTATCAAATTGGTGTTCCTTACATTGCACTACAATCAACCCATTTTGAGGAGGGATTAGCCATAAAATCAAATTGTCATTATTTTTGTCTATCACTTTTCTAACATAAAATTACTAGACAAAAGGGAAAATGTAAACACGTAAAATTTACACCCTTCATCCCCTTCATCGTTTATTAATCCAATTCTTCATCTTATCCTAAGTCATAAACCCTTTATCTTATTTACCACACATAAATATCCGTTCTACGGTTGTCAAATGTACATTCAACCATTTAGCCATCCTAAAACCAAAATTAAAAAAAGAAAAACCACATTTAAATTATTCCATAACCCCCTTAACCATCACAACTCATCCCTAACAACTTAGAAAACTATTTACCCAAACACAAACCAAAACAACTTCATTTGGAAGTGGTTTTAACCAATTTTCCACCCTAAATCCTGAAAAACCTAGATCATTGGTGATTCAGGTAATCGTCAAGAATTATAAATAATAGTTTTACAGCCTTCATCCAAGATCCTCAATTTGAATCTCGAGCCCCTACTTTTGACATTACACTCCAAAGCATCCTGCACGTCATCACTTAGCACCATAATATCAAAATTATCATCAAGTGACATTATGAATCATCATCAAACATTTTCAAGACATTTCAAAGCCTTTGTGGATCAGCCTTTCACCATTCAAGTTACTGATTGCATCATCCATCTCGGATCATCTTTCAAAGCAAGGTTTTAGGCATCTTTTAGCTTCATTTCAGCCTCTCGGGTATTCTTTTTGTGTTATACCATCTCTTTAACATCATTTTCAGCTATATGTTCCTCCGAGACACTAGTCGAAACTTCAAACACCTAACTTTATTAAACTATTAAAATCACTGAATCATAAATAGTAATTGACCTAATCGCCAGTGATTCCTATCAATTTTACCCCTTTGTCAACTATTATCATTTTTTTTATCAAATTTATCATATTTATCATATCATGCCTGTTGCTTCTAACATGTTTTTAAGCATGGCTCACTATTAGATGGAAATTGGTGGTCAACCACACAAAATCACAAGCATTTATTCACGTCCAATAGTCTAAAAAAATTCTCTGAAACAATTTGAAATCCTTCACAATTGAATGCGTGTGTAATCGATTTGATGAACTGAACAGGACATCAAATATCAAATTGAATTCTTACACGAGATCGAATATGAAGTTCATGAATTATGGTATGATTAATTTGAACGTATAAATATTACATCCACACTTTCCTAGGCCACATTCAAAGTTGTATAGGGCCTACCATTTAGTCTTGAATTCTAGTCTTCTTTACCTATTATTCTTGTATCTATCTATCTCGTATCTGTTTATCATTTATCACTTATCCATTACAATTCACTTGACTGATTTCTAAAGCGAGATGAAATCCTTCGAGGAAGACCTTTGGATTCCTAAAATTGGCCTTTGCTGAGCAACTCGCCTACTATCTATCTAATCCATTTTATTTAGTATATTTGAGCACAAGTTTCTTCACGGGATGGGAGCTTGTATACACTTTCAAATGGAGCGTAACTTGTATCAAAATCAAGCATCCAAAATCTTCATCTACGGGTATCATTAAACCCTGTGTCCTTTGAGGTTAGTTTGTTTTTATTATTTCACTTTGTTAATTCAAGTAGAATGGTAAAAACATCTCTCGAACAATTGGTTTAAAATGAATTTTGATGGTGCCTCCGAAGGTAATCCAGGATATTTTAGTTGTGGTGGAATCACTAGAAATCATCATGGCCATCTCATTTTTCCATAGGCAAGTCCTATGGGTACCCGTTCAATCACTATGTTGAGGCACTTGTTGCACTTTAAGGATTACGAGTTGTTAAGTAATGTAGCATTTCTAATCTTATTATTGAGGTTAATTCCATAAATTTTATCAATCATCTCAATGGAATTCACTTCCTAGATGGACTATTAAAATATTTATTTGAAAGGCCACTAACATTTGTAACACTTCATCAAATTTCAAAAAACATCACACCTCTAGATAAGGGAATCAAGTGGTTGACTCCTTTTCTAATTTTGGGGTTACTAGTAAACACCTTAATTATTGGCATGTCAATAGTGAAATCCCTAAAATCTCTAATGATATCATCACTAAAGAAAAAATGGAAAGTTTTACTAAGGCTAAGTACTGCATTTGGAGGAAGCATGTGAACCTATGGTTATATGATTACTTCACATGCTTTACCATGACCCCCATGTTTTTTAATCAAGGCATTGAGAGATCTCATTATCTCTTTGATTACCAAGTTGTTGTGAAGCGGTCGGGTGTTATCGAGGTCTTCTTGTGATCTATTAACGGGTTTCATCCTATCTTTTATGGCCATGGCAGGTCCTCCTTGCAAAATTAAAATAGTCTATTACCCAAAATGGAAAAAAAAATGAAGAGCTTTATAAGGTGTTGAGTGTATGTCTTTACAAACTACATTTTGATCCTCTATTATTTTGCCCTAATTTTCCTTTCACTCTACATTTCCTAAAACGTTTTCTACAATTTTAATGGGTGAAATGAAGTTGTTGCCTCTGTTCCCATGCCTTAGTCCATTTTAAAATCATTTTCCATGCCTCATTTGTGAAGAAACACCCAAGTTTGCCATATTTTGTGCCCTAATTTTTCCAAATCCATGGGCCTTGGTCATTTTTTCCATTTTTTCCAGCTTGTGGAGCTCAAATTTGTTCGTTTCATGTGTATTTTCCCTCAAATATCTATCCCCATGGTCAAAACTTGCATGAAATCAATTTCCCCTTGTTTTTGAGCAAAAAATCCCTCACCCATGAAGAAAAAATTGAATTCGGGCATCTCTGGTAAATTCTACGTTTTTGACGAGTCATACGGGTGTCATTTGCCCATCAAAATTAAGCTCAAAATTATCCTCCTATGTGGCCGCTTCTAGTTGGACAAGGATCGATGGGTTTTCTATAAAACTTAATATTTTTGGCCTTTGGAAAATTTCACAATTTTCCCCACAACCCCGCAAGTCCCAGAGGAGGGACACATGTCATGTTCTTGTGCCAGGGTAGAAGGGAAGGCTGACGGAAGACTTAGGAAAATTTTTCCTTTTTTGGCGAGGGGAAAAAAGTTGTAGAAGGGCCCATGGGTCCGTAATGGAGTGAGGGATGGACACGTGGTAGGCACGAGAGGAGAGTGCGGGCCGCCAGAGGTAAAAGGAAATTTTTCCCTTTTGGTAGAAAAAGCTAAGGTGAATTTTGGAGCATGGCCCTATGGCCAATCACAAGTGGACATGTGTCCATGAGAAATCGAGAATGGGGGCAGATTTCTTGGTGACTTTGAAGTTTTAACTTCAAATGGATCAAATTCAAAACTTGGGCTGAATTTTTGCAACTAATCAAGATGTGACACGTGGCCAATTTAGAAAGTCAAAGGAGGAGTGGGCGATGGAAAACTTAATGATTTTTTAGCTTTGTTTTCTAAAGTTAAAAAATGGGATGCATCTCTGCTCCAATCAGCGATGGAAACGTGGAAAAGGCAAATTAGGTGGTGGCCCAAAGAAAGGCAAAGGGAATTTTTCCCTTTTACAAAAAGGACTTAGAATGGAAGATTCGAGGCATGGCTCCATGACAAATCAGAAGGAGACACATGGAGGGAAAAATCGGAGGCGCGAGCCCATGGAAGAAAAATTGAAAATTTTCCCTTGGTGAAAAAAGGGGTCAAAACATGAAATAAGCCCGTAGTTTTTAGCGATAGAGAGCATGACACGTGTCAAGGGAAAAGGTGGAGGTGTGGGCCCGTGGGGCAAAAAGTGAAAATTTTCCAAATTTCCAAAAAGGTCAAAATGTGTAGAATTGAAGTGCGATCCCAATGGGACCCACCATGTGCCACATGTCATCACCAAAATTCAAGGGCGGAGGGGCGGAGAAAAAAGTAAATTTTTTTCCATTTTTCCAAAAATGTTAAAAATTCAAAAGGTGAACCCGAATTCATTCCCAATCGTATTTTGACACGTGGAGGGCCCAGATTGAAGGAGAAAGAGCAGATCAAGGGCAACTGTACATTTTCATTTTTGGCCACCATTTTTTCTCCAGGAAGCTTGGAGATGTGAATTTTGCATCATTTTTAATCAAATTTTTGATGAATTTGTGTCCTTTGTGCCTGCAAAGATCAATGCAAGTGGTTTTAGGGATTAATTTGTAGATTTGAGGTGTTTTTGAAACAAATTTTTTCCCTAATCCATCCAAACACGTGAAATGTCAAAATTGAAAGTTGCAGAGGTAGTTTTAAAAGGTGAAAAGGTGAAATGATGAGAGGAAAGGCATCTGCATGCCTTGATGATGAAAAACGTGCCTCCAGGAAGGATAATGATCTAAATATTTGTAATGATTCAGTCTTTTTAAAACACCTGGCAACTCTCATTGCAAATTTTTTAAATGTCATTTTCAAGTGAATCATGAGAAATTTTTGTAACAAAATTGATCCCTTGGCATATGCTTTTCTTGGGAAAGAAGGATCCAATGTGGCAAGAGGTATATAATGCATTTTGGAGAAATGCAAAGGACGAGGAAGCTGAAAATCAAGAGCAAATTTCGAGAGAAATCTCATTTTCGATAAACCCACCAAATAACCAAGTTAATTTCTTCTATGTTGGATATTCATGTATGAGCTGGTTACAAGTGTATAGCCATCACACGGCTCCGATATTTTTCATGAAACTCTCCCCTACCGATGAATCCAACAAGCTTTTGACTTAATTTGTGTTTTTTCGGACAATATGATGTCTCGTTATCATTTTAAATACCTGTAAATAGTTTTCATTGTTCTTGTTACAATCTTGCATTGAAAGTCTTTATAAATCACACAGAATCTCATCCTTATTGATAGTTTAGTGGCACTTGCAGTTTTGTTTGTCAGAAGAGCTTTCATCTGGCATTGAAAATAAGCAGTTTAAAATCACTCCACCTTCATTTGTTGATTGGGATTGCTTGTAAGCCTTTGGGGGTACCTTAGGCATGGTTTGATCAAGGATTTTTGTGTTTAATTGAGTTCTTCCGACAAGTATCATACAATGTCTTGAGTAGCCTCAACCTTTTCTTGAAATCATTTCCATCATTTAGTCTTGATGACTTTGTTGAGTTTGAATAATATAAAATTGATCATGTTTTCCCAAGGCCATCTTCATATAATATGCACAAGTATAAGAATATCTCCACCTCCTCCACAAAACATAGGCTGCAATATAGGTTCTCTTACCTTGGTTGAAAGGCACAACCTAAAATAGTGAGGGTTAGATCAAATCCTTTCAAATTGCAATCCATCTCTCCATAAATATGAGTGTCGGTTAGATCACATCCCCGACTACAAAAATACATATATCAAGATCTATTTGTGTTCAAGCTTCATGCCATATTTTTGATCTTGCTTTAGTTGAAAAGGAGGACAAATTTGGGTACCAACACTTAATGGCATTGTTTTTGGGGAATTATTTTGAAATCCTGGGAAATAATTTACACTACTGAGATTGATTTGTTGATTCATTTGCAAGTCCATGTCTATTTATCCCACCAACAACACCTTAATGGCACTGTTGCATGGGAAATTATTTAGTATTTTGATCCTTGGTAATACTTCTTGTGTGATTTATGAGCAATTACAAATCTGAGTATCATCTTCCGATCGATTTATAAGATTGACTAAAGATATAAGTTTTTCCTGCAATTTTGTTAGTTCCCAATGAAGTTGCACTTCATTTGCATTTTTGGTTGATAAATTCAAAGAAATAAAGGTCTGATCTATAAATTTTGGCAAGATTTTCAGTGCTTTGATAGATATTTGACAAAGTATTTTAGTGCATTTTCACAACTAGGGTGAAATTCCTTAGTGGCGACTCCATGTTGTTCTGATCTTGATAAGTACCAGTGTCTTAACCTTTCTGTCATTTACTTTGGTGTTGCTAATCTCTGCAAAATTTGAAGGAAGGTCTCTCGACATTAGAGACTCGCTAAGAATTTTTTACAGATTCAAGAAACTCGAGTTGGAAGGGAGAAGAGTTTGGAAGGTTGTTAAATGTCAGACATCAGTGCGAGAGATATATCCATTGGTGAGAGAGATCAGCCTTTGGTAGAGGATTATCACTCTTCTTCAAGTGATTATGATTCAAGAAATCCTCTCATAAACTTGTTTTCCTCAACTAGTGAAGGTATTTTTGTTGTACCTGGTAAGTTCCTTCTTCAATCTACACCTCGTGTTTCAATTAAAATAAGAATTTCCAAGAAAATCAGCACTTAGAGAATATCGGTCTTGTGAACCATATTCTTGAGCCCAAAAGATATTGCACTCCTCATCAGCTTGTGTCACCCCAAGATCGCCTCCACCAAACAATATGGCTCACCTAGGCATCCATTTTTGTTAACACCTTTGGTCCTATAGACTTTGGAGGAATGGATGGTTACCAAAATTCTGTCCCACAAGATGTCAAAATAGATTGCCAAAATTCCAAGGTAACAATGCAATAACTAGTGATCAAAGCATCTCAAACTTTTGTTAACATGATGGAAGATTTTGAGATAGATTTTGAAGATGTTTATATTAAATTGTTCATCTATACACTAAAAGAGGATGCTAGGGATTGGTACAAGGCTCTACCTGATAATTCAATTGATTCTTGGACTGAGATGAAGAATGCATTTAGGTTACAATATGGTGACAAGACTGATCCTAGATTTCTCTTGTCTGAGTTTGAGAATATCAAGAAGAACCCCAATGAATTAGTCCATGACTTCAACACAAGGTTTAACAAAACTTTGAGAAGGCTGCCAGTTAATCTGAGGCCTTGTGATGAATCTTGTTTAATCAAATATGCAGATGCATTTGATAAAAAGGTAGCCTATTACCTAAGAGACAAGAACCCTACCAATATAAGGCAAGATTTCACCATGGCACTTCAAATTGAAAACAATATCAAAGCAATTGGGAAACCTCTCAAGAGAGATGGTGTAAAGTTGATAAACCCTGAAAAACCTCAAGCTAGAAAGGGTGTTGATTTAGAGGAGGTTGTGAAAACTTTGGCAGAGGCTGTCAAAGAAATCTCATAAAAGTTGGCAAAGAGATGAGAAAGGAATTGGGAAAACTTCACAAATTCAACCAAGAGCACAAAACCATGACAGATTTGCAAATCATCCTAGAGGTGATCAAAGGGCAGATGATAGAGGAAAAGGACCCATGGGGTCTACAAATAGACATCCTCAAGCACGTGAAGGAAGAGTGTAATAATCCCATTTTAAGACTTTAGAAACAAGGAATTTTTTTGTATGATTAATGTTCTCTGTTCTAAATACATAATTTAGAACACACATTTCATAACAACCATTCTTATAACAGATAACCATATGTAGTTGTAATGACTCGGTGAGCAACCAATCTATTCATTTCATGACTCGGTGAACTACCGATCTATTCATGTGTAACATTGAGTTTTGAGTATTCTCCTGAATACTTTGTATACTTGGTTCTCTTACCCTACTATAGGTATTGAGTGATCTGTCTAAGGAACCTAACTGAATATTTGTTACCAATATTCATCGGCATCACGATCCTTAGCCTAGGTGACATAGGACAATGCAATCAATAGCTTGCAATACTTTGGCCAAATATTTCTAACATACTGTTCATATATCTTATTCCTTGATGGCATACTCGTCAATCTGGAATACATCCTTCACCCCACTCCATTGTTATCTAGAATGTCTTATACTGACTTCTGTCAGTCCCCTTGCCCAAGGTTTAACTCTAGTTCAGGTTAACAACATAGGTCATGATATGAAGAGGCTCACAAAGACTTAGGATAAATTGGCATACTGGGTCAACCTGGGTTAACCCCGTGTGCCAAGGTACCCTAAGTCCTAGAGGGCTACTTCATATCCTAACTATGTTACTATCCAAACCTAGAAGGAAAACTTGTTCAAGTTCAAAGGTGTGTAGATCCTGACGATCAATGCAGAAGGGTGTTGCCACATGTTAACTGTATTGTTGTATCCTCGAGAAGATCCTAATCTTCTCAAAGGTACAACCCTACAGTTGACGTGTGCCAACATCCTATAGAATAGCCTCATTAGGATGTACATACCTCCAAGAGTTTACTTATGTTAAGTTAAATTGGGTTAATAGACGACATGTTTCAGCAGCCCATCTAACCCCGAGTCCAACCCTCTTTAAGTCCTTATTAAGAGTCAGATTTTAATTAATCCTAAGAACTTAATTAACTAAAGGTTGCTTCCAGATTGGTTAGTTTTGGCATAATATCCCGTTATCCAAAAACAAGACAACAACAACACAAGTTCCTTTCTTATAAAATGATTTAACCACTTAAGGAGTTGTAACAACCTAATAGGTTGAAACTTATCAGACTTATTACAATTAAGTCTTAATGTTTTGCAATCATATCTTCCTCTTTTAAGTATATCTTTGTTAGAGAGGAAGAGTCTTCCTCCTATAGTAAAATGCTAGGGTATAACACACCCCATTTATGTCCTTTATAATCTCAACAATTTTCATTATAGTTTTACTTCACATCACATGATATAATGAAATACTTAGATAAGAATGTTGCATTCTGCCCCTTATTTAACTGCAGACTTACTTAGGGAATTCCTCTAAGTCCCTTTTACAATTTTTTATCAAAATTCACATCCAATCATATAGATAATAAGTAGAATATCCTCAAGACAAGATACCATCCTACCAATAAAGGTACAAGAGAATTTATACAACCAATGCCAGAAAATTATCAACTTTCAATTCATAGTCAAACTTATACATTTACAAAATCTATGCATCTTAGACACACGGCATAACAAATGACCTTTCCTCAAAAGAATATAACTTTTTTTTTCAAGACAATCTATGCCAATCATATTTCTTTAAAAGAATCAGATTTAAAACAGCCAATGCATCATATAAGTTTGTGCCTTCTTTTATCACTTACGTTGTCCATCTGCAAAAATTACTAGCACGAGTCAGTTCAATGAACTGAGCATGATAAGCACTAAACCTTAAAATGAAATGCACTCAACTAATTGTTTCCATAAAACAACCCTGCTTTAAGGATCAATTAGTATATCATACAATAGGCGTAAGTAATTACAATCAGTTAAGAAGAGAAATAACATCTTGAATCACTTCAAAAGGGGAAGAGCGGAATATGTTAAATATTATCAATCCTAACATTTTAACATGATATTTATTCCATTGATTCCCTTTAAAAACAACAGATCATACTATCACCTTGTATTCCAACTTCACCACAATAGAATAGGATACTAAGTTATTTATCTTAAGATAAAAAGGTTTCTTACATCATGATCTAAATTAAGATGTTCATCGCAACAGGATAAAATAAGAATACCCAATAAGGAGAGAGAGAATATCACCCAATCCCAGTTTGTATTCCCCTTTCAACAACTAGTCATCATTCACCTTCTTTTCTATTACAATGCAGGATAAGTAAAAGAAGGCTAACCAACAATGTTCAACTTTATCCTAAGAACATTCCATCGTAAGTCCTTACAAGTTGAATTCATTCCAACTGTTTGTAAAAGAAGCAAAGCAGCAGTGTACCTACCACAACAATCATCTATTTTACTATCATTAATAATAGTTCCTTTTTCAATCCAATAACAATTTTACAGATGAATAAAAGGGTTCCAAGGAAGAGATCCAAACACTTTTAAAGAAAAAAGGAGAAACTTATAACCTTGTTTAAAAACAAGATCTCCCAATCAAACAAGTGATCCCTTTCATTCATTCATTAAAACAATGAAGGCTATACACAGCCATAAGAGTTCTAATAATTCCATATAAACTCTATATTAATTCAATGAACCCAATCAAGAATTGAAACCCGAGTAAGAACTCATACTCAGAATTTACCCAAGTGTTTAGTCAAGATAGAATTAAATGCTTACTTCTCAACTTGTCACTCCGAAGTAAAATATTGAATTCCTAACAGGATTAGAAACTACGAAACGATTTCAAGTCAAACCTTTCACGGTTACCTGGAAATTTAGGCAAAACTATCATTTCAGTTTCATCCCAATTACATTCAACTAATCCTTTAACATGCGACGGAGAATGATAACTACTAAACAATCTAAAGTCAACATTAAACATTTACCAAACAATTTGTAGACTATCATTTCCAGTTTCCTTCAAACACATGTAATTATCCAAACATGCAACTACCTCATTTTGGGTTCAGAGTTTACCAAAGTTCATTCAAAACAGGCTATATTCAAAATAAGATCTTGTAATATTTTCAACCAATTCCTTTGTGTTCAAGGCTCGAATTATAACCTGAGCATCTTGTTCAGCACATGTTCTCATCAATTCAAACATTCAACCGAATGCATCCAGTACTGAGTAGTTAAATCCCTTAATGATTAACAATTATACAAAGAAAACCAGACGGTTTTTCGCTGGGCCGACACCATGCCTAATCGTCATTACAATCAATATGAAACAAGTTCTTTGAATAGCCTTTCAATATATTACCCACATTGAACTAATAGAAACTTTCATCGAAGAACAAGAATGGAGTAGTGAGTAAACATTAAAAACTTCCTTAGTTAAAGAAAAGTTTACATAATCATCTTTCAACCCTTAGTTAACAACAAGGATGAATTGAAAGATTACAAACAGAGAGTCCAGTCTATACTCCATAGATATCAAACCATTTTCATTAAGAACTCCCTTTAAAACTTATAGGGTCACATAAAACATTTACTCCAACCAAATATGGGTTCACTACAGGCCCAAGTTTTCTTGTGTATAACACACAACAAAATAGAGTTTTAACAAGTTGGAAAACAAGAACAACCCATCTACAACACATCCCATTTTCTTACAACTAAGAAATGAGTCACAAAATCATAGAATCTTGAAACCCAATCAACAAAGCTCATAAGACAACAAGTATCAACTAAACTCCAGTTGCGCAGTGAGGTTCCTTAAACAAAAACATGGGTCTATCCAGATTTAACATTCATTTCAACAAAAACAGAGGAACCCACAATTTTCCAAGAAAACTCAGCGAGAAAAAGAGTATATGTTTTAAACAAGAAAACCAAGTACCAATGATTACCAGATCACATTATGCTAAGCAACTTACAGAGTTCCCTTTTTGCATAGATTTTCATGTGCTAACACTAACATAACGAAAAGTCCAATCAAGATTATTCTTTGTAAAGGATTTCAAACCAAGAAGAGAAATATTTATAAACCCAATAACAAATAACTAGGCAACATGTAATGTACTAAACTAATAGAGCAGAGTTGTTTCAATGAAATCATTTAGAAGAGAGCAAAATATTTTAACAGTCAGAGCCTATCATGCCTGATAGTGTCGCTGTAAAATCGAAGAAGACCGAGATGAACCGTTTCTTCTCCTCTTCTCCACGAAAGATCAAACAACCATATGCTTCTTCCACAATGCCTCTTATAAATTCCATGAAACGAAAATAGATTGGAAACCTCAAAAATAGTCATGAAGTGTAGTTTAATCTGTTGGTTCGAAAAACTAGAGTTCATGCAGAGTGAAAATCGGAGACCATGCACAATGAAACAACCCTTGTGAAATCCACTGGCATGCCTACCAAAGCGGTTGGGCTCAAAACCAAATGTAATTAATTTCATTAATCCCAAATCTCCCACTCAATCCTATTTTCCACCACCCGCCAAGTCTGGCTATTGCCAAGTCGCATTTAACAAGCATTTCAAATTTTAGTGACACTGCCACCTAGGCTTCTACCAACCTAATTAGCCCCTGCCAAAGTTGGTAGTACCACCAGTCCTTCCATCCTTATCAACATCTTAAATGCCCTAGGAACCGTTGCCCAACACTTGCAACCCTTAGTTTCCCTTTCATGCCAATAACTTAGGATAGATAAATGGCTTAGGTTAGATCTTAGGTAACTTAAAGTTTATACCTTAGGATATAACACTAACCACTAACCCCTAACATAGGTCCTTAGCAATTAGGTTAGATAATTCCACATAGGTAAGTAACAAAAATGCCATAGTTTAAAGCACTAAGTTAGATCATCATATAGCCTTGTAGTATTAGGTTCCAGTTTTAATACTTAGCAACCCCTTCCAACTCCTTAGTACCAAGTTTAGGTCGAATCAGAATTACATCAAGTAATCATAGCTTAGGTAGGAGATACTTTCACCTAGCTTAGGATTCTGGTTTTCTCCAATGCCATGAATAGGTTGAAATCCCAATTACGCCAGTAATGACTTGCCAGGGCCGATTTCCAAAGATCCAATGAAACTTTCCCTGAATGGAAATATTTTCACACAAAAAGAGAATTAAAGAGCTTACATCTACTAAGTTCAGTCCATATGCTCTTAGTTCATGGAATTCCAATTCATCAGTTGTTCATTCCGAACAGATTTAAAACATTCCTTGGATCACTGAAATTGATCCAAGGGTGAGTCATATAAATAGATAAGTTTACAATTTTCCTTAAATCAGAATGCACACATCTATAAGAAGTGAAAAATGAATCTAGGAAACATTCCAGTTCAATCAAAAGATCTAAAGAGTAGAAAATACTTAACCATATCAAGCATGATTTCCCATAATCAAGAGAACATATCCTCATAGGAAAAATCACATATCAACACTTGAATGCAAAGGAGGAAAATAACAATAGTCAAGGGTGTTACAAAGAGTGTTACCTAATCCCTAAGCTCGCTAGGGTTGCTTGGTTGTTGACGAAGTTTCGATATTGATTGGTGTGATAGGTGTTTTCTACCCCATCCTCCATGTGAAGTGGACTAGAAAGAAGGTGAAGCTAATAATGATGATGGTACTAATGATGATATTTGCATGGTGGGCTATTCTTCAAGCTCACAAGGAGGAGCAACATCTACTGAAGTGATAAGTGCAAGGACAGTTGCAAATTTTTGGGATTGCATCAAATAGGTACAAGTTTTCCTTCCCCCTCATACTCTTGAAGTTGATGTAGTGCAAGCTTTTGAAATTCCTAACAATGACTTTGAATACTTAAGAGATTTGATGATTAAGAAGTATGATGGTGGTATTCCTTTAGAGGAAGATAGACAAATGAATGTTGTAGCTCAAGAGAAAGATTATAACACTAGAAGCAAAGTTGTTAAAGGATTTGGGCCTCAAGCCAAACCTAAAACACCCTTGCTCACAAGAATTCCAAAGAAGCTCCTAGGAGAGAAACACTTGACAAAAGCTCTGTTGTCCCAACAAAAAATTACAGTCCTCATCATGACCAAGCTTCCAAGATTCCCTTCCCATCAAATTAATCTTCTTGTCTCCCTTCCAATGCTATTTTTCCAAATAGTGTTCCCTATGACATAGCCCAAGTATTGAGCCAAATCAAAGTGAGTGTTCCAATCATTGAGTTGCTTAGAATTCCTGAGCATAAGAAGAGAGCATTTGAGTACTTGGGATTAAAGGAGGAGAAGACTACTCTAGGCAGAAATGTAAATGTTGTTGAGATTCCTCCTCAAATCATTGTTGACCTTGAAACACCACCAAGTAGTAGAGGATTTTGGAGAGACACCTGAGGTATATTTGGGGACATCCTTGGTTGATTCCCAATTGAATGTTGATCCATTCTTCACAACTTTGATCATAAAGGATAGGCTACTTCACAATTGTATGTTTGATTCTCGGTGCATCATGTAATGTCATGCCTCTAGAAGTCATGAATGAGTTGGATATCAAAGTGACAGAGCCTATGGAAAATGTACTGCCATGGACTCAAGAGAAGTGTTGGTTGTTGGTTGTGTGAAGGGTTTGGTAGTGCAACTTGCATCTTATCCCGAGAGGAATTTAAAATTAGATGTTGTAATTATTGATTGCCCTGCCAAATGGGGTATGTTATTGTCAAGAAAGTGGGCTGTAAGTGTTGGAGGGAGTGTCCAAATGGATATTTCTTTTTCCACCATTCCCATTGAGGGCATCCTTGTCAAGCTCTATGGAGAAAAGAAAATGTTGCATCTAATTGAGGATCCTAACAATGCTTCTTATGAAGTATTATTTTTGATGTTGATGCTGATAATTTTATTGTTTTTGCTGATGGAAAAGAACAAAAATGGATCAGTCAAAGTTCCTTGAGTAGGTATGTTCTCATTGGACCTTTCTATTTGATGGACTTACTCAAATTTGGAAATGGTGTTGGTGTAATTCATATTTCTCCTATCTTGGAAGAATTTTTTTTTCCTTCAAGCTTAATTTTGAATGTACTAATAACATTGTTGAGTATGAAGCCTTGTTGTTGGATCGAGAATTGCATGGAAGTATGGTGTCAAGGACATCATTGCAAAGGAGATTTAGAGCTAGTTGTCAAACAAATAAGAAAACTGTATGCTACAAAAATCAGCGGATGAAACAAGTATAAGCATGCAGTTTGGGATCTAATTGAGATGTTTGATTCCTTCAATATTGTGCACCATGACAAAATTTTGAATGTTGTTGCTGACAAGTTGGCAGTGATGTTGGGGTCAAGATTTGGATTTTTCACCATTTCACCTTATTGTGAGTACAATGTTGAAGTGTTAACTAGGCCAGTTGTCCCTGATAACATCAAGCATTGGCAAGTGTTTAATGATGATGCTCAAGTGAAAAGGTTCTTACAAAATCAAGGTGAGTTTGTAGATCAGCATATTGATTGGGAACCAATGGTGTGTGTGACTGAAGGAAGAGAGACTTTTTTTGGAAAAGATATTATCCAATTGAAAACTAACACCATTCCTAGAGGTCTTGTTACTCTTGAGTCAAATTTTAGCAATGTTGATTGCATCATCAATAGAAACATATCTACCTCAAGGGATGTGGAAGAGCATGACTTGGGAATAAAGGAAAACCAAGAAAAGTTTGGTTGGGTAGCAGTTTAAACAAGGAATAAAAATAGTCCTATCTTTAATTGTTGAAACAATATCAAGATGACTTCTTGTCATATTCAAAGCTGAAAGCATATAGAGAAGACTTATTTCAGCATGAGATCCCTCTTGAGAAAAATTTCAAACCATTCAGACATAATCAAAGGCCAATTAATCCACTCCTCTCCATGAAAATGCAAGATGAATTGAAAAAAATTAAGGAGGGAGGGATCATTCAGCCCACAAGGTATTCATCTTGGGTTGCAAACCTTGTGCCAGTCAGAAAGAAGAATGGAGATATCAGACTTTGTGTAGACTTCAGAAATTTGAATAGAGCTTCATTGAAAGACAATTATCCTTTGCCAAACATGGAGAACATGCTACAGTTAGTGACTGGATCTGAATTTTTGTCCACCTTGGATGGTTTCTCTGGCTATAATCAGGTTGTTGTCAAGGAGTCAGAAATATTTAAAACTACCTTTACCACTCCTTGGGGAACATATGTTTATGTGAGAATGCCTTTTGGTCTCATGAATGTTGGAGCTACCTTCCAAAGAGAAATGGATGTTTCTTTTTCTGGTTATATAAATGACTTCATTGCATTTTATCAGGATGATGTGACTGTATTTTCAAGGAGTAGAAAAGATCACTTGCAGCATTTGGAAAGAATGTTGATCAGATGTAGAGAATTTGGAATCTCTCTTAATCCAAAGAAGTGTCACTTTGGGGTGCAAAAGGCCAAGTTGATTGGTCATATTGTTTCAAAGGTTGGTGTCATGATTGATCTAGAGAGAGTAGAAGCAATCAACAGGGTGCCAATTCCAAGAACAAAGAAGGGCATCCAATCTTTCTTTGGGAAAATCAATTTCATTAGAAGGTTTATGTATAATTTTGCTGAGTTAACTCTTCCTATCACATGCATGTTAAAGAAAGATCAAGTTATCAAATGGGAGGAGGCTACTATTCAGGATTTTCAAGGAATCAAGGAAGCACTTAAACATGCACCTGTCTTGGCAGCTCCAAATTAAGGGAAGTGTTAGGAAATAAGAGATAAAATATGCGGAATAATCCCTTTAGAGGATCGCAATGGGGACAGAGAAACTAATATGTAGAAAATATTACAGGATCTCAAATAAAAGTGCGAGAATAAATAACACAACACGAGAGAGACAAGATTTAACATGGTTCACCTAATTTGGGCTACGTCCACCAAGAATCACTTGCTCAAATTTTATTACAAGCCTCCACTCTCTCAATACAATAAAGATCCGTTTGGATCTATGCTCAACAAACTCTACAAAATTACACCCGAATTCAAATCACATCTGCAATACATTTACTTGTACATATATCATATGCATAAGACCATATAAATAGACAATTGCTTAGCTCATATTGGAAGTGAATTTCAAAGCGTGGTGGTCAAAACCAAGGGCAAAAACCGTGGGTATCAAAACAATGGGCAAAAGATGAAAAAACCATGGGCCCAAAAACAGCTTCTCATAAATAATCATTACCCATGGGTTAATAAACCACCCATGAAAATTTGCTTGGGGCTTCTAAAGATGAACCCCTGACCCACTTTCATCGAGTAGGACCGTTAAAGTAAAAATAATACCCACTTTTGTAACACATAAAAGGTGTACCACATTCTAACATGCAAATAGGCTCCACAAACAGCTCCAAATAGAAAATGTGACAGAAGCATTTCCAAAATATTCTCCTTTTCTTTGAAAATACTATTGCATTTGTTTTGCTACAAAAGGATGAAAATAGGGTTGAAAGGCTTATTGCCTTCTTTAGCAAGGCTTTACAAGTCTTTGAGTTAAAATATACAATCATGGAAAAACAAGCATTTTCCTTGGTGAAAGCAACAAAGGTTTTCAGGCCTTATATTTTAAGTTCAAAATTTGTTGCTTATGTTCCCCACACCATGGTAAAAGACATCTTATCAGAGATGGAGATCTCAAGTAAAAGATAAGATGAGAAAAAAACTACGGGAGTATGATATCGACATCCAAACCACAAAGTTGGCAAGAGGTTTGGGTCTTACTAAGCTCATGGCTGAGAGCAACTTGATGATGTGGAAGTGAATGAAGTAGAGGAAGAAAGGGCATATGTTCTTGGGAAATTGGTAAGTTTTGAGTGGTACAAGGATATAATATTTTACCTCAGACACCTATGTTGTCCTGATCATTTAAATAAAAATCAGAAAAGAGCCCTCAAGTTGGCTTCTCAAAAATACATCATCACTGACTTTGGGTTGGCTTGGAAGAATCTTGAAGGTGTCCTCTTGAAATGTGTAATTGAAGATGAAGCTCCCAAAGTGATTGCTGATTTCCATGGGGGATTTTGTGGAGGACACTTTGCTGGAAGGGTTACAGACACACAAAGTTTTGAGAGTTGGTTATTGGTGGCCTACTCTCTTCAAAGATGCAACCATGCTGATTAGAAAATTGTGAAAGCTGCCAACATTTCTTGGAAGAATGAAAGCTTCAGGATCCCTTCCTTTGCAGCCTGTATCAATTGAAGCTCCTTTCAAATAGTGGGGAATGGACTTCATTGGTGAGATTTTAGATCCTTCTAGTGCTGGCCATAAGTGGATTCTTGTAGCCACTGATTATTTTACAAAGTGGGTAGAGGCGATCCCCACCAAGAAAGTAACACACCAAGTTGTTATGGACTTCTTGTTGAACAATATCATATGCAAATTTGGTGTGCCAGTCAAGATTGTTGTTGATAATGCCATGTGTTTCAAAGCTAAACCTTTGATGGCAATGTGCAAGGAGTATGGAACCAATCTAACTTATTCTTCAAACTATAATCCCCAAGGAAATGGACAAGCTAAGTCCAGCAATAAGAACTTATTGAAGATCATTAGAGAACTTATTGCAACAAAAATTTGTAGTTTGGGCTAATAGAATCAATCCTAAAAGAGCTATGGGTATGAGCCCATTTGAATTGGTATATGGAGCTCAGGCTTTTTTTCCCTTACATCTACAATTATCTTCATTTCAGTTTGTTCAACAAGTTGGAAGATCAAGAGCTCAATCCATATGAAGCAAGGATTAATCAGATTGTGGAGCTAGATGAAGAGAGAAGAGCATCCCACCAGAGGCATATCAGATTTAGAGAGAAGTTGAAAAGATTGTTTGACAAGAAGGTCACTCCTAGGGCCTTCAATATTGGAGATCTGGTTTTGTTGTGGGATAGCAGAAATGAGGATAAGGGAAAACATGGAAAATTTGATGCATTATGGATGGGCCCTTACTCCATTGATATCAAAATTGGTGAGAATACCTTTTTCTCAAAGATTTAGATGGGGAATTTCTTGAACTACCTGTTAATGGCAAGCATCTGAAGCATTTCTTGGATTAATCCCCAAATTTGAGGTATGCACCAACTTGTACAGTGTATAGTGTTTGGTTTTTCACTATTTTTGGTGTTTTATCGGTTTGTGATTTTCCTTGGTGTGTGGCAGCCATTTTTGTCGGGTTCTCAACTAGTTTTTGGTTATTTTGGCTCATGACTCCTTTGCCCAATGGATTATTTTGGCACTTGGTCTACTTATTGTTCTTATGGCACTCACTGGGAGTGCCCATCCCTGAAAGCAGAGCCGATGTTGGAGTCCATTTTGATCCTCTATTATTTTGCCCTAATTTTCCTTTCACTGCATTTCCTGAAATGTTTTCTATAGTTTTAATGGGTGAAATGAAGTTTTTCCTCTGTTCCCATGCCTTAGTCCATTTGAAAATCATTTTCCATGCCTCATTTGTGAAGAAACACCCAAGTTTTCCATATTTTGTGCCCTAATTTTTCCAAATCCATGGGCCTTGGTCATTTTTTCCATTTTTCCAAGCCTGTGGAGCTTGAATTTGTTTGTTTCATGTGTATTTTCCCTCAAATATCTATCCCCATGGTTAAAACTTGCATGAAATCAATTCCCCTTGTTTTTTGAAAAAAAATCCTCACACATGAAAAAAAATCAAATTCGGGCATCTGGTAAATTCTATGTTTTTGACAATCGTAAAGACGGTGTCATTTGCCTATCAAAATTAAGCTCAAAATTCTCCTCCTACGTGGCCGCTTCTGGTTGGACAAGGATCAATGGGTTTTCTATAAAACTTAACATTTTTTGGCCTTTGGAAATTTTTGCAATTTTCCCCGCAACCCGTAGGTCCCAAAGGAGGGACACGTGTCATGTTCTTGTGCCAAGGTGGAAGGGAAGGCCAGCAGAAGACTTAGGAAAATTTTCCTTTTTTGGTGAGGGGAAAAAATTTGTAGAAGGGCCCATGGGTCCATAATGGAGTGAGGGATGGACACATGGTAAAGGCACAGAGGAGAGTGGGCGCAAAGGAAAAAGGAATTTTTTTCCTTTTGGCAGAAAAAGCTAAGGTGAAATTTTGAAGCACAACCCCGTGGCCAATCATAGGTGGACATGTGTCCATGAGAAGTCTAGAATGGGGGCGTATTTCTTGGTGACTTTGAAGTTTTAACTTCAAATGGATCAAAGTCAAAACTTGGGCTGAAGTTCCACAACCAATCCAGGTGTGACATGTGGCCAATTTTGAAAGTCAAAGGAGGAGCGGCCGATGGAAAACTTAATGATTTTTAGCTTTGTTTTCTAAAGTTAAAAAATGGGATGCATCTCCGCTCCAATCAGCGATGGACATGTGGCGTGGTAAGAGGCAGTCGGTGGGTCGGTGGAGGAAAAAGGGAATTTTTCCCTTTTGTAAAAAAGACTTAGAATGGAAGATTTGAGGTGTGGCTCCATGACAAATCAGAAGGAGACACGTGGAGGGAAAAAATTAGAGGCGTAGGGCCCATGGAAGAAAATTGAAAATTTTCCCTTGGCGAAAAAAGGGGTCAAAACATGAAATAAGCCCGCAGTTTTTTAGCGATAGAGAGCATGACATGTGTCAAGGGAAAGGCGGAGGTGCGGGCCCGTGGGGCAAAAAGTGAAAATTTTCCAAATTTCCAAAAAGGTCAAAAATAGAATTGAAGCGCGATCCCAATGGGACCCACCATGTGCCACATGTCATCACCAAAATTCAAGGGCGGAGGGGCGGAGAAAAAGTCAATTTTTCCATTTTTCCAAAAATGTTAAAAAGTCAAAAGGTGAACCCGAATTCATTCCCAATCATATTTTGACGTGGAGGGCCCAGATTGAAGGAGAAAGAGAAGATCAAGGGAAACTATACATTTTCATTTTTGGCTGCCATTTTTGCTCCAGGAATCTTGGAGATGCGAATTTTGCATCATTTTTAATCAAATTTTTGATGAATTCGTGTCCTTTGTGCCTGCAAAGATCAATGCAAGTGGTTTTAGGGATTAATTTGTAGATTTGAGGTGTTTTTAAAACAATTTTTTCCCTAATCCATCCAAACACATGAAATGTCAAAATTGAAAGTTGTAGAGGTAGTTTTAAAAGGTGAAAAGGTGAAATGATGAGAGGAAAGGCATCTGCATGCCTTGATGATGAAAAATGTGCCTCCAAGAAGGATAATGATCTGAATATTTGTAATGATTCTTTTTAAAACACCTGGCAACTCTGTTAAATTTGTTAAATGTCATTTTCAGTGAATCATGAGAAATTGTTGTAACAAACTTGATCCCTTGGCATATGCTTTGCTTGGGAAAGAAGGCTCCAATGTGGCAAGAGGTATATAATGCATTTTGGAGAAATGCAAAGGGTCGAGGAAGTTGAAAATCACGAGAAAATTCTGAGAGAAAGCTCATTTTTGAGAAACCCACCAAAGAACTAGGTTAATTTCTTCTATGTTGGATCTTCATGTATGTGAGTTGGTTACAAGTGTATAGCCATCACACAGCTCTGAGATTGTTCATGAAACTCTCCCCTGCTGATGAATCTAACAAGCTTTTGAGTTAATCTATGTTTTTCTGGGCAATATGATGTTTGTTATCATTTTAAATACCTACAAATAGTTTTCATTGTTCTTGTTGCAATCTTGCATTGAAAGTCTTTAGAAATCACACAAAATCTCATCCTTATTGATAGTTTAGTGGCACTTGCAGTTTTGTTTGTTAGAAGATATTTCATCTGGCATTGAAAATAAGCAGTTTAAAATCACTCCACCTTCATTTGTTGATTGGGATTGCTTGTAAGCCTTTGGGGGTACCTTAGGCATGGTTTGATCAAGGATTTTTGTGTTTAATTGAGTTCTTTACTTCAAGATTTTGTGGTGAGTTCTCAAAGATTGTGTGAAGAGTGCAACCTGGGCTTCCATTTATGCATCTTCTGGTTGAAAGAACATCCTGATTATTTGAAGCATTTTATCTTATAGTTGTTCAAGTATTGTAGAGGTTGTCAAAGATTTGATATATCCAAGTTTGTCTTGTCAATACCCCACCAAAAAATCATCTGAATAACTAATCCTACCCATACTACCCCTGCATTGCATTGTGTGTCAACAAAAGAATCTAACCCATCTACAAAAATGCACAAAGCAAATCAGGATCATATAATGTCTTCAAAGCCTCAACCTTGTCTTGAAAGCATTTCCATCATTTAGTAGTGACAACTCTGTTGAGTTTGAATAATGGAAAATTGATCATGTTTTCCCAAGGCCATCTCCATACAATATGCACAATATAAGGATATCTCCACCTCCTTCACAAAACAAAGGTTGCAATATAGGTTCTCTTACCTTGGTTGAAAGGCACAACCTAAAATAGTGAGGGTTAGATCAAATCCTTTCAAAGTGCTATCCATCTCTCCACAAATCTGAGTGCCAGTTAGATCACATCCCCAGGCTACAAAATGACATATATCAAGATCTATCTGCCTTCAAGCTTCATGCCATATTTTTGATGCTGCTCAGATTGAAAAGGAGAACAAATTTAGATACCAACACTTAATGGTGCACCACTGGGGAATTTTTTGAATTCCTGGGAAATAATTTGCACTGCTGAGATTGATTTGTTGATTAATTTTCCAGTCCATGTCTATTTAGCCGTCAACAACACCTTAATGGTGTTGTTTCCAAGGAAATTATTTAGTATTTCAATATTTCATATCCTTGGTAATACTTCTTGTGTGATTTATGAGCAATTAAAAATTTTATTATCATCTTCTAATCAAATTTATTAGATTGAGTGAAGATATAAGTTCTCCCGTAATTTTGTCGCCTTCTCGATGTAGTAGTTGCACTTCATTTGCATTTGTGATTGATAAATTCAAAGAAAGAAAGGCTTGATCTATAAAGTTTGGCAAGATTTTCAAGTCTTTGATAAATATTTGAAAGAGTATTTTAGTGCATTTCACAACTAGGGTGAAATTCCTTAGTGGCGACTCCATGTTGTTTTGATCTTGACAAGTACCAGTGTCTTAACCTTTCTATCATTTACTTTGGTGTGTCTAATCTCTGTAAAACTGAAAGGAAGAAGGTATCTCTTCATTAGAGACTCTGCTAAGAAGTTGTTTACAGATTAAAGAAACTCAGAGTTGGAAGGGAGAAGAGTTTGGAAGGTTGTTAAAGGTCAGGCATCAGGTAAAGATATATCCATTAGTGAGAGAGATCAGCCTTTGGTAGAGGATTATCACTCTTCTTTTAGGTGATTCTGATTCAAGAAATCCTCTCATAAACTTGTTTACCTCAACTAGTGAAGGTCCTTTTGTTGTACCTGGTAAGTTCCTTCTTCAATCTGCACCTCTGTGTTTCAATTCAAATAAAACTTTCCAAGAAAATTAGCACTTAGAGAATACCATTCTTGTGAACCATATTCTTGAGCCCCAAATATCTTGCACTCCTCATCATCTTGTGTCACCCCAAGATCACCTCCACCAAACAATATGGCTCACCCTAGACCTCCATTTTTGTTAACACCTTTTGTCCTATAGACTTTCAAGAAATGGATGGTTACCCAAATGTTGTCCCACAAGATGTCACAAATAGATTGGAAAAATTCCAAGGTAACAATGCAATAACGGTGATTAGCATCTCAAAATTTTTTTTTAACATGATGGAATATTTTGAGATAGAGTTTGAAGATGTGTATATTAAATTGTTCATTCATACACTAGAAGAGGATGTTAAGGATTGGTACAAGGATCCGCTTTGATAATTCAATTGATTCGTGGACTGAGATGAAGAATGAATTTAGGTTTGCAATATGGTGACAAGACTAAAACTATATTTCTCTTGTCTAAGTTTGAGAATATCAAGAAGAACCCCAATGAATCAGTCTATGACTTCAACACAAGGTTTAAAAACCTTTGAGAAGGCTGCCGATTAACTCGAGGCCTTGTGATGAATCTTGTTTAATCAAATATGTAGATGCATTTGATAAAAAGGCAGTCTATTACCTAAGAGACAAGAACCCTACCAATCTAGGGCAAGCTTTCACCATGGCACTTCAAATTGAAAACAATATCAAATCAATTGGGAAACCTCTCAAGAGAGATGGTGTAAAGTTGATAAACCCTGAAAAACCTCAAGCTAGCAAGTGCATACTGATTTAAAGGAGGTTGTGAAAACTTTGGTGGGGGTTGTCAAGGAAATCTCATACAAGTTGGCAAGAGTTGAGAAAGGAATTGGGCAAACTTCACAAGGTAGACCAAGAGCAAAAAACCATGACAGATTTGTAAATCATGCTAGAGGTCATCAAAGGGAAAATGATAGAGGAAAGGACCCATGGGGTCTGAAAATAGACATCCTTAAACACGTGAAGGAAGAGTGTTACTTGATCCCTAACTACTAGGGTTGTTGTTATTGATGAAGTTGTTGATATTGATTGGTGTGATAGGTGTTTTCTACCCCATCCTTCATGTGAAGTGGACCAGCAAGAAGGTGAAGCTAATAATGATGATGGTATTGATGATGATATTTGCATGGTGGGTTGTCCTTCAAGCTCACAAGGAGGAGCAACATCTACTAAAGTGATAAGTGCAAGGATAGCTACAAATTTTGGGATTGCATCAAACGGGTACAATTTTTCCTTCCCCCTCATACTCTTGAGGTTGATGTAGTGCAATATTTTGAAATTCCTAACAATGAATTTGAATACTTAAGAGCCTTGATGATTAAGAAGTATGATGGTGGTATCCCTTCAGAGGAAGACAGACAATTGTTGATGAATATTGTTGTAGATCAAGAGAAAGATTATAACACTAGAAGAAAAATTCTTAAAGGAGTTGGGCCTCAAGACAAACCTAAAACACCCTTTATCACAAGAATTCCAAAAGAAGCTCCTAGGAGAGAAACACTTGCAAAAAGCTTTGTTGTCCAACAAAAATTACAGTCCTCCTCATGCCCAAGCTGCTAAGAATCCCTTGCCATCAAATGAATCTTCTTGTCTCCCTTCCAATGTTGTTTTTCCAAAGAGTGTTCCCTATGACATAGCCCAAGTATTGAGCCAAATCAAAGTGAGTGTTCTAATCATTGAGTTGCTTAGAATTCTTGAGCATAAGAAGAGAGCATTTGAGTACTTGGGATTAAAGGAGGAGAAGACTACTCCAGGAAGAAATGTAAATGTTGTTGAGATTCCTCCTCAAATCATTGTTGACCTTAAAACACCACCAGCAATAGAGGATCTTAGAGAGACACCTGAGGTATATTTTGGGACATCCTTGGTTGATTCCCAATTTAATGTTGATCCATTCTTCACAACTTTGATCATAAAGGATAGGCTACTTAAAAATTATATATTTGATTCCGGTGCATCATGTAATGTCATGCCTCTAGAATTAATGAATGAGTTGGATATCAAAGTGACAACAGCCTTTGGAAAATGTATTGCCATGGACTCAAGAGAAGTACCGGTTGTTGGTTGTGTGAAGGATTTGGTAGTGCAGCTTGCATCTTATCTGGGAGGAATTTAAAATTGGATGTTGTAATTGTTGATTGCCTTGCCAAATGGGGTATGTTATTGTCAAGAAAGTGGGCTGCAAGTGTTGGAGGGAGTTTCCAAATGGATATGTCTTTTCCACCATTCCCATTAAGGTAGCCTTGTCAAGCTCTATGGAGAAAAGAAAATGTTGCATCTAATTGAGGACCCTAACAATGCTTCTTATGAAGTATTATTTGTTGATGTTGATGCTGATAATTTTATTGGTTTTGCTGATGGAAAAGAACACAAAATGGATCAGTAAAAGTGCCTTGAGCAGGTATGTTCTCCTTAGACCTTTCTATTTGATGGAGCTTGCTCCAAATTTGGAAATGGTGCTGGTGTAATTCTGATTTCTCCTAGCTTGGAAGAATTTGTTTTTTCCTTCAAGCTTAATTTTGAATGTACTAACAACATTGCTGAGTATGAAGCCTTGTTGTTGGGTCTGAGAATTACATGGAAGTATGGTGTCAAGGACATCATTGCAAAGGGAGATTCAGAGCTAGTTGTCAAACAAATAAGAAAATTATATGCTACAAAAATCAGCGGATGAAGCAGTATAAGCATGTAGTTTGGGATCTAATTGAGATGTTTGATTCCTTCAATATTGTGCACCATGACAGAAGTTTGAATGATGTTGCTGATAAGTTGGTAGTGTTGGGGTCAAGATTTGGAGTTTGCACCATTTCACCTTATTATGAGTACAATGTTGAAGTGTTAACTAGGCTAGTTGTCCCATCAAGCATTGACAAGTGTTTAATGATGATGCTCAAAAAGGTTCTTACAAAATCAAGGTGAGTTTGTAGATCATAATATTGATTGGGAACCAATGGTGTGTGTGACTAAAGGAAGAGAGACTTTTTTTGGAAAAGATATTATCCAATTGAAAACTAACACCATTCCTAGAGGTCTTGTTGCTCTTGAGTCAAATTTTAGCAATGTTGATTGCATCATCAATAGAAAAATATATGCCTCAAGGGATGTGGAAGAGCATGACTTGGGAAAAAGGAAGAACAAAAAAATTTGGTTGGGCAGCAGTTTAAACAAGGAAAAAAAAAGTCCTATCTTCAATTGTTGAAACAATATCAAGACTGCCTTGCCTGGTCATATTCAGAGCTGAAAGCATATAGAGAAGACTTATTTCAGCATGAGATCCCTCTTGAGAAAATTTCAAACCATTCAGATAGAAGCAAAGGCCAATTAATCCACTCCTCTCCATGAAAATGCAAGATGAATTGAAGAAACTGAAGGAGGGAGGGATCATTCATCCCACAAGGTATTCATCTTGGGTTGTAAACCTTGTGCCAATCAGAAAGAAGAATGGAGATATCAGAATTTGTGTAGACTTTAGAAATTTGAATAGAGCTTCATTGAAAGACAATTATCCTTTGCCAAACATGGAGAACATGCTACAGTTAGTGACTGGATCTGAATTTTTGTCCACCTTGGATGGTTTCTTTGGCTACAATCAGGTTGTTGTCAAGGAGTCAGAAAGATTTAAAACTACCTTTACCACTCCTTAGGGAACATATGTTTATGTGAGAATGCCTTTTGGTCTCATGAATGTTGGAGATACCTTCCAAAGAGAAATGGATGTTGCTTTTCTGGTTATATAAATGACTTCATTGTAGTTTATCAGGATGATGTGATTGTATTTTCAAGGAGCAGAAAAGATCACTTGCAGCATTTGGAAAGGATGTTGATCAAATGTAGAGAATTTGGAATCTCTCTCAATCCAAAGAAGTGTCACTTTGGGGTGCAAAATGCCAAGCTATTTGGTCATATTGTTTCAAAGGCTGGTGTCATGATTGATCTGGAGAGAGTAGAAGCAATCAAGTAGGGTGCCAATTCCAAGAACAAAGAAGGGCATCCAATCTTTCTTTGGGAAAATCAATTTCATTAGAAGGTTTGTGTCCAATTTTTCTGAGTTGACTCTTCCTATCACATGCATGTTAAAGAAATATCAAGTTATCAAATGGGAGGAGGCTACTATTTAGGATTTTGAAGGAATCAAGGAAGCACTTAAACATGCACTTGTCTTGGCAGCTCCGAATTACAATAAGCCTTTCCAAATATTCTCCTTTTCTTCTAAAAATACTATTGCATTTGTTTTTCTCCAAAAGGATGAAGATGGGGCTGAGAGGCCTATTTCCTTCTTTAGTAAGGCTTTACAAGCTGCTGAGTTAAAATATACAATCATGGAAAAACAAGCATTTGCCTTAGTGAAAGCAACAAAGGTTTTCAAGCCTTATATTTTAAGTTCAAAAGTTGTTGCTTATGTTCCCCACACCATGGTAAAATACATCTTATCAGAGATGGAGATCTCAAGTAAAATATGTAGATGGGTGAAAAAACTATAGGAGTATGATATGGACATCCAAACCACAAAGTTGGTAAGAGGTTTGGGTCTTGCTAAGCTCATGGTTGAGAGCAACTTGCAGACTGTGGAAGTGAATGAAGTAGAGAAGAAAGGGCATATGTTCTTGGGAAATTGGTAAGTTTTGAGTGGTACAAGGATATAATATTTTACCTCAGACACCTATGTTGTCTTGATCATTTAAATAAAAATTAGAAAAGAGCCCTCAAGATGGCTTCTCAAAAATACATCATCATTGACTTTGGGCTAGCTTGGAAGAATCCTGAAGGTGTCCTCTTTAAATTGTGGCGAAGATGAAGCTCCCAAAGTGATTGCTGATTTCCATGGGGGATTTTGTGGAGGACACTTTGTTAGAAGGGTTATAGAACACAAAGTTTTGAGAGTTGGTTATTGGTGGCCTACTCTCTTCAAAGATGTAACCATGTTGATCAGAAAATTTGAAAGTTGTCAACGTTTCTCTGGAAGAATGAAAGCTTTAGGCTCCCTTCCTTTGCAGCCTATATTAATTAAAGCTCCTTACAAAGAATGGGGAATGGACTTCATTGGTGAGATTTCAGATCCTTCTTTTATGTTTATGGAGCCTATTTTCATGCTAGAGTGTGGTACACCTTATATGTGTTACACTTGGGTATTTTTACTGGTGGTCCCGCTCACCGTAATCGGGTTAAGGGGTTCGATGGATGAAGCCCCCCCCCCTATCGATGGGGTTGGGGCAAAAGCCCTTGAAGCAAATTTTCATGGGTGGTTTATTAACCCATACGTAATGGGTAACCGTTATGGGATATTTTTGGGCCCATGGTTTTCGGTACCCATTGTTTTGATACCCATGGTTTTTTGCCCATGGTTTTGATACCCATGGTGTTTTACCCATGGTTTTGTATCAAAATGCTTAAGAAATTGTCTATTTATATGGTCTTATGCATATGATACATATACAAGCAAATGCATTGCAGATGTGTTTTGAATTCGGGTGTGAATTCTATAGAGTTTGTTGAGCATAGCTCCAAACGGATATGGGTATTGTATTGAGAGAGTGGAGGCTTGTAATAAAATCTGAGCAAGTGATTCTTGGTGGACGTAGCCCAAATTGGGTGAACCATGTTAAATACTATCTTTCTATGTTGTGTTATTTATTCTACACTTTTATTTGAGATCTAAAATATTTTCTGCATATTAGTTTCTACTATTGTGATTCTATAAGGGATTATTCGCATATTTTATCTCTTATTTCCTATTACTTCTAGTGTTTGCCATAAGTGCATTCTTGTAGCCACTAATTATTTTACAAAGTGGGTAGAGGCGATCCCCACCAATAAAGTAACACACCAAGTTGTTATGGACTTCTCGTTGAACAATATCAAATGCAAATTTGGTGTGCTAGTCAAGATTTTGATGATAATGCCATGTGTTTGAGATCTAAACCTTTGATGGCAATGTGTAAGGAGTATGGAACCAATCTAAATTATTCTTCAAACTATAACCCCCAAGGAAATGGAAAACTAATTCCAGCAATAAGAACTTATTGAAGATCATTAGGAGAACCTTGGAGTTAAATAAGATAAAATGGGGTGAACATCTAAAATTTGTAGTTTGGGATGATAAAATCACTCCTAAAAAGAGATATGGGTATGATCCCATTTGAATTGGTATATGGAGCTTAGGATTTGTTGCCCTTACATCTGCAATTATCTTCATTTCAGTTTGTTCAATAGTTGGAAGATCAAGAGCTCAATCCATATGAAGTAAGGATTAATCAGATTGTGGAGCTAGATGAAGAGAGAAGAGCATCCCACTAGAGGCATATTAGATTTAGAGAGAAGTTGAAAAGATTTTTGACAAGAAGGTCACTCCTAGGGCCTTCAATATTGGAGATCTAGTTTTGTTGTGGGATAGCAAAAATGAGGATAAGGAAAACATGGAAAATTTGATGCATTATGGATGGGCCCTTACTCCATTGATATCAGAATTGGTGAGAATACCTTTTTCTCAAAGATTTAGATGGGGAATTTCTTGAACTACCTATTAATGGAAGGCATCTGAAGCATTTCTTGGATTAATCCCCAAATTTGAGGTATGCACCAACTTGTACAAAGTGTTTGGTTTTTCGCTCTGTTTTTGGTGTTTTGTCAGTTTGTGGTTTGCCTTGGTGTGTGGCAGCCATTTTTGTCGGGTTCTCAGCTGGTTTTTGGTGATTTTGGCTCATGAATCCTTTTCCCAATGGATTATTTTGGCACTTGGTCTACTTATTGTTCTTGTGGCACTCACTAGGAGTGCCCATCCCCGAGTAGGAGCCGATGTTGGTGTCCATTTTGATCCTCTATTATTTTGCCCTAATTTTCCTTTCACTCTACATTTCTGAAACATTTTCTATAGTTTTAATGGGTGAAATGAAGTTTTTCCTTTGTTCCCATGCCTTAGTCCATTTGAAAATCATTTTCCATGCCTCATTTGTGAAGAAACACCCAAGTTTTCCATATTTTGTGCCCTAATTTTTCCAAATCCATGGCCTTGGTTGTTTTTTCCATTTTTTCCGGCCCGTGGAGCTCAAATTTGTTCATTTCATGTGTATTTTCCCTCAAATATCTATCCCCATGGTCAAAACTTTCATGAAATAAATTTCCCCTTATTTTTGAGCAAAAAATCCCTCACCCATGAAGAAAAAATCAAATTTGAGCATCTATGGTAAATTCTACATTTTTTACGATTATACGGGTGTCATTTTCCCATCAAAATTAAGCTCAAAATTCTCCTCCTACGTGGCCACTTCTGGTTGGACAAGGATTGGCAGGTTTTCTATAAAACTTAAAGTTTTTGGCCTTTGGAAAATTTCACAATTTTCCCCCGCAACCCCGCAGGTCCCAGAGGAGGGACACGTGTCATGTTCTTGTGCCAGGGTGGAAGGGAAGGCCGACAGTGGAAGACTTAGGAAAATTTTTCCTTTTTTGGCGAGGGGAAAAAATTATTCAAGGGACCGCAGTGTAATGGAGAGAGGGATGGACACGTGGCAGGTGTGGAGGAGAGTGTGGGCCACCGGAGGTAAGGAAATTTTTTCCCTTTTGGCAGAAAAAGCTAAGGTGAAATTTTTGGAGCGCGGCCCGTGGCCAATCACAGGTGGACATGTGTCCATGAGAAGTCTAGAATGGGGGGGCGGATTTCTTGGTGACTTTGAAGTTTTAACTTCAAATGGATCAAAGTAAAAACTTGGGCTGAAGTTCCACAACCAATCCAGGTGTGACACGTGGCCAATTTTGAAATTCAAAGGAGGAGCGGGCCGATGGAAAACTTAATGATTTTTAGCTTTTTTTCTAAAATGGGATGCATCTCCACTCCAATAAGTGATAAGTGATGGACACATGGCAAAAGGAAATTTTTTCCCTTTTGCAAAAAGACTTAGAATGGAAGATTCAAGACGTGCTCGCGACAAAAGGAGAGTGGAGGTGTGGAGGTGCAGGCCCGTGGAAGAAAAATGGAGAATTTTCCTCGCGAAAAAAATCAAAACATTCAGCTTTTTAGCAATAAAAGCATGTCACATGTCAATGGAAAAGGCACGCTGGGCAAAAAGTGAAAATTTTCCAAATTTCCAAAAAGGTCAAATCCAGAGAATGAATGCGATCCCAATGGGACCCACCATGTGCCACGTGTCATCACCAAAATTCAAGGGCGGAGGGGCGGAGAAAAAATTCAAATTTTTCCATTTTTCGAAAAATGTTAAAAAGTCAAAAGGTGAACCCAAATTCATTCCCAATAGTATTTCTAAACGTGGAGGGCCCAAATTGAAGGAGAAAGAGCATATCAAGGGAAACTATACATTTTCATTTTTGGCTGCCATTTTTGCTCCAGAAAGCTTGGAAATGTGAATTTTGCATCATTTTTAATCAAATTTTTGATGAATTTGTATCCTTTGTGCCTGCAAAGATCAATGCAAGTGGTTTTAGGGATTAATTTGTAGATTTGAGGTGTTTTTGAAACAATTTTTTTCCCTAATCCATCTAAACACGTGAAATGTCAAAATTGAAAGTTGTAGAGGTAGTTTTAAAAGGTGAAAAGGTGAAATGATGAGAGGAAAGGCATCTGCATGCCTTGATGATGAAAAATGTGCCTCCAAGAAGGATAATGATCTGAATATTTTCTAATGATTCAGTCTTTTTAAAACACCTAGCAACTCTCATTACAAATTTGTTAAATGTCATTTTTAGTGAATCATGAGAAATTGTTGTAACAAACTTGATCCCTTGGCATATTCTTTTCTTGGGAAAGAAGGCTCCAATGTGGTAAGAGGTATATAATGCATTTTGGAGAAATGCAAAGGGTGGGGAAGTTGAAAATCATGAGAAAATTCTAAGAGAAATCTCATTTTCTAAGAAACCCACCAAAGAACTAGGTTAATTTCTTCTATGTTGGATCTTCATGTATGTGAGTTGGTTACAAGTGTATAGCCATCACACATTCTTGAGATTGTTCATGAAACTCTCCCCTACCGATGAATCTAACAATCTTTTGAGTTAATCTGTGTTTTTGGGCAATATGATGTTTGTTATCATTTTAAATACCTGTAAATAGTTTTCATTGTTCTTATTGCAATCTTGCATTGAAAGTCTTTAGAAATCACACAGAATCTCATCCTTATTGATATTTTAGTGGTACTTGCATTTTTTTTTAGAAGAGCTTTCATTTGGCATTGAAAATAAGTAGTTTAAAATCACTCCACCTTCATTTGTTGATTGGGATTGCTTGTAAGCCTTTGGGGGTACCTTAGGCATGGTTTGATCAAGGATTTTTGTGTTTAATTGAGTTCTTTACTTCAAGATTTTGTGGTGAGTTCTCAAATATTGTGTGAAGAGTGCAACCTAGGCTTCCATTTATGCATCTTCTGGTTGAAAGAACATCTTGATTATTTGAAGCATTTTATCTTATAGTTGTTCAATTATTGTAGAGGTTGTCAAATTTGATATATCCAAGTTTGTCTTGTCAATACCCCACCAAAAATCATCTGAATAACTAATCCTACCCATATTACCCCTACATTGCATTGTGTGTCAACAAAAGAATCTAACCCATCTAAAAAAATGCACAAAGCAAATCAGGATCATACAATGTCTTCTAGTAGCCTCAGCCTTGTCTTGAAAGCATTTCCATCATTTAGTAGTGATAGCTCTGTTGAGTTTGAATAATGGAAAATTGATCATGTTTTCCCAAGGCCATCTCCATACAATATGCACAGTATAAGGATATCTCCACCTCCTTCACAAAACAAAGGCTACAATATAGGTTCTCTTACCTTGGTTGAAAGGCACAACCTAAAATAGTGAGGGTTAGATCAAATCCTTTCAAAGTGCTATCCATATCTCCACAAATCTAAGTATCAGTTAGATCACATCCCTGGCTAAAAAATTACATATATCAAGATCTATCTTCCTTCAAGCTTCATGCCATATTTCTGATGTTGCTCAGACTAAAAAGGAGAACAAATTTGGGTACCAAGCACTTAATGGCGCTTTGTCGGGGAATTGTTTTGAAAGAACTTGCTTATTGTTGAGCACGTTATCCATTGGCCAAACCTCTCATGACCCCATTATCCAATCTGGTATGAAGGCTCATGTTCTTAAGTATGAAGTAAGGATAAAGAAGCTATAAAATATGTATCTCATTTACTCAAAGAAGACCCTAAGGGAAAGAAATCTCTGGATAGTAATCCCATGCTTGAGGCCAAAATAGAAGAAATTTCTAAGAAGCGGGTTACTCTAGAAGAGTCTATTGGGCATATTATTAACAAGAAAATTGATCACTTATCCATGCATAAGGCCTTCCTGGATTTCATTGAAATTTAAGTTAAACAATTTTGCAATCTCAACATTATTTTTTTAGGATATGGAAGGGTGGAAAAGAGAAGAAACATGCTATCTCCACCATCAATATGGATGACCCTCAAAACTCACTTCCCTAATATTTTTAATGCTATGGAGGAGGTCAAAAAGTGTTTCAACAAGGTGCTCAAGTGATGGTGTTTCTAGTTTCTAATCTACTATTTGTTTTACTAGTTTCTTGTGGTTGTGAGGTTGTAGTGATGTTGTTGTTTTTCTCCATACTAGTAGGTTATCCCATGCTTCTTTTTTGTCTTCCTATTCTAGCTTCTAAACCCTTTTTCTCTAGGGTGTGGTCCCCACTTGTAAAAAAACCACTGATGTAACTATGTTTATCTGGTTTTTGAACCTTCTTTTGTATTTTGGGGTATGGTCCCTCCCAAAACCATTTACCAATATAAAAAATAGTGGATGTCAAATAAATTTGAATGAAAGAGAAATTCAAAATGATGTGAAAGTGTAATATGATATAGTGGAGGGTTATGAGGCAAATGTGTTAGAATATATGTGTTAAAACAAATGGTTATGTGGTTGTGACATATGTTGTGAATTAAGGAGTTATTAATAAGAAGGGTTCCTGAATGAGAGGTGATGGAGGGAATAAGGTACATGTTAAAGAATGCTCCAAAATGGTGAAGCCATGAGAGCCAGAGTGTAGGTGAATTCGAGGAAGATATGGAAGAATAAGTGGATTAAAAATATGGAGGATAAATGCAAAGGGAATGTAAATGAGCACAATAAATGGTATAGGATGTAATAGTGGTATTGATAGAAAGAAGGGAACCTTAATGAGTGATGATGAAGGCAATAATATGTACATGGAAAATGGATCTAAAATAGATGAAGTGGTGAGTGAATCAAGTTGTTATGAAGAATACAATGTAGTTGTAGTGATTTTTATCTGCGAAGTGGGGTGTATTCAATCAAAGCAAGTGATGAATTAGAGGACATGGTGGTAAAGATAGAATCACATGATGAGATAGATGTTGACAATTTAGATAGATGTGGTAACAATGTGGGGGAATCCAGAAAGGATGATGATGAGACCATGTCCAAAGTAAAACGCACACGATGGTGGCCATTGAGAAGTGGATGATGCAGATGACTATACACTAAAGGAGAATGATTTTGTGGATTCCAAGGTGGAAACATGTGATGATGTGGATTATGAATTGGATGATTGGATGAGGAGATATTAGGTGTACATAGTGATTGTGAGAGAGTGGGAGATGATGATTCAGATGATGAAGACATGACACATGGAGAAGAAATGGGAATAATAGTGTGTGAAGTGATTGGATGTGTGTAAGAAGGTGGAGTAGGGGGAGATGGAGGCTTGATAGTGAGGCAACACTTGTCAAGTAGATCCTAAATAATGTTACAGATTTGGGGAAATGAGTCAATGGAATGGCCATCAATACAATTATAGGATCACATGTCATGGGAGGTACACCATAATGGTGGGGTGGCATGAGAGGGAGAGTGATTAGATTTCATAAAAACTTATGGAGAATAGAAGGGGGTTGAATAAATAAATAATCCCTCGTAGAGCGTGATGATTGTGATAATGTGGGTGTAGAAGGAAATGAGATATGAGGATGATCCAGTTAAATGACATGGTGAACATGGAAGTGTGATTGTAGAGTAGGTAGGGGAGAATCTGAAATGTGCAATAGGGAAGTAGGATGGCCAATATAAACATCCTTGAGTCATTGTGCCATGTTCATGACCTTGTTAAATGTGCATAGAGGATGAATTTGTAAGGGTGTGAGATTTAGGGACACAACTTTTAGAAAAGAGGTCAATAAATTTGGATTGTGGGAGTGGAAATGAGAGTTGATTAATGAGTTCATGCCAACATGTGAAAAAGTCAAGAATATACTTGTTATGGGATTGTCAAAGTTTTTGAAGGTAAACTAGTGTTTCTTTGGGTCTAATATGGATAGAGAAGTGGGATAATAATGTGTCAATAAAGTGGGAAAATGTGTAAATGTTATATTGTGTGAGGTAGCAATAGGAATCAAGTGCTTCACTAATGAGTGAAAGTGGGAAGGTATGCAGGAGGAATGCATTGTCATGTTGAATGAGGTGACATGCGTAGTGGAAGAGATGCAAGTGGTGTTGGGAGTCCCCGATGCCATTGAAATTTTTAAATTTGGGAAATTTAAATTATGGTGGATAGGGGTAGCATTGTACCATGGGGTGGATAGGCTCATTACAAATTGTGTGATAAGTTGGTGTGGGTGGAAGTACCCCAAATGTTGGGACTCAATATTTGTAATGCGTTTGATGAGGTAATTATGGAGCATGTTAGTGTTAATGAAGGTCAGATGGTAAGGTGGTTTTAAGGGGATGTATGGTCATTGCAAGGTGGTTGTAGGGTAGTTATGGGGTGGTTATAGCATGGTGGTAGAGTGGTTGCGGGATGGTTATAGGGTGGTATTTTCTTGTTTTTGTTTTTTAATTTGTTTTTGGTAAGTGGTAGGTCATAAGTGTAATTGATGCGCGAAGGAAAGAGGGATTGAATAGATGGTAGGCATAATTTGTGCGGGGTTTAAGTCTCTTTTTGTTTTTAGTGAGGATTCATTCATAGGAATGAATGGTTATAAGTGGAATGGGATGAGGTCATTTTAGGTACGATTAGCTCGAGAACTTATTTTTCAAAAAAATATTATGACTTTCGATTGTAGGTGTGATCAATTCTAAGTGGAATGGGACCTGGGTCATTCATGGGTGAAACTAGCTCGAGACCTGATTTTGTTTTTAGCAATGGTAGACTAGTTGTGGGAAGGTTGTAGGATGGTTCCGGGGAGGTTTCATGATAGTTTTAAGGTGGTTGTAGAATGTTTTCGGGGTGATTATAGGGTGGTTATAGGCTTGAATATGTTACCATTGAATTTCCCTAGTACTAGTTCTCCACCAAGCACGTACCATTTGTAAGTGCCATTGTCCAAAATATTATGAATGATGAATGGCACGAACCACCTAACCTATAGCTTTCCTAAATGTTTATCATAGTGCGAGTCACAAAGAAGGAAATGAAAACCTTATCTTAACTCTTTAATTTGGATTTTCTTATCATGCCAAAAATTTTGCCTTTCCTTCTCAACTCCTTGACTCTAGCACATGAGCAACCTTTTCTTGTCCAATGCCATTAGTGCATTCAACATTTTCTTTATAGCATCTCGGTCATCCAAATCCCCTATGCATGTTATATGAAGTGATGGTACTAGGAATTCCAAGGAAAATTTCCTCTTTTCCAAACACTAGCTAGAATGGTGTATACTTTGTTAAGTGCTTATAGGTAGTCTTGTACGCCCATAACACATCTAAAAATTGGTCATCCCAATCCTTGTGCCCTATGTTGTAGATCTTCATCGGGGTGGTTCCTAGGGATTTTTAAGGCCTCTGTACTATTCCATTTTCTTGGGGATGATACAAGTGGTTTTGTTTTGCATAATCATGAACATAACTTATAATATTTACACCGTCTCCACAAAGAAATGGGGGTGAGTTCACCAAGTTAGGGGCCAAAAGGGGGTCTTAAGTGGAAGCATTTTTCGAAAAAAAAACTTTAACTTGTACGAGTTTTTCAAAATAGTTACACTCAAAATTGGAAGATGTTGTAGAAATATGAATCGTATCATTTTGAGTCTAGTTTCTAAGCTACTAAATTTTATTGAAAACGGATAAGTTTAAGTGGGTCAAACAACTAAAATACCAATAGATGCTCCTTTTTGTTAAAAACATAATAGAGTGACTTTCATGCCCCCCATCATTTTTTGAGCACCATTTAGTATTTTGAAAACCCTTTGGTAGAAAGATAGCTAGGAGCATCTAGTTTGGGCTCCATTTTTTAGATTTTTTAGCAAATATTTTTTTATTTATGATTTTTCTAGTACAAAAATTTATGTTTTGAAAAACAACAGGAGCTCGACCGTGCCCCCTAACTACCTCAAAAAAATCGAAAGTTAGATTATTTTTTTTGAATATGTATAAATTGTGCCTAGTTTGGGCTAGTATAATTTTTCTAATTTCGATCACCCAAAAAAAGATACACCATGAAAGATAGACATATTTACACTTCAAAAAATAGCTATAAAAAGGCATAGTTAGAAAATAAATAATATGGAAACCTTATATTAGTCAGAAAATTTGGAAAATTATATTTTTAGAAAGAAGAGACTCTGCTCTATGTCGTGGTATATTTTTTTAAAATGGATCAATTGTTTTATTTTGATTTATCATAGAGGAAGTGTCATTTTTACATTTTCTTGTAAAAACTCGTTGTTTGTTGTGTTTGTGCAGGTCCATGCCTCAGACTTGGGGATCCAAACTGGATCCCAAGCCTTGAGGCATGGCTTGGGAAAAGAGAAAACACAAAATGCATACACATTATATAACACATATGTGTTACATAACGCATACGCATTTTTGTTTTTTTATATATTGTGGCCCCCAACGTCCCTTTCATCTCTTTCACAGAATTCTGCAAACATTCTATTTTGTCTGCAATATTCTCTACATTCTTGCATGATTTTTTAGTATTTCATTTTATCCCCTACCCCAATAGTTGATTTTTTCTAATCATGGGCGATAAACATCATGCTAAGGACAAGAGGAAAGTCAAGAATAAGACACCGAAGAAATTGGAAGAGAAGAGAATAAAGAAATTGAAGATAATGCAAAAACCTAGCAGGGTAAGGTACATCCGCTATATCAAATGTAGCTAATGTATTAGAAAATTGGGATGAAATACATAATGAAAATGTAGAGAATAATGATATTGAATTGAATGATAATGTTGGTATGGATGAAGAAATTGATATGAATCCAATTGTTGAACCCTTACCTGAGAATCCAAATGTTAACCCCAAAATTTGTATGAAAACATTGAATGAAGAAAGTAACCTTGTAAATGAATCTTCACCTCTAAGAACACCTCCTTCCATTTCACAAAGAAAACCAATTCACTTAATTTAAATTGATGAAAACATTATAAAACCAATGCCTAACAAAATGTCTGAAAGAAATGCGAGAAGAAAAGCTAGTGGAATTTGGGATAATTATTTTGAGAATTTAAATGACACACAAAGATGTCAATTATTTGTTTCATTGATGAAATTAATCAAGATGAGACCTATAATGAAGACCTTGGGGTTAAGAACATTTAATGTTGTTGATCAAAATGCGTCAATTGTTGAAAACATACATAAAGCATACCAAATTGTAGGTGGAAAAAGACACACCAAAGATAGTAATACTACATGACGCGCACTAACTAATTGTATAGTAAGTGATAAAATAGTTAATAAACACTTGATTAGAAAAACAAGCAGTTCTTTGAAGCTAAACAGAAAAACACTAATGAAAGCAATAGAGAGACGTAAACGTCTTGAGTTAGTCAATAACACTGACTATTGGGATTTCTCTAGTAGACTTCCACAAAAAGACAAGAATACATCTGATATTCTAAAAGAATTAATTGTAAAATTTTGGAATGAGAACACAAGGGTGTCACCGAATAGAAGAGATATAGTAAAAATAAGAATAGGTTCTCGTAATCGTGAATTGTGTGCAAAACATTTCTTAGATATGACTCAAACATAATTGTTCTCTAAGTTTAAAAATGAAAATCCAAAAATTAACATTAGCCAAATATTCTTTGAAATGAGCAAACCCTTTTATGTGAAAATAAATCACTCACGTACCACTTGTTGTTGTAGGCATCATGTTGAATTTTCAATGCATTATGATGTTTTTTTGTCAAATACGTTGTGTTTTGCATATTGACATCATGTTGTAGGAGTGTGGAATAAATGTCCCACAAAAATATTCAAGGGAATTTATTTCGACAATATTTTGTGAAAAATCAACAAGACAATTTTTTTATAACAAAGCATATTTGGATGGAACGTGCAATGTATGCGGTGGTTTACCAAATCTAAAAATTTATATGCACGAGGAGAGTACATATTCAATAGGAAAAGAATTGGTTGATTTCACCAAATATAAATTGGTGGCATATCAATTAAAAGATGGAAAAGAATCTAAGAGGTGTGAGCTTGTTACAAAACAATTACCTATATCATAATATATGGTCAAATTCAGAGAGGAAATTTTTTATGAGTATGTAAAACACACACATAGAGCTCGATGGTTGGATGAACAATTCAAGTTAAGCAAGGACACATTCCCACTTGGTACTATTGTTTCAGTAAATGACTTCACAGAGAATTACACATTATAGCCACAAATGGAGGTTTAGTCTCAATATTATAACTTAGTGCAAGTTTCTATTTTCATGCATATAACATTCATGCACTCTCCTGAAAGCACTGAGAAAGATCGAAAAATATTAAGAGAGTATCATTTCTACATCAATGATGATCGGAAACATTCTAAAAAATATGTACAAGGGTGTTTCAGGTGTTTTATGTGAACTTTGATGAGAGGAACATTAGTTTCGATCAACATTACATTTGGTTGGACAACTGCACATCACAATTCAAGAATACACGGATGTTTTATTGGCTAAACAGGATGCACAAATAAAAAAATGTACAACATATCTAGAGTTTTACTAAGGAAAGACATGGAAAAGGAGAGCATGATGATGCGGGAGCATGTGTGAAAAGAGCACTTAAGAGAAGAGTTAAAGTTCAAGGATGGTGCTAAATTTGGATGTAAAAAGCATTGTTGATTGGTGTTAAGAATATGGGCCATGAATCTCAAGAGAGATCAATGGTTCATAGATATTTTTGGTTGATAAAGAAACAACATTTGATAAACCTTGAATATTGTATGACAATTGCGGGATCAAGTGATAGGCACTCATTTCGTAGTTCAGATGCAAATGTTTAGACTATTTATACTAGGTGCATGACATGTTTTTGTATATCATGCATTGATTTTGTGTGGAATGAATGTGAGTCACAACATTGGGTGGATGAATGGACTTGTAGACCTCTAATTCCACTCAACACACATCAAGTTCCACGAGCATTACAACTTGTAGGGTCTTCAGATCAAATGACAACATCACCTAACTTTGACCAAGTCTCTGATTTAGTGCAACAAGGTACATACATATATGTACATGCCATGTTTTAGATTTATAAATTATTAAATGGTCAACTCTTAATGTATTTATAAATTGACTAAATAGTTTTACTTTTTGATACATAGGGTAAATTTTTGCAGTTATTGCGACGGAAAATTTAATGAAGAGGGAACAAACTACTTCTTATCTCGTTGTGTAGAGGGAAAAAAATGACTTCCCATGAGTCATTGATGGTGAAGACCTTGAGTATCCCATCTTTGGATCGGTGGTAGTCACTGGAATATGGCTTTAATGATATCCTATCAAAAAATCGGACATTTGGTTGTTTGAAGACTATGAAGTACATCGGAAGATACTTCACTATTCACATTTGGTCCTTGCAACAAATATTAAATTGGTCAAATATCGAGGTCGGCCATCAAACAAAAATTTGTGGCGGGTTTGTGAATCAGATCATGAAGCAATTTCTTGCTCATTGTTAATAATATATTTGATCCTTGCGGTTGATTGGATTGAATTTTCAAAGGTATGTTCTTTATGAATTTAATTTGAATATTTACTTAAATGATTTTGTTTAAATTTTTATGATTTAAAATTCTATTTAATTGCTTACTAACATGTTTATGTAGGTTAGTGGTGCCAAAAAAATCCACCTTCACGTGGTTAGCACTATCAGTGAGAGAATTTATTATTCTCAAAGCCAAGTAAAGCTAAGAAAAATTAAATATTAGAAAGGAACAACAAACAGAAATTCTCATTTCACCACCTATATTATTCAGGTGATTGGCAATGGACAACCTTACATTGACTCGAGTCTCAATGGAGACAAAGAAATACATGAGAGGAATTTCATAGTGGGCCCCGACATAGAGTCATCAGATCGACACGATGTCTCTAGTGCCACGAGTCGAGAAATCACCCGTCAAAGATATGGCGTGATTGGGCCTCGAGCTCTTAAGTGACTACGCCGGATGGGGTAACCGAAAGCATGGGCATTGTAGGGCACCAAAAATAATGCTCCACTAGCATTCACTGTGCCACCCCGATGTGTTGGCGTAGTTGGTTCGGTCCCACAAGCTTCCGTTTGCAAAATACAAAGTGTCTAGTGAGCCCTACACTCGACTTGACCGCACTATTTTTACGTTTGCAAACAATAGGACGGTGAGAGAACCAAATGGAGATAGAAAAAACAAAGGGATTTTTAGTGGGCCTTGACATGGAGCTCTCGGATCGACGAGACATCTCTAGGTGCCACGGAGTTCGAGAAATCACCCATCGAAGATATAAGGTGTTTTGGTCTTAGGGCTCTTAAGAGACTACGCCCGAACGAGGTAGCCCAAAAGCACGGGGAGCATAGGGAACCAAAAAAAATCCTCTAGTAGCATTCACTAGGCCATTTGGATGTGTTGGCCCAGACGGTTTGGTCCCACACGCTACCGTTTGCAAACTAGAGCATCTAATGACCTTACACTCGACTCGAGACTACATTATTTCTTGTGTTTGCAAACAATAGACAAAGCAAGAGAACTAGATGGAGATGGAGAAAACCATGAGAGAGTTTCATATAGGGCCCCGACATGGATCTGTTAGATCGACAAGATGTCTCTGGTGCCATGGAGTCGAAAATCACCCATCGACAATATAAGGTGTTTTGGTCTCGGGGCTCTTAAGAGACTATGCATAAACAAGGTATCCTGAAAGCATAGGGAGCATAGGGAACCATAAAAATCCTCTAGTAGCATTCACCAGGCCATTTAGACATGTTGGCCCAAAAGCAGTTCAGTCCCACACGCTACCGTTTGCAAACTACAGATCTAAGCAGCTTGACCTTACATTGACTCTGTGACCTGTACTATTTCTCACGTTTGCAAACAATAGAACAGCAAGAGAACCAGTTAGAGACAGAAAAACCTTGAGAGGTTTTCATATAGAGCCCCAACATAGAGCTTTTAAATCTAACGAGACATCTCTAGGTGCTACAGAGTTCGAGAAATCACCTGTTGAAGATATGGCGTGATTAGGCCTCGGGGCTCTTAAGCGACTACACGCCGAGGAGGTACCGGAAAGCACGGGAGCATAGGGAACCAAAAATAATGCTCAATAGCATTCACTAGGACACATTGATGTGTTGGCATAGTTGGTTCGGTCCCACGAGCTTTCGTTTGCAAACTACTGACCTCTGGAAACCTTACACTGACTCGGGACCGCACTATTTCACACATTTGCAAACAATAACACAACGAGAGAACCGGATGGAGACGGAGAAAACCATGAGATTATTTTGAAGAGGTCCCCACCATGGAGTTTTTTAATCTTATGAGACATCTCTAGGTGCCACAAAGTCGATAAATCACCCATCGAAGATATGGCGTGATTGGGCCTCAGGGCTCTTAAGTGACTATGCCCAAACGAGGTATACCGAAAGCACGGGGAGTGTAGGGAGACAAAATGAATGCTCCACTAGTGTTCACGAGGCCACCCGATGTTTTGGCATAGTTGGTTTGGTCCCACAAACTTTCATTTGGAAACTACATGACCTCTAGCATCCCTACACTGATTCAAACTACACTATTTCGTGTGTTTGTAAACAATAGGACAATGAGAGAACCAATGGAGACGGAGAAAACCGTGAGAGGATTTTGTATAGGGCTTCAACATGGAGCTCTTGGATCTGACAAGACATATCTAGGTGCCACGGAGTCTAAGAAATCACTCGTTGAAGATATGGCGTGATTAGGCCCCAGTGCTCTTAAGCGACTACACCTGAACGAGGTAGCCCGAAAGCACGGGGAGTGTAGGGAGCCAAAAATAATGCTCCAATAGCATTCACGAGGTAACCCGATGTGTTGGCATAGTTGGTTTGGTCCCACAAGATTCTATTTGCAAACTACTGACCTCTAAGTGACCCTACAGTTTGACTAAATGTTGCACTAGTTTGTGCATTTGCAAAACAATAGCACAACGAGAGAACCAAATGGAGATGGAGAAAACCGTGAAATAATTTTTGACGAGGTCCCCACTGTGGAGTTTTTTTATCGATGAGACATCTCTAAGTGCCATGGAGTCAATAAATCACCCATCGAAGATATGGCGTGATTGGGCCTCAGGGCTCTTAAGCGACTACGCCCGAACGAGGTAGCTTGAAAGCACGGGGAGCGTAGGGAGCCAAAACAAATGCTCCACTAGCATTCACCAGGCCACCCGATGTGTTGGCATATTTGGTTCAGTCCCATGAGCTTCCGTTTGCAAACTACAGCCTCTAACATGCCCTATATCGACTGATCGCACTAGTTTACGCATTTGCAAACAATAGCACAATGAGAGAACCGAGATGGAGACGAAGAAAACCGTGAGAGGATTTCATAGAGGGATTCAACATGGAGGTTTCAGATCTGACGAGACATCTCTAGGTGCCACGAGTTTGATAAATCACCCATCGAAGATATGGCATGATTGGGCCTCAGGGCTCTTAAGTGACTACGCCCGAACGAGGTAGCCCAAAAGCATGGGGAGCGTAGGGAACCACCAATGTTCAATGATTTTTCCATAGGATGCAACTATGTAGACTATGAACTTAGTTTTGTTGGGGAGACCACCAATGTTCCAAGCGCTCATTCATTACAAATAATGAATATCTTCAATCAAACAGAGAATGAAGAGCCTAAATTTTTTTGGACATTACAAAAGGTTGTTTGTGCCCAAAAAGAAGTCGAAGGCCATATAAATATTCAGTCTTCAACTTTAGATGACAATGAACATCATGAAGAAAAAAATTAGGTGAAGATGTCACTATGATTCAAGAAGAAATGCCTCCTGAAATTCATAAAGAGTCAATTTGATTACCCAAAAACATCTGGAAGAACTTAAAGAGAAGATACAAGTGGAAGAAAAGGAAAAATGGGAAGCGTGGAAGGATCACAACTTAACTGGAATGGAAGATCTATGTGATGTTATCGATAGAATCATGAAGGTGATTATTTTTATTAATCCCACTACTTCAACTTCACAAATAAAAAACCAAGTAGTTCCAAGAAAAAGCGTAGTATTAATAATTGAGCGTAGTCGCTTAAGAGCCCTGAGGCCCAATCACGCCATATCTTTGACGGGTGATTTCTCGAACTTTGTGGCACCTAGAGATGTCTCGTTAGATCGATAGCTCCACATTGAAGCGCTCTATGAAATCCTCTCACATTTTTCTCTGTCTACATCCGGTTTTCTCACTATGCTATTGTTTTCGAATGCTTAAAATAGTGCAGTTTGAGTCAGTGTAGAGCTGCCAGAGGGTGTAGTTTGCAAACGGAAGCTCATGGGACTAAGCCATCTATGCTAACATGTCGGGGTGGCCAATTGAACGCTAGTGTAGCTTAGTTTTGGTTCCCTATGCTCCCCGTGATTTCGGGCTACCCCCTCCGGGCGTAGTCACTTAAGAGCCCTTAGGCCCAAACGTGTCATATCTTCGATGAGTGATTTCTCGTACTCTGTGTCACCTAGAGACATCTTGTAGATCCAAAATCTCCGTCGGGGCCCACTAAGAAATTATCTCACGGTTTTTTCCGTCTACATATGGTTCTCTCATTGTGCTATTGTTTGCAAACCCTTGAAATAGTGCAGTTTGAGTAGATAGGGCTAGAGAGGATGTGTAGTTTACAAACGGAAGCTCATGGGACCGAACCGTCTACGCCAAAACAGTTGGGGTGGCCAAGTGAATGCTAGTGGAGTTTCATTTTGGTTCCTATGTTCCCGTGCTTTCGGGCTACCCCCTCAGGCGTAGTCGCTTAAGAGCCCGAGGCCCAAACACGCCATATCTTCGACGGTAATTTCTCGTACTTCATGTCACCTAGAGACATCTTGTCAAATCCAAAATCTCCATGTCGGGGCCCACTACGAAATCCTCTCACGATTTTTTTTTCTCCATCCGGTTCTCTCGTATCCTATTGTTTGCAAATGCGCAAAATAGTGGAGTTTGAGTCATGTAGAAAGCTGCCAGAGGGTGTAGTTTGCAGACGGTAGCATGTGGGACCAAACCATCTGAGCTAAAACATCCAAATGGCCTAGTGAATGCTACTAGATACTTTTTTTGGTTCCCTATGCTCCCGTGCTTTGGGCTACCTCATTGGGTGTAGTCTCTTAAGAGCCCTGTGACCAAAACACGCCATATCTTCAACGTGTGATTTCTCGGACTCTCAAGTGGCACCTAGAGATGTCTCGTCGAATCCAAAAATCCATGTCAAGGCACACTATGAAATATTCTTGTGGTTTTTTTTTGTCTTCATCTGGTTCTCTCGTTGTCCTATTGTTTGCAAATGCGCGAAATAGTCGGTTTGAGTTAGTGTAGGGGTCAGAGGGTGTAGTTTGTTGGAAGCTCATGGGACCAAATCGTCTATGCCAACATGTTGGGGTGGCCAGTGAATGCTATTGGAGGCTTATTTTTGGTTCCCACGCTCCTCGTGCTTTGGGCTACCCCATCCAGGCGTAATCGCTTAAGAGCCCTGAGGCACAAACATGCCATATCTTGGGTGTGATTTCTCGGACTCCGTGGTCTAGAGACATCTCGTTAGATCCAATAGCTCCACGTCAAGTCCCACTCGAAATCCTCTTGCGATTTTTTCCATCTCCATTGGTTCTCTCGTTGTCCTATTGTTTGTAAACACGCAAAATAGTGTAGTTTGAGTCGGTCTAGGGGGCGAGGGTGTAGTTTGTAAATGAAAGCTCATGGGACCGAACCATCTACGCCAACACATCGAGGTGGCCAGGTGAACACTAGTGGAGGATTATTTTTAGTTCCCTACACTCCCCATTGCTTTCGGGCTACCTCGTCCGGTGTAATCGCTTAAGAGCCCCGAGGCACAAACACGCCATATCTTGACGGGTGATTTCTCAGACTCCGTGGCACCTAGAGATGTCTCATTAGATCCAAAATCTCCATGTCACAAACCCACTACTAAAATCATCTCACGATTTTCTCCATCTCCATCTAGTTCTCTCATTGTCCTATTGTTTGCAAACGCATGAAATAGTGCAGTTTGAGTCAATGTAGGGCTGCTAGAGGGTGTAGTTTACAAACGGTAATGTGTGGGACTGAACTATCTAGGCCAACACATCTAAATGGCCTAGTGAATGCTACTGGAGGTTTTTTTTTGTTCCCTATGTTCCCGTGCTTATCGGGCTACCTTGTTTGAGTGTAGTCTCTTAAGAGCCCTGAGACCAAAACATTTCATACCTTTGACGGGTGATTTCTCAAACTCCGTGGCACTTAGAGATGTCTCTTTAGATTTGACAGCTCCATGTTGGGACCCAGATGAAGAAAGCCTCTCACGGTTTTTTTCTTTCTCCATTCGGTTCTCTCACTATCCTATTGTTTGCAAACGCATGAAATAGTGTAGTTTAAGTCAATGTAAGGTCGCATTAGATGTTGTAGTTCAAACAAACGGTAGCATGTGGGACTCGAACCATCTCGGGAAAACACATCCAAATGGCACTGGTGAATGCTAGTGGAGCATTATTTTTGTTCCCTACGCTCCCGTGCTTTCGGGCTACCGGCCAGGCATAGTCCCTTAAGAGCCCCGAGGCCCAAACACACCATATCTTCGACGGGTGATTTCTCTGACTCCATGGCACCTAGAGACGTCTCTTTAAATCTAAAAGCTCCATATCGGGGCCCTCTTATGAAAACATCTCACGGATTTCTCTCGTGTCCATCTGGTTCTCTTGTTGTCTATTGTTTGCAAACACAAGAAATAGTGCGATGTCGAGTCGGTGTAGGGCTTCCGAAGTTGTAGTTTGCAAACAGAAGCTCATGGGATTGAACCAACTACACCAACACGTTAGGGTGGGTTGGTGAACACTAATGAGGATTTGTTTTGGTTCCCTATGCTCCCCATGCTTTTGGGCTACCCCATCTTTGCGTAGTCCCTTAACATCCCTTGAGGCCCAATCACATTATATCTTTGACGGGTGATTTCTCGAACTCGTGGCACCTAGAGATATGTCTCGTCCGATCTAATAGCTCCATGGTGGGGACCTCTTCAAAATCCTCTTTTTTTCTTCATCTCCATCCGGTTCTCACGTTGTGCTATTGTTTACAAACGAGAAATAGTGTAGTCTAAGTCCATTTAGGGATGCCGGAGGTGTAGTTTGCAAACGGAAGCTCGTGGGATCGAACCAACTACATCAACATGTTAGGGTGGCCTAGGGAACATTAGTGGAGAATTTTTTTGGTTCCCTATGCTCCCCGTGCTTTTAGGGTACCCCTTCGGGCATAGTCACTTAAGAGCCCTGAATGACTAGATTGGCTTAAGAATGAATTTGATATGGGTATGTCTAAGAACACACGGAGTTATCAGTCGCCTAGTAAATATTTCTTTTTAGTTATGGATGGGAGCATGGTTTAGTGACCTTCCATTCATTGATAATTTATGTTATGATAAACCCATGGATGCTTTCAAAATCTCCTTAAAAAAGATAGGGGTAGTCATCAAGCCTAGTGAAGGGTGTGATGTGATTTCCAAATAACTTGAAATTCCTACAGATTTAAAGGTAATAACACGAATTGGATAGGATTAGACAATCAAGAATCATTGAGTGTCTGAATCAGAATGTCATTACATCTAGAGACATTCTCAAGCATTGGAGTAATGTATATGGAGAGACATTCTCAAAAAATCAGCAGATGAAAGGCATCAAATTGTGAGGACTGTCGGTGTTTTAATAGGGAGAAGACTACGAAGCATAAATGAATGTAGTAAGTGCATGATAAGATAAGAACAAGAAAAGAGACCATGAGCAAGAAGAAGCACAAGTAAGGTAAATACACATATACACATTGATAAATTGAATGAATAATTACTCGATTAGGTAACTCTTTATATACATACATTATATAAATATTGATTTCCAAAGTTTGATGCATATTATACATTGAAAATGCTAGTACATGTACATCACCAATAAATGAAAAAATAATCCGTAATGTCTTAAATATTGTCAAGTGCACATCATATTAGATTCATGCAAAAATAATCTCATAAACGTAAGGTCTCATACAAAATTATCAAGTTCCAAATAGTATTTTAATGTGCATAATAAATACAAAAATTCCCAAATAGGTCATATACGATCAAGTTCAAATTCCATATAGGCGTACATATAATGCCATGCACATAGGCATACAAAAACAATGTCATGTGTAAGACATATATATTTCCTACTCATCAAAATCTATCCCTCTCTTGGCCTTGCTCGAAGAAGGCCATGCCTTAGACAAAGAAGAAGATCCATGAGATGACTTTGGATCGCCTCGAGCCCATGCTTCGAGTCCTCTTTGTTGAATACTTTCCTATAGATGAGCCTCGTATATGCAAACAATGTTTTTTTGTCAAAACTTAATTTATATATGTTTTCAACATGTATTTAAGACCATGCTAGAATGAAAGTATTAACATTAATACACAAAATTACCGCAAGTTGTCAATCACTCCGAATTTGCATCTCACGCCGGATGAGTCATCGGGAGCTCCTCTGATACGAGACACGGGGTACGAAGATGACGAGATGGAGGATTCGTGCCCTGAAGTCAAAATGGAGGGGTTGAAGTTCCCTACATACACATAAGATCAAAAATCTAACATCGAATTAGCGAAAATAGAGCTAAGTACATGTATCTACATAATGACAATATTTTAACTAATTTTATCAATATAGAACTATAGTTTTTACCCGACACACCCGTGAATCAAATGAATAGGGTTCTTTACTATCATGCAGTAACTTCTGCATATACACAATGAAGGACATTATTAACATAATTTAATAATTCTACAATGAAAGACATTACTAACATGTAATTTAACATAATATGAATTACACAAGAAATTTAACAAAATTTACGTGTTGTTTGAATACCTCAGTGAGTTGTTGCGTAGATGAAATCACAAGGCAACACCTTTATCTACTTGTCGCAGAGATGGTGGGGTGTCTAGTGAAGTCAACATCTTTATCAAACATGTATATCACGTGAGTTAGATGGACATACAAGAACATACATATATTTGAATTCAAAACTAATATATATACATGCAAATACACACACACACACATGTATGTGAAAATTTTACATAATTAACATTCTAAATTACCTTTGTGAATGTATGTGTGTGCATGGTCCTCGCCACTTTGTGGTTGGGATGAAGATGTACCTCCCATGCACCTTTGTAATATCAATACATCTACATGTACAAATACAATTATTTCAAAAATTTAACATATAAAAGTAAATCGGGTACTCCAAACTTTTTTATAACACACATAACAAAACATAACAAATTTACTGCGAAGACGTATTGATGAATATAGTCCAAATGTCTCACTCAAAAGGACATCTGACATAGTGACATTATCGTGTTCACCCCTAGCACCAAGTGCACCAAAATCAGTACGCATGAAAGTATCTTCCTCCTCGGGCCCTAAACATATGCTACCACATGACAAGAAAAGATGTGGCCTCATGTTAGTACTCCCTGAGGGAATACTCTGTGTACCTCCACGAGCATCTGGCTCAGAAATCTCCCTCGTATGTCAAACAAGGGTCATAGATAGCCCCTAAAGTGCGTGGAGTGTATCAATCTCTATTGTCTCCTTCACTGCTTGAGGGACAATCTCAAGGTGAGGGGGCTTCTATGTAGGGAATCTACCCTGTTGAATAGGTGCACATTGTGCACTTGGTTGATCTTGTGTAGATCCTTTTCCTCAGCCCTGGAAATCTCAGAAATCAAAATAATTTGGGATCTGTTGAGGATAAACTTGCAATAGAGTTTCCTCATAAAGTATAGTGGCACCTCATTGTTATTACAAGGTGGAAAATCAAACACCATCCACCATCGGTCCCAAAAATTATTTTTAATCAAATTATTATTGCACCAATGGATGGGAAATCGTTTACATGTCAACGGAACAGGAAAATTAGTGCAGGGGTCCGTGAATAAGGTGCATATGAGTTCTTTTGAAATTTCTTTTTCTTTACATCCACATATGACAATTTGTTGGAATAATAAACCCTACAACCCTCTCTGTAAGTTGTCCAACGATCAATTTTCCCTGTTTGCCGCATCAATTTGAACAAGTAATGCCTCCAATGTGTTTACAAGAGAGGCGCAGTGGGGGTTTGTAGATTGTGCATCCCTCATTGTTTTGATTAAATCCTCAATTTCAATTTTGTTTTCAACTATTTGGGCTACTAAATCTTCTTGACTACCCGAGGGATGTTGAGCAAACTGTGGGAGTGTTGGGAGGGATGACAGGAATAACAGGGTTTGGTTGTGGTTGATTCCTCGACCTCTAACTGTAATAATAAAAAATATGTATTCAATTCAAATTTTAATCTATAACTATCATATTTCAATGCAATTTTGAGAAAATAATTGTGCTTACCTCTTCTCTGTGGTGCCATCATCGATTCAAATCTTCCCGGTGATCCAGAAATGATCCTTTGAGCTTGAGATCTATTTGAATGAAAAATTCAAGGGCACAGCTTAAGTTCAAACTCGCGTTTGAGGGAGGCAAAATGATAGAGGCTCGGGCCTGTTTTTTTAATTTATAATAAGCATAACGCATACGCATTATGTAACATGTACGTGTTATGCTTTGGTGATTCCCGAGCCAAACAAATTAAAACATGAGCGCGTTTTAACAAAATGCGTACGTGTTTTGATTTTTTCCAGATTCTTGTCCGCTTTTTGGCCCCCCAACTTGGTGCACTCACCCATGGGTTTCCTAATTGATATTAAAATTCAAAGGAATTTGTATCTTGAAATGATGTTTTCCCATAAGATCCTCACTATTTTGGCTGCAATGTAATCCTTAGTGGGTGTTACTTTTTACCATCAAGTTAGATAATATCTAGCCATGATGATGCAAAATGATCTCGTCCGCATGCGGTAGGAGTTATTGGTCCAATGAGATCAATCACCCACTTTTTAAATGGTTCTCCTAGACACATTGGTATTAAGGGAATTGCATCCCTTTTATTCGACTTACCCACCCTTTGAAAAATGTCACATTTTTTAGTTATTCTTTAGCTTCTTTAAAAATTGTGGGCCATCATAATCCTAGAAATAAAGTCTTCTATGTTATGACTTCTCTAAAGCATAGTGACCCCGTCATACCTTCATGATCGTCTTATAATAATGATACATTTTCTACATTAAAACAAACCTCCTTAGAAGTTCATCACACCCAAGTTTATAAAAATATCCCCTAAGAGATGGTAGGGTTCGCGCTTACCACAAGAAGCTTATTTTCATTGACAATCCACCTAGTTGGAGCCATTCCTACTGTGAGGAAGGCTACAATGTTTTAGTTCCTCTGATACTTTTTGAACTTTGTACAACTACACATCCGACATGTTATCCACAATACTTCACACAACTTATCCTGTGTGAACCGTAATAAATGATATAGCCCACAATTTAGTTCCCTCGATTTCACCATGACTGAGAATTGAATTCTGGAATAGGATTATCCATCTACAAATTCACTCATGTAACATTGGTTTATGGACCAAGTACTTCAATGCCTTATGATTAATGAAGAACAAAAACTTAGTTTCTAATAAATACTACATAAACTTTTGGATTCCATAAGCCATTTCCAATGCCTTGTGCTCTATGGTGGTGTAATTTTACTTTTTTCAAGTTATCTTCCGAATGGTGAAATATATGGGATGATCTATCCTTCTTTTTCTATGTTGGGCTAAGATGGCTCTTATTATGACACCCGATGCATCTAGTGGACATGGAAGGGAATTTTCAAGTATGGAAACCAAATAATGGGCACGCTTTCCAAATTTTCCTTTTATGTCTCAAATCTATCCCATTGGAGTGCCATCTAGGAAAAGGGCCTGTATTTTTTCAATAGTGCTTCTAAGGGGCCATATATTTTGGCATAAACTTTGATCATTTTCCAATAATAGCCCATGTGTCCCAAAAATACACGTACATCACGTTGAGTTAGATAATAATCTTGGCCAAATCAACTAACATACCTTCCTTACAAATCACATGTCCCAACATGACTCTGAATGGTGTCTCAAACATATATTTCTTGAGGTTTAAAGAGATCTAGAGGTTCTTACATCTTTTGAACATGATTCGTAAGTCTTCATAGTAGTCTCTTACTAACCCATAGATGGTCCAATCATCCTCACATACGGAGGAACTTGTGAATGAAGTCTATGAATGCCTCAAATACAACATGCAAAAAAATAGTGGGCATGTTCATCAAGACAAATAGCATTACATTATATGAAAAGAAGCCCCATTATGTGGAAAACATAGTTTTGGTCTTATCTTCCTTCACGAGATGGATTTATTGATACCCTAAAAATCCATATGTCAAGTGTAGATATCACATCCTACCACACCCTCAAGGACTTCCTTGGTGAAAAGGGTTGGGAAGGGATAGGTGAGGTAAACTTCATTTAACATATAGAAGTCAAAAAAATTCTCATGGTCTCATAATTTTTATACTTACCCATTCGATTCTTCTATTGGATAAATGGTGCCTATTGTAAGCATCTTATTGATCTCCCCCTTCACTTTCTATCTCGGGTTTGGTTCATGCAATTTGTTCTTTTTTGATAGGGCACATATCTTATATGAATTTTATAGTCATCTTCCCAAAGGATTCATTAACTCATTTCATCTTATGGTAGCCTTTAGGGGATAAGTCTTGAAATCCCTTAGCAATTCCAATGTGCCTAATGACTCTACATTTGACCAATAATCATCAACAAGTGGCCAACTAAGGTTTAACATTTGTTCCAATATTTACGTCTCATCAGTGCACATGATTTAATATACTATTTATTCTCTATGACATACACATCTTATAATGTGACTATTAGGAATTAGTATTTACATTGGTATTTACTTTGGTAAATATATATGGGTAATTTTACCATATAATAAAGTATTAGTTACTTACGGTTATATGATTCTTTAGTTAATAGAATATATTGTTACAACAATAATATATTCATATTTCTTTGTTATAGCCATGTTTCTATACTTGGTTATTTGTTATTTTCGCTTCCTATTATTTAGGAAGACAATTTTATTATTGAATATTTACTTTTGTTTTCTTGTGAAAAGCTTTGCCAACTACATCATTTGGTAGCAGAGAAATAAATATTCATGTTCTATGGATAAAATGTAGAGCCGTTACATAATGGATTGAGAACGTCATTTTTTTCTCAACCATCACAGTTTGGTGCCTCTATTTATACACATGTCACATTAGATCTGTGTAAGTTTTTATATTCCGTAAAGGATGCTTCGATTAGATAAATCACCTATTTAAGAGTCTACATAAGGTGTTGTTCTTCACGTACAATCCTTTGGTGATTGAGATTGGAGTTTAAATTCTCCCTATCATAGCCGCCTAATTGGAAGCACCTCCATGCCTTCAAACTCCTGACATCACCATTCAAACAGCATGTCTATTGCTATTTTCAACGTTGACAGTCATATTCATACATGGATCTTCCATACCATCCCTTGGAAATTTGAAATGACATGTCTATTGCTGTTTTGATAACTTAATTGATTACAGACCATATAAAACAGATCCATTACTATATTTCTTTATTCAGACTCTCTGTGAGGGCATCAAAAATCTCTTTCAGGCCGTGAATGTGTAGACTAGTTTTTCATATTAATCACCATCTCCGTCCAAAGAAAATTGAAATGGAGTCAAAGGTCGGTCACATATCTATTTCAAATAAATTTGTTTTCTGCGTTAATGCCTTAGTTTTGTCATATGTCTCATGGTATTTTAAAATTCACTTTATAAGTTTTGTTTTATTTGAATAAATAATTTGTCCTGAAGAAGTGTCAAGTGTCATCTACATGATTAATAGGTTTATTGTCAAAAGTATTTGGAAATTATCAAATTAAATTTTTAATTGGATTTAGTTCAATTTGTATTGTAATGGAGAAATTAAGTCATATTGAAAAGTTTGAAGGTAAAGATTTCCATACTTGGCAAGTTCGGACCCAACTATTTTTAATCAACAAAGATCTTTGGGATACCATCGATGGAAAAGTAAAGAAACCACAAGATGCATATAAAAAAAAGAAAGTGGGGGAAAAAAATATCGAAAGGCTACAACAATCATTGGATTAGGACTATCTGATGCTTATTTGCATCATATAGACTTGTCTAAATCCTCTCACACAATTTGGGAGACACTAAATAAATTATTTAGTTCACAAGTTGGAAGCGTAGTGATAGCATTAAAACAAAGGTTGTTCAGTCTCAAGATGGAAGAAGGCAACAACATGGTGGAGCACATTAGTAAGTTTCGATCCATCTCAAATCAGTTAGCTGGACTTAAAATTGATGTACCTGTTGATGATGCAAAAGTTGTTTTACTTAATAACATGCCAACTAGTTATTCCAATATGGTTTTTACATTGAGTAAAATTAATCATGGTTTAGAAGATCTAATTTCTTCTCTGATAGAGGAAGAAAAAAGAACAAAAAAAATTGAACCAGAAGAAATTGCATCATATGGAAAACAAGATAAATCATATGCTAAAAGGAGATCCAAATCTTCTAGTTAAAAAGTATCAACTTCTAAAAATAAATGAAACGACTCATTTGCTACTATTGAGATACCCGGTTATTTATTAATGAATTACAAGAAAAGAGCACATGATTTGCTTGATGGTAAATTACAAGAAAATGTCATGGCCATTGATGAAGAAGAGGAGAATGAAGAAGAAGTAAGATTTACTCATACCAAAAATCAAAGTGATATGATGAAGACTACCTATATTAGGTAATCAACCATTGGAGGATAGAAGCACAGGAGGTTGGAGGTCAATAACGACATCTCGTCGATTCTTAATGATGAAGACACACTTCTAGTACGGTGACTTGTTTTTTTAGTTGTGTGGTGTGGATTTCAATTTTTCATCTTTTCAGTATGGTGTGCAAAATAAGAAAAGAGGTTCATTCCTGTTCACTTATATATGTGGTTATTCCTTACATAGTAACCTAATGTAAACTTATAGGGTAAAGATAAGAACATAGTGAAATGTAACATCATGATACTTGTAGAGGTTGAACAGTCATATGTGTTCCTGTTCATACCTAGGTTTGTGGTAAACCTTTGTAAAACCATTGAAGGTTGTGTAGATGGTTCCTGCTTGAGTTCCCACATTGAGTAGGTCAGATGTGTTCCCTATAGTGATTGGTTGATAAGCATATGGTTCTTATACATGTTCCCACACTAGTTCGGTCAGATGTGTTCCTAACAATGTATGGTCGATAAGAAGTTGATGTGTTCCTTCTTCTACCTTCAGTTCGAGTTGTGTGCCAAGATCATGAGCGAGCAGAGGCAAGCAAGCTGCAAAGGAAGTGTGAATGTTTTTCTACCATGTAAACACTAAAGGGGGAATGTTAGGAATTAGTATTTACATTGATATTTACTTTGGTAAATATGTATGAGTGGTTTTACCGTATAGTACCGTATAGTAAAGTGCGGTTATATGATTCTTTAGTTAATAGAATATATTGTTACAACAACAATATATTTGTATTTCTTTATTATACCTATGTTTCTATACTAGATTATTTGTTATTTTCACTTATTATTATTTAGGAAGTTGTTTTGGGTATATTCTTGGCTATATAATACCCAAATATAATGTATGAAATATAATATACAAGTGTGGATATTATTGTGTGAACAATTATTTTATTACTGAGTATTTACTCTTATTTCCTGTGTAAAGATCTGCCAAATACATGAGTGAATTTTTTTAATTCCCGTTGAAATATTCATATGTTCAATCAAGTTTCTATGGTCCTCTACTTGCATCAAGGCCCTGCAATGTTTCCCACAACCTCCGTGTTGCTACCTTAAGTGACTTAGATGGATAGTGTTGGATTCTTCCCCTCAATCATGTATACCCGTCATAGTTATGTGTTACTCTTTCTTCCATGAGTGCATTGTTATGGAAGATGACCCCCTTTACTAGCTACAAAGGCTTGTCTCAATCCTCTGTAGCTGAATGGAGCTGAAATGTCCGAGATAGGTCCTTCTTGACTTGCTCCCAATCCTTTTCCTCTTTCTTGATTTCGCACAGGACATGCCAAGTGTGCACCCACATAGTTAATGTGCTATAAAAGGCATAAACCCATAGATAGAATAGAAGAGCACCCAGGCATATTCCCTATACTTTTTCACAAGTGCGTACATGAGCAATTATAAATTTTCTCCCATGATAATTGATTCGCATCCTTTACTCATTATTTCTTCCAAATTAGATTGAGAATTCATCATTTATGTTTCTTCATTGAGGCAGTGATGAACGATGAGTTTTACACCATCATGCAGCAGTTATTTTTAGTGTCTAGACCAAATATCTTATCCTCTCTTCTTCTTTTAGGAAAAAAGCTTCCAGATCTACAATATAGTTCCATGCGGTCATTGAGCCATCATACCTTGTAATTTTAGACATCCTTCCTTGAATGATTCTGAAGATTCCTTTTAGTGTATGTAGATTTTCTTTCGGGACAACACTTCGGTCTACATGTGTGTAGGCTTCCACATCTAGGAGAGCGCATTTCTCACCTCCACTTTTTGCATTTCCTCGTGTAAAATTATGTCTTGTAGGTAATTGGGGTTTTTTTAAATGTCTGCGCAACTTCCTGAAGTGATCTTGTAGGCATCTTTGTCCCATATATGACAAACATTGCTTGTAGTATCAGAAATTGATGCACCACTTTTCCATTCCAGGTACCCTTCCCAATCAGGTTGAATATGATATCCTCCTCGCGTGCTGAGCTTATATATGTAATAGAAATCTTCCTTGGTATCTATTATTTCTAAAAATGGGGGCCCTTGGCTTGGGTCAAGGGGTATTATAACCCTACTCACAATTTTTAAGCTCATGTATCACTTCTTAAAGTGTATAGTTACATTATTTTGAAACACCATGGACACCCCAAGAGGGAAGAATAATGGTCTACTTCCGCTAACTCAATGATCTAAAATTAGGCTTCGAATTTTTCTTCCATGATGTTCAATCTTACGTCCTTAAGTGCGTTAATTTTATAACCCTTGTCTTAATTTCCGGGAATAGTGTGTTTCAAGTGGCTCTAGTAGTGGTCTTCCGATATGCGTACAAGCACCCTTGGTGAAAATATTATATTCTATACTGGTGTCAATAAGGGTGTTGTGAATATTTTGTCCATTCAAGGAAACATCCAACAATAGAGCATTGTCAAACGCATGCTTGGCCACTCTCAATTCCCACCCCATAACATGCTCTTGAACTAGGATTTTGACTTCAAAGACTTTCTTCCATCCATTTCTTAATAAGATGTATAGTTCCCTCATATTACAACAAGTATATTATTTCAATCACCTCTTTAAATTCCTACTCGTGAGACCCTTCTAGGTTTCAGCTTTCATTCACACCTCTACTTCACACACGCTTTGTATCTCTCCTTGTAATCCCCTCAAAGCATCTCCTAGGCCTTTTGTAGAAGTAACTTAGAACCCGCGCCATCCGGGTAAATCATCGCTTTGTCATGAAAATATTGAGGGTATTCTTGAGGTATTACCATGCATTGGGTTGAGTGAATACACCATTGCATGTTGTCACACTTATCCGGGCCTTCCCTTTTTTCTCCTATCATTTTTGGTGTCCCAAATTTCTATTTTGATCATTTTAGTGCCTTTAGTTGGACCTTCTAGCATCTAGGTCATCTTCTTGTAGAGATTTGGGTAGTCCTTGGTCTTGTACCCTTCCCAAAAATATCCATAAGTTGGGAACATGGTGCAATCATGCTTTGATAAATTCTTGGATTGCCAAACTCGTAACGACTTCTAGGAGAGAATTGCCTTCCTCCCCTTCCTTCCCTTCCACACTAGCCACTCCCTCCACTTTAGCCTTGGTTTGGTTGACTTGCAGGGGTAGCATGATGTAGAGATAAGTAGATTTACATGAATTCAATCAAGTTTAGAAGTTTGAATCGACAACTTACACCCAAGCTATGCAAATGAGGATCTTTACCAAGAATCCTAAAATGGCTTAGTCATGGAATTATGATCAAATTCACCTAAAATGGCTCAACCAATCACTCTACTATGTTCTATACCCTACATTAAAAGGCAACTCAATCATCAAATTTATCATTCTTCATGAAAACCTCACTTTCTCTTACGAATCTCCATTTGCTCCTTCTTTATCTCTCTTGGTTGTTGGCCCTGAATGAAGCAAAATTTTGATTTTTAGACTTTAATGACCTCTCCCAATGGTTACACCCTATTCACATACTCTTAACAATGTTATTACAACTAACAACTTTCTTCAAAAGGAGCAACACATCATTTTCCACCTAACTTTCTCAAGACCGCCCTTCTAGTGTTCTTAAAAGCATTGCTTTGATGATTGCATGGTTGGAGCATTATAGACCTACACAAAACAAAGTAAAAGCTTCCTTAGGTACGCTTTAGGGACTATATGGTGTGTGCAAAATTTTATAGCCCGACTCTAGTTCTTCTCTCTCAAATCCACATTCCTCCTTTTTATCCTTTTAGGCCTAAACTAGCCTTGCCAACAAGCATTTTCCATCATAAATTTTGATGTTTTGGGTCTCCACACAAAATAAATGGTTTGATAGATACCCATTTGGCCTTAGATACACTTTTCAAAGTTTCAAGGTGAGTTTCTTTGGAGAAAGTTAATCAAAACCCACAAAATAAGGTTTTTAGTAGGTCTTCTACCAATTACAATTTTCCTCGAGACAAGACTCTGTAAGCAAGAACTTAGAATTTGGACACCTTCAATCAAAAATTCTTTCAAATGGGGCCCTAATAATGGGAATATAATTGTAAATCCTAAAAATAAGGGGCAATACATAGAATCCCATGATCATATGTTTTTGTCCTAATGATCATTGGTCGATTATAGAAATAAACAATATCATACATATCCATGATCTCAACATATTTCGTGTGAAAACATCCATCAAATGATCGAATGACATGAAGTGGCTTGTTGAAACTTCTTTAAATCGATACAAACCTCAATCAGTAGTACTAACTCCTTTTCAATAAATAACTACCCATCAAGCCTCTAAATGCTCTCTAGAATGTTCATTCTTCTCCAAATATTTGGAAGAAGAGAATCACCAAAGTTTGGGGATTTATCATTGAACTCGTGAAAAACACTCTCTAGTGTATCCTTTACCAAGGACTCCCGGTTGGCTCTCTTCTGGTTCACCTTTGCATGGTTTACCCTATGTATTACTATTGTAATCACCCATACACTATTAAACATGATGTTTTTGCCTACGAAAACATGCTCAATCTTCTTGGCATTAGATCCATACACATTATTCTATCCTTTTCATCATTAGACGTTCACTTAGAAAATCACGCTTCTAGAAAACTTGACCACACTCAATCTCTAAAAGAAATACTATATTGACACATCTTTCATTCTAAAATTATTTATTAACCATGGAAAGATAGAAAAGATGCCAATTTCAATCATATCTATATTGAAATAATGTAATCTATAGCTAATAGAGTTGATGTGTTGTCTCACATTACTCTCTCTCTATATAGGTACAAATACAAGTAGAGCAAGTATGGATAGAGGAAATACAAATCCAATCATTGTTTGAGAATTGTGGTAATGTACCTTTTTATATTAATCGAGTTACTTCAAACTCACCTCACTATCGCTCCCCTCTTCACTGTTTATGTCTACATGGAAGATCTTGTTCTTGAAATAAATACTAGAATTCCTCCCGCAATGGCAACATCTTTAACTAGCTCACAATTCTTAGAGCAATAGATGTGGTGGTGGTGGGCATGCCAAGAGTGATCTTAATTTATGGGAAATGCCATATCAAGTGAAATTCCCTCACTTGGTTTTTGCCTTTTCTCCTTCTTGCCATAATGCCACTTAGAGAAGATAAAAATAGAAGCAAAGATGATGGGTTGAAACCACCGGATGTTATTGACCCACTTGGTAATTTATGTGGAGTGTAGGTGGATAATCAGGATGGTCCCCCTCTTCCTATGCCTATGCTAATTGTGGTCCCTATTGCTTAATGTTTTTGTTCCTTTTGTTATTTCGCTCTTTTGATAGAAAAATATTTTTAAGCATTAAATTGTTAGTAGTGATGTTTGGAGTATGATTCGTTCACTCAAAATTTTAATATGATTAAGTGCTACGTACTACTACTACTACTCTGCTGCATGGTGCTGCCACCTCTTGCTACTACTACTACTATTACTACTACTACTACTACTACACACATGCATGCACACACGCACGCACACACGACACTAAATTAACTAGTACACTTTTGCCCAACAAATTAATAAACCAAGTTTATATGTAAAAAGATGTTAGAAAGATTTTATTAAATTGTTGTTGAGGTTATATAATGTTATACATATATTCCTTTTTCCTTAATACAATCCACATTTTATTATAAAATGAAATAAAACATATACGGTTATTGTCAAAACATTTATAGACAATGTATACTTAAAAATGAGAATATAGTTAAGCCCTTATAATAAGTGAATTATTCTATCATTTTTTGTTATACAAAGAACCTAATAGACTTACATGTAGCACATAAGAAAAAATATATTATAAAGACAAAAATATATTTTATACATTTTATATACTTATGTATTAAATATATTTTTTGTCTTGATGTGCTATATGTAATTATATTTGGTTATTTGTATAATGAAAATTGATGAAAAGTAATTCATTTATTTTAAGAGCTTGATTATATTCTTGTTTTTTCAATATACATGGTGTCTATAAATGTTTTTGGCAACAATCATATATGTTTTATTTAATATTATAATAAAGTTTAGATCATATTAAGAAAAAGAATCTATGTATAATATTGTATAATTTCGAAAAAATATATATATATATTAACAAAATCTCTCAAATATCTTAAAATAGAATATATGTATAACATTGTATAACTTCTAAAAGAATTTAACAAAATCTTTCGAACCTTTTTTTGCACACAAACTTGGTTTACCAATTTGTTTGGAAAAAGTGTACTAGTTAATTCTATTTAAAATAAATCAAGTAAAACTTCAAAAAGAATATAACAAAATCTTTCCAATAGTTTTTTACACACAAATTTGGTTTACTAAATTGTTAGGCAAAAATGTACTATTTATTCTCATTTAAAATAAATCAAGTATGTGTAATGACACGTTTTAAATTGTTGTAATGATGGATTGTCTTATTTATATATAAGATTTGTTAATTCATATATTAAGAGATATCACGGGAAGAAAACTTCGTATTTTATGAGATTTAATGTATTAGTGGTTACAAACTTGAAGTGAAAGTTGATTCATGTATTAAAAATATAAGATTTGTTAATTCATATATTAAAAGATATCACAGGAAGAAAACTTTGTATTTTATGAGATTTAATGTATTAGTGGTTACAAACTTCAAGTGGAAGTTGATTCATGTATTAAAAATATACGAGATGAAGAAAACTTTATATTTTATGCTCTTTAATGTATTAGTGTTAACACATTTAATTTATGTATGAGTAACATCTACCTTGAATTTCTTATTTTGTCTTGTATTAATGTTACAAGTTTACAAGAAAGTTATAAAAACTTTAAAAATATATATTATTATGATAACATTGTTTGACATTTTAATATTGTTAGCTCACTTTAAATAAAATTTTAAATAACATTCCTATTCAAAATTCATTATTTAGCAAAATTTTGTTGGAACATGATAAGAGTAAAAATAACAACCATTCCTTTTTATTTATGTGTATTTAATTAATTTCTATATATATCTTATATATCATCAAAAAAATCACATCCCCTTTTATGTCTTCAATTTGGCCAAATATCAAATACATCTTATCATTAAATAATACATGTTTGATCATTACATAATCTCACAATACATTAGATCAATATGGAAGATTTTAAATACTATTTCTTGATCTAAGTGATGATGGTGCAAAAAACAAAGCAACAACAATTTAACAATAATACTAACTATTATTGGGTAGGTGGCTAGGATATAGATGTAGAGCTACTTGAGGTAGTATCTTTTGGACTATTTATTTTCCCAAGTAAGGGAGAGATATTTATGGGAAATCGAAAATATCTATGAGTCTTGAGACATTCTTGACTTATTTTATCTAATCTCTCAACTATCTTATTTATACATGGGTGTTGATGATGCAAATCCTTTGTACAAACCAGCCCTATTTCTATAAATTTAGTAAGGCATGCCAATAATATTGATATCTCGATTCATTAACATCTCTAAATAGGGTTTTATCTACCACTTCTATGGTTTTATTTGGAAAATTCATGCCTACCCATTTTTGAAGAGAAATTCCTTCAACAAACATATCATTTGTTGGTCGAGCCTCCTTGTGAGCAACTCTAAGAGTAGAATGCCGCAGCTATATACATCTCCTTTTGGTGAAAATTTTCCACCCATTCCATACTTTGTATATCAATACCATGATTGTCAATTGTTAAGCTATTTTAAACGTTAACATAAAATATAAATAGTTGGGTCAATTATAATATTTATTGTAATAATGTAAAATATATACAGTGCTATGTACCCAATAGATCCTTTGAGGGCATTTGTTGAAGTCAATGCATCCAATGAAATACAAAATAATATCTTTGAAATGCCTAAGTCTATATATATGGGGTCATATGATCCCTTAATAGCACATTGCTCGGTTTGAGGTCACCATGAATCACTTGCACAAAACAATGGTGACATAGATATGCTAGTCCTTATGTTGTTTCTATTGCTATTCTTAATCGATCTCTCAAACTTAATCAACATTCATCTCGCATCCTGAGGATACAACCACTTCTCCAAGCTTCCATTTGGCATGTATGGAAGAACGAATGCTTTAAAATCAAAATCAAGGTTAGAACACACTGATATAATTTTGATCGCATTGCGATGTCTAACACTTTTTAACACATTACATTCTCTACTAAAACTTTGGAAAGCATTTTCATCTTGCAAATTGAACACTTTAATAGCAAGATTCATACCATTGTTCGAAATGCCTCTATAAACAGACCCAAAACTGCCAACACCCTAGATTAGTGCGGCTAAACCCACTAGTTGCATTTATAAGTTCTTCATATGAAATTCTTGTGGGCCCTACGTTGAGGGAAATGTCATTTTGAGTAGCATGTCTCATTTTGTAAGAGTACACTACCAATAAAAAGGACATGATGATGATTGCAATACTAATCACAACGGGTACTATTATCTTTTCGGAGATTGAAAATTGCTTGTGTTTGGAATAAGAGCATGCTGTAATTTTATCCATGCACCAAAAAGGCTAGGATTTCCTTTGATTCCGATTCATTAAGGGTTGCAAACACTCCTTCCTTTGGAACGTCTCATGTTAACTTGTTTGAAGAGAGATTGATATGTGAAGCATTTTCATCTCTTTGAAAGTTGTTGGCATGGCCCCTGACAAATTATTCGACAAAGATCAATGTCCTCAAGATTCTTCATATTTGTGAGTGAACCTGGTATTAGGCCCTGAAATCTATTCCGTGAAAGATTCAAATAACACAAATTTATGCAACTTGATAGTGTGCTTGGAATTTCACCTGATAGATTGTTGAGAGACACATCTATAGCTTAGACCATTACCATTTTGCTCAATTCTAAAAAAGAACCTTGTAACAAATTGTTGGAAATGTCGAAATAAAATTGAAGATTATGAAGAGCTGCAAGTTCGGGAGGTATATTCCCTATTAGCTTGTTGTAAGACAAGTCCACCTTTTCTAAAAATATGCATCTCCCTAAGCTGGAAGGTATTTTACCTGATAATTGACTTTTGGGAATTTTTCCATACAAATTGTTTTTGTATAGATGCAATCTTTCAATATTTGAAAGGTGTCGAAGTGTCAATGGAATGGTCCCATTGAAACCATTGTCATATAAGCCTAAGAATGTCAACTTCACGAGGTTATCATTGTCACTCGGTATGTTTCCCTCTAATTTATTAGAGCCCAAGGAGCATTATGTTAGTTCCCGCTCGCGGCTCACTGAAGAGGGCAAGATGCCAGTGAAATCATTAAGAGACAAATCTATATGTTCTAAATAGGAGCAATTAGTCAAGGCTGTTAGAACAGAAAACTCGCTACTTCCACTCACAAGATGATTTTTCCATAAATTGAGCTTGCGAAGGTTGCGCAATTTACCAAGCTCCAAGGGCACTGTGCCGCTCAACTCGTTACACTCTAACTGAAGCAGTTGAAGTTGAGTACAATTAGAGAGGGAGACTGGGATTTCTCCGCTGAGTTGGTTTCCCCATTAATACAAATACTGCAACTGTGAGAGTTTGCCAAACTGCCAGGGAATGTGGCCGGTAAAGTGGTTGTTTGATAACCCCAGAAATTGGAGATGGTTCAAGTTGGAGAGGGCTGCAGGAATTCGGCCTGTCAAGTTGTTGGCATAAAGACGGATATATTGGAGTTGGGTAAGCATACCCAATTCAAGAGGAATGTGGCCAGTTAACCGGTTGTTATGTAACCTAAAATTGTCGAGATGGGTACAGTTGGAACGGGAAGTTGGAATTGGTCCTGTAGAATTGTTGGTATGAAGCTGCAGCAGTTGGAGTTGGGTAAGCATACCCAATTCAGCAGGAATATGACCATGCATTCTATTTTCAGCCAGGGACAAGTGAGTTAAGGAGGACATGTTTATGAGGAAAGATGGGATTGAGCCTGTACGCTGGTTATAAGACAGAACCAGAAGTTGCAAGAAACGGCAGTCTGCTAGAGTGGAAGGAATATTGGAGCCTTCCAGTTCATTTATAGACACTCTTGTAAGTATTCTCAAGCGGAAAATCCTTCCGAGCTGAGGAGGAATTTTGGCCGTGGAGGCTGTTGTTCCTGAGAGAAAGAGTTCTGAGGAACGATAGATTCCTAAGAAAAGGGGAGAGGGGGCGACTAAAGCCATGCTTGCCAGATTTAAGGAAACCACACGCGGTCTGCGAGAACAGGTGACTCCAGTCCAATCGCAGATGTGATTGGGAGACCAATCCTGCAGAGAATTGAATGGGTCGAGGGAGAGGGAATTCTTGAAAGTGAGCAGAGCGTTTTGATCCGAATAATAAGAAGGAGAAATATGTGATATGTGAGCAGGTAATGCAGAGAGAAACAACACTAATAGACACAACATAAACGTCTTCATCTTCATCTTCTCTTTGAGCAGAAAATACAACAATGGAGAAATATAAAACGGGTTATATCTATATTTTTCTGTTCACTTTCATGGCAAGTCAATCTACCCTTAGCAATAAGAAAGAAAAGTGGATAACAATGCATATTTTGTTACGGAGAGAAATTCCTATCAAAATTTTCATCCGACAAGACTAGCGTGACAATAATTTGTAGTGGGTCTATCAAATTAGACATTAGTGGAGTACTTGCGAAGGTAATTTCATATTGCAATTTGTGTTGTACAAAACAAATAATTATTTGGTGCCGTCCACATTGTACAAACAGTTTTTTTTTATTTGTTTTAGAGGATAATTGTTGAAATTTTCTATAATATTTAAATAAATCTTCTATGAATACATGCACAACGTATTCTCATATGACATTTTGAAGAAACAAGTTACTCTTCTACTCATTATTACGTGTTGAAGGCACATACAGATTTCAAACTGCATATTTTGTTAGCAAAATATTGGTCTTGGAAATTCCTTACTTTTTCTATCAGATTTTCCACCGAATAAGACTTTAGTGACAATAATTTCTAGTGGGTTTATGAAATAAGATATTAGTGTGAGTACTTGCAAAGGTAATTTCATATTGCAATTTGTGTTGTACAAACAAATAATTTTTGGTTGCCATTCACATTGTACAAACATTTTTTGTTTTTTTAATGATATTTGTTGAAATTTTCTATAATATTCAAAAAATCTTCTATGAATACATGCAAAGTGTACTCTCATATGACATTTTGTACAAATAAATTACTCTTCCACTCATTATTACGTTTTGAAGTCACATACAAATTTCAAATTGTATATTTTGTTAGTAAAATATTGGTCTTGGAAATTCCTTACCTTTTCTATCAAATTTTCCACTGGATAAGACTTTAGTGACAATACTTTGTAGTGGGTTTATGAAATTAGGTATTAGTGCGAGTATTTGCAAAGGTAATTTCATATTGCAATTTGTATTGTACAAAAAAATAATTCTTTGGTTGGTGTTCACATTGTACAAACAATTTTTTTTATTTTTTTGAAGGATATTTGTTGAAAATTTCTATAATATTCAAAAATCTTCTATGAATACATGTAAAATGCACTCTCATATGACATTTTGTACAAACAAATTGCTCTTCCACTCATTATTACATGTTGAAGGCACGTACAAATTTCAAACAACATATTTTGTTAGGGAAATATTGGTCTTGGAAATTCCTTACTTTTTCTATCAAATTTTCCTCAAGATAAGACTTTAGTGACAATAATTTGTAGTGGATCTATGAAATTAGATATTAGTGTGAGTACTTGCAAAGGTAATTTCAAATTGCACTTTGAATTGAACAAACAAATAATGCTTTGGTTGTGACCAAGGCCGAATTAAGCTTTTTGAGCGCCCTAGGCAATACTTGGAGCATACGGCCCCCCTCTTTCTTACCCACCCAAGTTTAACACACACACACACACACACACACACACACACACACACACACACACACACACACAACACACACACACAACAACAAAGGCAAGCAATGCATCATTCCCACCATCATTACGCTCCAACATGAAGCCCGAAAGACATTTAGCATATCAAAAGAAATGATAAAGACACTTTGAACTAAATGTTTTCACGAAATTACCTTAGGATAATTATTATAATCATAATGGTGTATATAAAAAGGATAGAGCAACATTTATTTGGGAGTCATGTTTTTGCTCGAGAAAAACTTTTGCACATGGCTAGAAATCTTATCGGAGGAAGTTTCGGTTATCACAAAGTTCTTGGATATGCCTCTCCAAGTCGCCTTTTCCAAGTTTTTCAAGCCTTGTCAAAAACAATTTGTTCTCTTCCAATGTCCACATGATTCATAAAAATTCATCACAATCATTGTTATTGAGTTACATTTCTAATTATCTTAACAGATATAGATAAGAGTAAGAGTTTTAAAACAGAAAACCTTTCTTAAGGTGACTAGATTTTTATACTTCTCGGGTTTTTTACTTTTCCTTTGCATGGATCATAGGTGTCCCTGCTTTGAATGCATCTCATATGTTCACATACACAAACTGATAAAAAAATTACACCAATTACATTGTGAAGATGGTGTTTTAATCCTTATTATCCAATGTATATATAATGAATTTTGTTACCGCTTTGGACGACTTGGGAGAGATATTTTGGTGCCCCTTACTTGTCATCCACCCTAGGCAACTACCTAGGTTGCCTAGGGTATATGCTTGAGTTCAAAAAAACTTCTATGAATACTTGTAAAGCATATTCTCATATGACATTTTGAATAAACAAATTACATTTCCACTCATTATTACATGTTGAAGGCACATACAGATTTCAAACCGCATATTTTGTTAGCAAAATATTGTTCTTGGAAATTCCTTACTTTTTCTATCGATTTTCCACCCGATAAGGCTTTAGTGACGATAATTTGTAGTGGGTTTATGAAATTAGATATTAGTGTGAGTACTTGCAAAGGTAATTTCATATTGCAATTTGTGTTGCACAAACAAATAATTCTTTGGTTGCCATTCACATTATACAAACATTTTTATTTTATTTTGGAGGATATTTGTTGAATTTTTCTATTATATTCAAAAATCTTCTATGAATACATGCAAAATGTGTACTCTCATATGACATTTTGTACAAATAAATTACTCTTCCACTCCTTATTACGTGTTGAAGTCACATACAAATTTCAAATTGTATATTTTGTTAGTAAAATATTGGTCTTGGAAATTCCTTACCTTTTCTATCAAATTTTCCATCGGATAAGACTTTAGTGACAATACTTTGTAGTGGGTTTATGAAATTAGGTATTAGTGCAAGTACTTGCAAAGGTAATTTCATATTGCAATTTGTATTGTACAAACAAATAATTCTTTGGTTGGCGTTCACATTGTACAAACAATTTTTTTTTTTTGAAGGATATTTGTTGAAAATTTCTATAAAATTCAAAAATCTTCTATGAATACATGGAAAATGCACTCTCATATGACATTTTGTACAAACAAATTACTCTTCCACTCATTATTACATGTTGAAGGCACGTACAAATTTCAAACTGCATATTTTGTTAGGGAAATATTGGTCTTGGAAATTTCTTACTTTTCTATCAAATTTTCCTCAAGATAAGACTTTAGTGACAATAATTTGTAGTGGGTCTATGAAATTAGATATTATTGTGAGTACTTTCAAAGGTAATTTCAAATTGCACTTTGAATTGTACAAACAAATAATGCTTTGGTTGTGACCATGGCCAAATTAAGTTTTTGAGTGCCCTATATATATACACACACTCTATAATTTTTAATAATAGAGGCAGCGAATGCATCGTTCCCACCATCATTACACTCCAACATGAAGCCTGAAAGACATTTGACATATCAGAAGAAATGATAAAGACACTGAACTAAATGTTTTCATGAAATCACCTTAGAATAATTATTATCATAATAATGGTGTCTATCAAATAGGATAGAGCAACATTTATTTCGGGAGTCATGTTTTATCCTGAGAAAAAACTTTTACACGTGGCTGGAAATCTGATAGGAAGGTTTGGTTATCACAAAGTTCTTGGATATGCCTCTCCAGTCGCCTTTTCCAAGTTTTTCGAGCCCTGTCAAAAACAATTTGTGCTCTTCCAATGTCCACAGGATTCGTACAAATTCATCACAATCATTATTATTGAATTACATTTCTAATTATCTTAACATATATAGATAAGAGTAAGAGTCTTAAAACAGAAAAGCTTTCTTAAGGTGACCAGATTTTGATACTTCTCGGGTTTTCTAATTTTCCTTTGCATGGATCATAAGTGTTCCTGATTTGAATGCATCTCGTATGTTCACATACACAGACTCAATAAACAAAAAATTGCACCAATTACATTGTGAAGATGGTGTTTTAATCCTTACTATCCAATGTATATATAATGAATTTTGTTACCACTCTGGCCGACCAGAGAGAGCCGACCTGGGAGAGATTTTTTTGGCGCCCCCTTACCTGTCATGCGCCCTAGGCAACTGCCTAGGTTGCCTAGGGCATAAAACGCCCATGGAATTGTGATTTACATTATACAAATAAAGAATGTTTTGTATAGGGGAGATAGTCTTTACGCCTAATGCACATGATTTTTACGTGTTGAAGGTACGTAATTCATATATTTCACTTTTGTCAATGAAATTGAGTCTTGACAACTCATGCACATCATTATTCATGAAAAACTAAAACATAGTGACTGTGATCTCAAGTCTTCGTTTATGTCAAGGTCAAGTACCATTCACTACAAATAATGGAAGACCATATGAGATGTATACTCCCTCATACCTATGGGGCTTATACTTGTTTATGTTCATGACACATAATGGATATTATTTATTGAGTATAAAATCAAAGTTAGGTAATAATCTAATTTACAATTAATTATTATGTGTAAAGATGATCTAGAAATAAAAATACAATAAACATGTAAATCTTAAATCATGTCATGACTACATCTTACACAAATAAAATCTTAAAATTTAGATAAAAGAAGCGGAGGTTACTTGTAGAATACATTTCACCAATTTACCAACTATGATGGAGTGACAATGATTTGAAATAGGAGGGCTGCTCAAATTTTCATTGAGTTGTCATGAAAATATAAGTCATAATTTGAGATGAGGACAAAGTAACCTCTATAGGGCATGGTCACTCGGATGACTTTGTATTCTTTGGATGACTTTGTTGTATTCCAAGTTCACATGAATCTCGCATCTAGAAACATGATCTTCTATATATATAATTTCGTGATCACAATTATACAAAAAAAAAGAGATTTGTTTTCTTCAAGCCCCTACTCCATCTTTTAAGACCTACAAAGTGGTAAATCCAATTGGGTTGAGTCAACCCTACAACACCTATGTAGAAATACTTTTAAAAGGCATCAAAACTTGTATTTCTCCACTCGATGAAAGCATGCAATATGATCATAACAATGTGTTTGTGAAATGAATAACCCAATAAGACCTCCAACACTTAGAAATGATCTTTAGTATAGGATGTTGTTTTTCAAAATGACCTACAAAACCATATAGGTTGTATTTAGATGTAATGTTTATCGATGTGCTTGATAGATGGATTTAGAAATTATATTTACTTTTGTAATTTCTTAGGTAGTCCCCAAAGATGTGTGATAAGGGGCAATTTGAATGGTTTTCTTAAGTTTTCGATTATAGATGATTGTTGCAAAAGTTAACACTATGCCGAATGGGATAAATTGTAAATTGGAAAAAAGTGGTCATTAATCATCTGGAAAATGAATTTATTAGCTAAAAAGAAATATTTCCAAACATTTATTTTAGTCATGGTTGAATGTATCCCGCTAGGGTGAAAATTGAATTTTATTAGTTAGAGATGGTTGTTATATGTTTGAAGATGTGTTACTTATTCAAAGGATAGGTATTTGAACGGATAATGATGAATAACAAGTGACACCTAATGGTCAAGAGTTCTAATTAAGAAACATGTGTATAGGAACTAGTCATTTATGTGAGGATTAATTGCCAAATGTAGTTATTCCAAATTTGGGTAGTTAGATTTTCCCACATTTTAATCTAATAATTACAAATTTCTTGATTAAAATAAATAACTTGAAATAAAAACCTCGATAAGAAAAAGTCATGCATGAGACTAAAACGGATGTGTTTAGGCCTTATCCTTTGAGTTTTTTCATGTATGTGAATCTATGTGCCACATGTTAAAAAGTGTACTAAATCAAAACCAAGAAGCTTATAAAAATCACTAAATCACAAAAACTAAAACAAAAAAGCATCATGTTTGTAGACATATTTCCTTGAGTGTCACATGAGAGGGAAGAGAAGTTCAAATGTAAGAGAATGATAGCATTTGATCCTACTATGTGAAGCCACTACTAGAAAATTTTACAGCTAAGTGAATCCTTTCTATGGGAATTGAGCATTCTAATTTAAGATCTCTCTACCAATTATGTTTTCTAAGTGAAGCATGTGTCTATAAATTGATCCTACTAAGTGAAACCTTGAAAATGTAAAGTATCAAATTGATTGTGTGCATCTAAAAATATGGTGTCATCTAAAGCATTACATATGGAATCTACATTAAAATTATAGAAAAAAACAAATTATTCCTCACTTTTTAGATAGGGGATGTTGTAAGTGATCACTTATCACAAAAGAGTAAGTGTTATTTGTGTAAAACTAGATAAATAAAATCATCAACGACATAAAAACAATTAGTGTATCACTTGATATGGTACAATATATATAATTTCTAACACATAATGTGTTGTAAGAACATGTATTTTGTAACATTCGTAATCTTAAAGAATTACAAGTAGATTAATGTGTATCAAAAGCAGGAGTGAAATACGTGCGATAGTGTTTATGATAGATAAGAATTCAAGCACGAGTGTCTATAAAGATCATCAACAGAGTGAAACATGTCATGAAAATTTTCTAGTAATATTCAACAAGATAGTGTTGTAATGATAGGAGTAGAATAATCCCCACACGCAACTCAATGCCTAATGCATCCATGGTTACCTATGACATGACATGACACAATATCACACCACCATGACCTATCATAATGTGATATGAATAACAAGATGTAACATAGTTAAAAAATATTATTAGTGTTATTTGTTGGTTCATGTGTGTAAGAACAAGAACGTAGCAACAAGTGATATAAATCTAAATGTGTAAAGAGATAAAATATAATAGTGAAGTATAATAAACATTATTCCTTGAGTAATGTATAAGAAATAACAATGTGTAAGAAATATAGATTATAATCGTAAATTAAAGCGAGAAATGTTCTAAGAAAAATGTGTAGTAAAAATGATCATATCCATTAAGAAGATGAAATCCAATGTATAATAATTGATATCAACTAGAAATAACTATAGTATAATAGGGCGTAGATCAAGAATTATCAACAACAATATATGCCAATCACATATGTCAATACTCCATGTGAGTTAATCAACGAGTACAAGACACAAATTATATCAAAGAAATATATGTTTTTAGTGAAGTATGTTGTAACAATATGGCCACTTGACCTCGAGTCTACTTATTTATATGGCCTAAGTCATGGGTTAAAATCCCATGACTTCACATAATATGTGTTGAGGGATCGATGTATACTAATCCAAATAGGGTTCATAGATGGTACTTACCTTGTGTTAGAGATTTTCTCTTTGAGGCTCTAGGTATTTTCCGATCCCTATGGATTACAAAAATAACGTGTATTTAATGGATATAACTCCAAGAATCTGATAAATATGTCATACGATGTTCAATCTTGTCAATAGATATAACAAGTAATGTGGCATCGGTTGTTTTTTATGTTCCAAAAGTATAACTATTGACTTATGAAGTAAGAGCACTAGTATCACACCAATGTGAATGAACATAAATCTAATAAGAAATGGAAATGGAGGTTGTATTTAGATTTAATGTTTATTGATGTGCTTGATAGATTGATTTAGAAATTAAATTTACTTTTGTAATATCTTAGGTAGTCCCCAAAGATGTGTGATAAGGGGCAATTTGAATGGTTTTCTTAAGTTTTTGTTTATAGATGGTTGTTGCAAAAGTTAACACTATGCGAATGGGATAAATTGTAAATTGAAAAAAGTGGTCATTAATCATCTGGAAAATGAATTTATTAGCTAAAAACAAATATTTCCAAACATTTATTTTAGTCATGGTTGCATGTATCCCGCTAGGGTGAAAATTGAATTTTATTAGTTAGAGATGGTTTTATATGTTTGAAGATGTGTTACTTATTCAAAGGATAGGTATTTGAATGGTTAATGATGAATAACAAGTGATACCTAATGGTCAAGAGTTCTACTTAAGAAACATGTGTATGGGAACAAGTCATTTATGTGAGGATTAATTTCCAAATGTAGTTATTCCAAATTTGGGTAATTAGATTTTCCCACATTTCAATCTAGTAATTAAAATTTTCTTGATTAAACTAAATAACTTGAAAGAAAAACCTCGATAAGAACAAGGCATGCATGAGACTAAAACGGATGTGCTAGGCCTTATCCTTGGGTTTTTTCATGCATGGAATCTATGTGCCACATGTTAAAAAGTGTATTAAATCAAAACCAAGATGCTTATAAAAATCACTAAATTACACAAACTAAAACAAAAAGGCATCATGTTTGTAGACATATTTCCTTGAGTGTCACATGAGAGGGAAGAGAAGTTCAAATGTAAGAGAATGATAACATTTGATCCTACTATGTGAAGCCACCACTAGAAAATTTTACAACTATGTGAATCCTTTCTATGGGAATTGAGCCTTCTAAGTTAAGCTCTCTCTACCAATTATGTTTTCTAAGTGAAGCATGTGTCTATAAATTGATCCTACTAAGTGATACCTTGAAAATGTAATGTATCAAATTGATTGTGTGTATATAAAAATATGGTGTCATCTAAAGCATTACATATGGAATCTATATGAAAATTATAGAAAAAAACAAATTATGCCTCACTTTTTAGATAGGGGATGTTGTAAGTGATCACCTAGCAAAAAGAGTAAGTGTTAGTTGTGTAAAACTAGATAAATAACATCATCAATGACATAAAAATAATTAGTGTATCACTTGATATGGTACAATATATATAATTTCTAACACATAATGTGTTGTAAGAACATGTATTTCAGTAACATTTGTAATCTTAAAGAATTATAAGTAGAGTAATGTGTATTGAAACAGAGTGAAATATGTGTTGATAGTGTTTATGATAGATAAGAATTCAATCATAATTGTCTATAAAGATCATCAACAAAGTGAAACATGTCACGGAAGTGTTCTAGTAATATTCAACAAGATAGTGTAGTAATGATAGGAGTAGAATAATCCCCACACACAACTCAATGCCTAATGCATCCATGGTGACCTATGACATGACATGACACAATATCACACCACCAACCTATCATAATGTGATATGAATAACAAGATGTAACATAGTTAAAAAATATTAGTAGTGTTATTTGTTGGTTCATGTGTGTAAGAACAAGAACGTAGCAACACGTGATATAAATCTAAATGTGTAAAGAGATAAAATATAATATTGAAGTATAATAAACATTATTCTTTGAGTAATGTATAATAAATAACAATCATCTTGTAAATAAAAAACAATAATGTGTAAGAAATGTCTATTGTAATCGTAAATTAAAAAGAGAAATGTTCTAAGAAAAATGTGTAATAAAAATGATCATATCCATTAAGAAGATAAAATCCAATGTATAATAAGTGATATCAACTAGAAATAACTATAGTGTAATAGGCGTAGATCAAGAATCATCAACAAACAATATATGTCAATCACATATGTCAATACTTCATGTGAGTTAATCAACGAAGTACAAGACACAAATTATATCAAAGAAATATATGTTTTTAGTGAAGTATGTTGTAACAATATGGCCACTTGACCTCGAGTCTACTTATTTATATGGCCTAAGTCATGGGTTAAAATCCCATGACTTCCACATAATATGTGTTGAGGGATCGATGTATACTAATCCAAATAGGGTTCATAGATGGTACTTACCTTGTGTTAGAGATTTTCTCTTTGAGGCTCTAGGTATTTTCCGATCCCTATGGATTACAAAAATAACGTGTATTTAATGGATATAACTCCAAGAATCTGATAAATATGTCATACGATGTTCAATCTTGTCAATAGATATAACAAGTAATGTGGCATCGGTTGTTTTTTATGTTCCAAAAGTATAACTATTGACTTATGAAGTAAGAGCACTAGTATCACACCAATGTGAATGAACATAAATCTAATAAGAAATGGAAATGGAGGTTGTATTTAGATTTAATGTTTATTGATGTGCTTGATAGATTGATTTAGAAATTAAATTTACTTTTGTAATATCTTAGGTAGTCCCAAAGATGTGTGATAAGGGGCAATTTGAATGGTTTTCTTAAGTTTTTGTTTATAGATGGTTGTTGCAAAAGTTAACACTATGCCGAATGGGATAAATTGTAAATTGAAAAAAAAGTGGTCATTAATCATCTGGAAAATGAATTTATTAGCTAAAAACAAATATTTCCAAACATTTATTTTAGTCATGGTTGCATGTATCCCGCTAGGGTGAAAATTGAATTTTATTAGTTAGAGATGGTTTTTATATGTTTGAAGATGTGTTACTTATTCAAAGGATAGGTATTTGAATGGTTAATGATGAATAACAAGTGATACCTAATGGTCAAGAGTTCTACTTAAGAAACATGTGTATGGGAACAAGTCATTTATGTGAGGATTAATTTCCAAATGCAGTTATTCCAAATCTGGGTAATTAGATTTTCCCACATTTCAATCTAGTAATTAAAATTTTCTTGATTAAACTAAATAACTTGAAAGAAAAACCTCGATAAGAACAAGGCATGCATGAGACTAAAACGGATGTGCTCAGGCCTTATCCTCTGGGTTTTTTCATGCATGGGAATCTATGTGCCACATGTTAAAAAGTGTATTAAATCAAAACCAAGATGCTTATAAAAATCACTAAATTACACAAACTAAAACAAAAAGGCATCATGTTTGTAGACATATTTCCTTGAGTGTCACATGAGAGGGAAGAGAAGTTCAAATGTAAGAGAATGATAACATTTGATCCTACTATGTGAAGCCACCACTAGAAAATTTTACACAACTATGTGAATCCTTTCTATGGGAATTGAGCCTTCTAAGTTAAGCTCTCTCTACCAATTATGTTTTCTAAGTGAAGCATGTGTCTATAAATTGATCCTACTAAGTGATACCTTGAAAATGTAATGTATCAAATTGATTGTGTGTATATAAAAATATGGTGTCATCTAAAGCATTACATATGGAATCTATATGAAAATTATAGAAAAAAACAAATTATGCCTCACTTTTTAGATAGGGGATGTTGTAAGTGATCACCTAGCAAAAAAGAGTAAGTGTTAGTTGTGTAAAACTAGATAAATAACATCATCAATGACATAAAAATAATTAGTGTATCACTTGATATGGTACAATATATATAATTTCTAACACATAATGTGTTGTAAGAACATGTATTTCAGTAACATTTGTAATCTTAAAGAATTATAAGTAGAGTAATGTGTATTGAAACAGGAGTGAAATATGTGTTGATAGTGTTTATGATAGATAAGAATTCAATCATAATTGTCTATAAAGATCATCAACAAAGTGAAACATGTCACGGAAGTGTTCTAGTAATATTCAACAAGATAGTGTAGTAATGATAGGAGTAGAATAATCCCCACACACAACTCAATGCCTAATGCATCCATGGTTACCTATGACATGACATGACACAATATCACACCACCAACCTATCATAATGTGATATGAATAACAAGATGTAACATAGTTAAAAAATATTAGTAGTGTTATTTGTTGGTTCATGTGTGTAAGAACAAGAACGTAGCAACACGTGATATAAATCTAAATGTGTAAAGAGATAAAATATAATATTGAAGTATAATAAACATTATTCTTTGAGTAATGTATAATAAATAACAATCATCTTGTAAATAAAAAACAATAATGTGTAAGAAATGTCTATTGTAATCGTAAATTAAAAAGAGAAATGTTCTAAGAAAAATGTGTAATAAAAATGATCATATCCATTAAGAAGATAAAATCCAATGTATAATAAGTGATATCAACTAGAAATAACTATAGTGTAATAGGCGTAGATCGGAATCATCAACAAACAATATATGTCAATCACATATGTCAATACTTCATGTGAGTTAATCAACGAGTACAAGACACAAATTGTATCAAAGAAATATATGTTTTTAGTGAAGTATGTTGTAACAATATGGCCACTTGACCTCGAGTCTACTAAATTATATGGCCTAGGTCATGGGTTAAAATCCCATGACTTCCCCATAATATGTGTTGAGGGATTGATGTATACTTGATCCAAATAGGATTGATTGATGGTACTTACCTTGTGTTAGAGATTTTATCTTTAAGGCTCTAGGTATTTTCCGATCCCTATTGATTACAAAACAAAAGTGTATTTAATGGATGAAGTGGATAAATATGTCATACGATGTTCAATATTGTCAATAGATATAACAAGTAATGTGTCATCGGATGTTGTTTATGTTCCAAAAGTATAGCTACTAACTTATGAAGTAAGAGCACTAGTATCACACCAATGTGAATGAGAATAAATCTAATAAGAAATGGAAATAACACAAACACATCCATATTATACAACAAAACATAACATAGCACATATAAGTGCATAAAGTAAACAAGAAATAAATAATACAAGTGTACTAAAAACACAAAGATATAATATACAACCATAGATATATATATATATATATATATATATATATATATATATATATATATATATATATATATATATATATCAGAAATACATAGAGTAATTAGTGAAAGCACTCTCATAGTTATTAAAATTTTCTAAATTAATCAAAGAAGAAAATATCACAAAGTAATCACACAAGTATAACAAGTAGTCAAATAAATAAATGTCATACAATAATCAAGGAATATAAAACTCAAGATAACACAAAAATTTAAATAATCAATGTCATACAAAAGTAGAGGAATACAACATGCAAGAGAAAAAAAAATTCAAATCAATCAATGACACATAGTAGTCAAATCATGTAACACATAAGTATATATAAAGAATGACCAAAGTAATCAATTTTCTAAAGTAATTAATAAGTGTAAAAATCACGAGCATGGATCGATCATAATAATTAATTCCATGAAGTAATAAATGGTGCAGGAATCAATGTAGTGTAAGAAATCAATGGTGTAAGTGAGAAGTGTTGTATAAGAAATAAATAGTAAATGAAATAGGGGCTTAAGGTCAATAATAAAAAAGAACAAATAAAGAAAGAAAGTCAAGAAAGTATCTATAAGTAAGAAATTTGATCATCGTATAGAGTATAGTAAAGCACATGTCATAATTAGTAAAGCAATATGATGCATGTAATGGGATAGACTAGAAAAATGTGATGTTGATAAACTCAATTTGATAGATTTCCTTGTTGTAGGAAAGCCCTCATTGTGCTAGGAATCCATTGGGATAGAAAGTCTTAAGTAGACATAAGGTGCTAAAGATGTAATCAAAGTAGGCTTATTTTGTAATATTCTCCCCTTATAGACATACTCACGTGGTAGTACAACATGTATAACTCCCGTGGTTTACAACTAGTACATATATCTTAAATACATCTATATGAAAAATGTTGAGATATATAATTTTGAAAATTTTTATCTTGTATTTTCCACATACCACATTGAATAATAATTATACAAACATTACATTGTCTTCTAATTTCGTATTGAGTGGTGACAAATGGCATCAATCTAGCTTCACTTATTTGTTAGTCTCAAAACAATCTATCAAGAAAAAAAGAGGCCCCAAAATTTGTTATATGGTCTAGATATTACTATATTTTGATTTACTTCCCAAGAAATAGATAAAAATTCTAGATGATGATCAATAAGACATCAAATTCAAGTAGAAATTACCTTATGATGTCAAATGGATGTCAAAATTAATGAAAATATAAAAAAGTGAACCACACATGCTATTACAACCTTGGCTATGTTGTAGGAACATGTATTAGTATAACTAATTGATCTTTCGTAAAGTTCAAGTTCCAATGTAGTGTAGATAATTAAATAAAAATTATCATAAGACCCAAATCTAGGAAAAGACTACACATGTCACATGTATGTCATGTTTTTTTAAATTTTTATGTTGTAGTGTTATTTAATTTTTGGAATGAGATACTTGAAAGTAAAAATTGATACTTAAGAACCTGATGTAGTGGCTCAAAATAGTGAATAATGCAAGGTGGATTCCTAAGTAATGTTTCCTTAATAACGCATAAAACCCATGAAAATGTGTTGCATCATTAGGAAACAAACTCTCAAATAACAATTACTGTTTAATATGATACTATTTTCTTTCATCCTTAGTAGTGTAATATGAATATATACCTAGGTTATATGTAACCATAGTAAGCGTAAGTGTAATCTATAGGTGTAATTGAGAGTGTCTTGGTGTCTCTCAAATGATCATGCCCACACAAATACCACCTAATAATTTTGTATCACACATGGATAGATAAAAATGTTTCATTCAAGAGGAATTCAGATAAAAGATAAGCATTGCAATAACACATGATATTGAGAAGAAAGATGAGGATATATGTGTGTGTGCAAGAAGCTATATATACATGATTGTGCTATTCAAATTTGGGAAGTACTCACTTAAGGATGTATTAAAATTTATCTTTTGAAGTGTCATGGGTATTAATAGGTGGACTATTATTATGAATATTTTGGATTGTATGCTTAAAATATTTACATCGAGTTATCAAATATTTCATGGATCTATGATACAACTTCCATGTCTTGTATTGGGTATGTGGGAACGATGATTGTGGATTTCAAGTGGAATTCTCATTGTATTATTCAATATTTATGTATAGGATTTTTCTTCATAGTAGATGTATGATTATGATAATTGATATATCCTTGGTTGGGTTGAAATGTTATAAATTGTATGCATGAATCGTGGTTATGTTAGTCAAATTTTTACACTTATTATTAATATGAATAATATATTCTTAGATTCCATGTTTAGATTATTGATTAATTGAAATTAACTATATGAAAGGAACATATGAATGATAGTTAATCTAAATAGGAGGACTAAAATGTTGTAAAGATGTAAAAATAGTATGAAATAATCCTAAATAATTATATTAAGTGAAATGAAACCCTAAATATGAAAGGATTTAAAGAGAAATGACTTTGCTGAATTGGAGTGATCAGCGAGGTTGTCATGTGTCCGAGAATAAAATTTGGAAGTGCAAAAAAACACTTAGGGACCCCCGCAAAGGATAGATCTGAAGTGACGGGGCACTGGGAGTGTACTGGGCCTCCCCTTGGGTTCCCTGGTCTAAAATTTGGGTGCTCAGAACATTACAAATGCTCAAAACCTGCAATTGGTATAGTCACAAGTTGGTTCAGAACCTTCCCTGTTTGTCACACTAGATCTATCAAATGAGTTGGAAAATGACCTGCAATGCAAAGAGAAGTATCAAACCCTAGAAAAATAAAAGATTCATATGAATGGATCGGATCGACCTCTCACCACCAAGCTAGTGGACTTATCATTGAATGTTGCACTACATTTTGGACCTAGATGTAGTTCGGGTGAGTGTGTGCATGTCATTACCTAGGTGCTCTCGTGCCAATCACAAATTTTGAAGTAGCGAGCAACAAAGAACTATAGAAAATGTAAATAGCATGTGTGTATGGAATATAATAGAATCCCTCCCCTATGAAGTGTTTGTGATGCAGATCTCCTAGCCTTGATGCATGACACTATGTGGATGCAAGTGATAGTAGTGTGTAATGCTATGACCTAGGACCCTCATTATGGTCTTTTAACTTTATATTTATAGGGCTCTCAAGCTTAATTTCATAATTAATCCCAACAAGGCCAACTGAGAAAAAGATAAAGATGACCAAAAACTATAAATGACCTAGAAAGGAGAGAAAGGGGATTTTCATAGATTGGGACACCCATAGTGGGATTGGGGCACCTCGGGGCACCCAAGATGTGCTAGGGTGCCTTGATTTAGGGCTAGAATTTTGGGGTAGTTGTGAAATGGGTGGATAAGTGCTAGAAAATACATGGGAACTACAAAATAAAATATAAAATAAATATGGCCAAAAGGTGGGATTAATTAGTACTTTATACACTTGAGAACCTTCTAAATAGTAGTATAAGACTGGGCCAAATTATGTGTGAAGTGCATAATTTTGTGTCTACAATTATCCATATCCATTTATAGTATATCACATCTATTATATAGAATTGAATCCAAATCCATATTTGTAAAAGTAATATTTCATTATGATAGAAGTGATGATTGTATCATTGGTATTGAAACAAGTATCATTAAGAGAACTTTTTCCTTTTTCCTTCATAGATGGTATAGGGGTTATTCTATATTATTTAGAGGAAGATAATAGGTACCTCATATCAAAAGTATTTTTTTGTAATTTCCATGTGTCTTGGCACCCATAGGCGAGATAATTGTTTATTGATAGGATACCTTTTTTGACCTTGTTAATCACATTGGTAACTCGGGAACTCGACATGCTAATTTTTGTTCATTATATGTGTGCATTATATTAACTACTATGTCTTGCATATGAAGTGTTATTGACAAGTTGTAGTGAATAAATATGTGAAATGAAACTTGCTATAAATATAAGAGTTACACAATAAGTAATTGGATCACCATCTATAGGAAAATTATATATATAACACTCATGAACAATATTTATACATATACATAATGTAGAGGGGAATACTTATATAACATGAATCCAAAACATCATAAGTAATAGAAATATTAAGTAACTAAGCATTAGTTGAAACGTTTTGGTTATAGATTTTGGCCTCAATAAAAATTTCAATGAAATTTCTCCTATGGTTTGTTTAACCATAGTTCCAAATCCTCATTTAAACATGATCCACTATCCACTATATACTATAACCCACTTCACCATAATGTTAAATATTGTTCTTGAATGTACAAGTAAAGGTGTTGAGGAGATAAGTAAAATTTCATAAATGAGACGGTGTTTTCAACTGGATTCAATGCGCGCCAAAAAATAGATGAGAAATATGTTGGCTCTACATTAGATGAACTATAGTTTCCTCTCATGTTGATTGATGTAGGGAATACTTAAGTGTAATATATTCTTGAGAAATTATATTATATATATTTTGGCATGTGCATTTTTTTGAGATTGTGGAGCTGAATTGCTTCACAAAGGAGCTTATTTACAACTTGTAGGTTTACACAATAACTAACATCAATCACCTAGCAGACCAATCAAAGATCGATTAAGCGTGTGTGATTGTTTATATTTAAGTCATGAGAATTAGATCTAATATTTGTTATAAAGTTGATCTAATGGTTGTAAATGAATGGCTAAAGTGCCCTAAGTTTGTATAGGCTTATATAAGCTAGGAAACTAGGGTTAGAGGTGATGAATCAAGAAGATTGGGAGAATTTTAAGGAATTCTTAGAGAGATATTAGAGAAGATTGTGAGAGGAAAAGTATTGTACATCATGTAAGGTGTGGAATATTACATATATTCAATTGTACAACCTCTTAAATAATATATTGACTATTTTGTGGTGAACATAGCCCACTGTTTCACTTGAATAGTGTGCATACATAAGATTAAAACAAATAAGGTAAGGGGATGAGGAATACCCATGAGTGAAGGTGTAACGTAGAGTATGCACATTCTGATTTCTCGATCCTTGAGATAAAGTGTGCATACATAAGATTAAAACAAATAAGGATGAGGAATTGAGTGAAGGTGCGAGAACTTCCGATTTTTCTAGGAGGAACTACATGTGAATAAAAACAAGACCACAAAAGGAATATTAAACAATATATGTCAGTGGATTGCCTAGTGTATGCTAGATCGGGAAGTGTGCTACTTCCTAGATGGTTTTCAATCCACTGTTTAAAACAACTTAATGCAAGAAGTAATATGAACCAATAATTTCCTACTATAGTTGATATGATTTAGGTATCTCATTCAAGTAAAATAAACAAATCTAATCTAATAGGATAGGTTATGATCAGATCTGGAAGTTAGACAGGTAAATAAAGTGGTTAGGATAGGTCAGGGTCAAGCTTTAGGTGATTTGGGTTGTTTGGATGAAAGGTATGAGGTTGTTGTTATAGGAAGGTTTTCCAGACATAGAGACAAACGTTGGTCTAGTATGACCGATGCCGGTTTACAAGGAGATAGACGATGGTTTGGGTTATTTGGCGTCGTTAGGGTCGAGTTGGTAGAAACTTAGTGAAGGGGGTTTTGGTGATTCTCTAGGATTTCCCACGAATGGAATGGGGAGGTAGATGACAATGCTAGGGATAGTCAGAGGTGTCTGGAGTTAGGTATGGGGGGTTAAAAGGTTATAGGTGATTGGGTGGAGGGATTTGCAGGAGGGTGAGAGATGATGGGATGTAAGGGAGACTAGAACCCTCAAACAAACATGAAGAAACTAATCTAAATAAATATGGGAAGGTGCAGATCTAAAGGTACTTACTAGTGTTTACATACCTGGTTGTTGGATGGAGGTGATGGTTGATCCATGTAATCGGTGGTCAGTGTCACTGCTGTGCTTCCCGTAATGTTGTCGTGAATGCTTCCCTTTTAGATCAGTGATTGGTTATTGGTTCAGGTGTCCGGATGTGCGGGATTTTCTCGGTGCATGCTTATATACAGATCTCTCTTCTCCGAGACTTGAATAATTCTTCCAACCTCTCCAACAAGGTTTCCAAAGTGAATATATGGTAACCAACAATGGTTTAGGGTGACCGAGCGTCGGTTTAGGGTTGACCAGTGTCAGTTAAGGTGGGAAATCTTAGGTTTGCTAAAATTGACAGATCTTGGCAATCTTTTTGGCACTTCCGTCCATTATCTGAATCAAAATGGAATGTTTCACTTAGATAAGTGGGAATGTGGTTAGAGGAAGAATAGGCATGTGATTCTAGGGTTGAACTAAGTCTTAGTTAATTAAGGTAGGTAGGACTAAGTCTTAGTTAGCTATGACAAGTTAATATTGAGTCCTAGTAAAAGGAAATATGCTAATAATAGGTTTGTGATGAGGTGTCTAGGTGAGGTGATGGGGTGAGGTGTCTAGGTGAGGTGGTGGGGTGAGGTGTCTAGGTGAGGTGGAAATTAGTTTTAATTAAGGTAATTAAATAATGAATATTGTGATCATGGGCATTAATTTAATTATGGGTAATTAAATTAATATACATGTGGGTAAAGGGGGAGTGTGACCTAAATTTGGTGTCTACATTTTGCCCCTTTTTGTCGCATAGCTTGTATTGGTAAGCGATGTTGACAAAAATAAGAAGTGTTGCCCCATGTGTGGGTGAAGGTGATCCCCTCAAACCAGGCATTGATGAGGTGTAATACGGAATCGGTGAGTGGTTTGATAAATGTGTAGTTGGTGGAAGTGAAGGTAGGTGGGGAAGGGTAGTGGTCAACTCGGGTAATAGGTAATAGGCCAGGGTCCAAAATCGGGTAATGGGTAATGACAATCAAATGCACACACATGTATAGATTGCAACACAAGCATTGTCGGTGAAAGAGCTTGTAAAATCTACATTGTCTAAGGTCGATAGGTTTATCCAAATAAGGGTGAAGTGATTCAGGTATCCAAGGTATAGGATATGGTCTAGAAACATAATGTAGGTCAGGTGCAGGAACGTTTAGGTATGTTCCAGTACACCAAAGATTTGGTTAGGATAAATGGCATGACAATAGGCAAGGCATGGTTGTTAGGCTAAAACAACATAGGTAACAACATCGCAAGGTATAATGAGTATAGATGATCAATGGTCACACCAAGTAGGCCAGGTTCAAGCAAATAGTTCATGGCACGGGTAAGGCCAAGTTATGGGTAAGATAATAAATCCCAAGACACAACTAAGGAAATGTAGGGGTAGTTTGGGCTTGTAGGTATGGTTCAATAGGTTTCCAGACTGATGAAAGGTGTGTGAGCATTGATTTATGTAGGTAAAAAGGAATCTTAGCTAGGCCAAATATCTTTAAGGGGGTGACCGATGCAGTTATAACGTGACCAAGCGTCGGTTGCTAGGGCACAAATATTACTAATGTTGGTCATGTCGATTTGGGTTTATAGAGTAAACATTATGTATTTTATGGAATGATTGTCGTGTTGTGACTTTTAAGAAAATGAAAGATTCGTTTGACCTCGAGATAACTTTTCCTGGAGAGAAGGACAAGGCATTCAGACTGGATTGAGGTGGAGATTACGAGTGGTGAGAGGAGCTAGTAGACAGATCCACAAGAGAGGTGTGGTTGATTTGATTGGTTGGAGGTGAGAAGTGGATGTTTTCATGACAAAGGTAGGAGAGGGCATGGGTGGTCCACCGGTGCAATGACAGCCAGACGTACCACCACTCGAAGAAATCGAGACGATGTAAGATTTGATCTAATTCTACGCTTGTTAGTTGAAATAGTTTGTAGAAATTGGTTTGGGTAGAAATGGTTTTGGGTAGGAATTAAATTTGAATTTGGAAGTAAAATTGATGAAATAGGAAGGGTAGGAAGTCTAATGTGGGTTAAATAGGGGTAGGGAGAAAGGTAAGGGATATTTGGGTAGGATAGGGTAGGTATTTAGGTCGGTATGGTCAAATTTTGAGAAATGGGAGAAGGGTTTTGTATGTTTGGTCGGTGCGATAGTGACCGACGCTAGTCAAGGGTTGGCCGACATCGGTTGGCATTGGCTGAGATCAGTCAAGTATGAGGTGACTGATGCTAGTCAATAGGGATCGACATCGGTTGGATCTAGAGGGAAATAGGTCAATAAGTGGGATAGGGTGGGAGGGAAAGGTAGGTAATGGGATATAATAATAGGTGTAGTGAGGATGGGTAGGGTAATATGCTCACATAGGGTAATAAGTAGTAAGGGTCTTGGGAGTAGGGTGGTTGGTTACGAGTGATGTTGGGTATGGTCAAGGTTTAACAATGTTGTGATTTGTTAGGTGCAGCTAAGGACCAGATTATGGATGAGAGATAGATCACGCCTCATTACTAATGGTATGAGGGATTATGACAACGAGAGGAGTGGCATCATGTTACGAGATGTTGGCCTAATTGGGGTTAGCGCTATAGGCATATAGTTAGGAGTCTATCCTAATGGTCACACTCATCTACAGATGGGATTGATGACTAACACATTTCATCCTGTCGATGGGTGAGATCACATCACCCCGGAGGGGCGTGTATAGGATCTTACGGTTACCAATAGTGGGGATGAAGGTTTATTCTATTACCTCATATGCATCAGAGGAGATGATGTTGATGGTGTTTGGAGAGGGGATGGTAGAGATGAGGTTTCATAGTGTAATCTTGAGTTATGGCGATATGTACGCAGCCCATCTTGAGGAGATGATGTTATTGGTCCTAGTTATAGAGGTGGTGTGTTGTTTTGCACTTCCAGATGTGGAGGGTGGGAGATTCCCATGGGTACTGATGGGGGTTCTCCATGATATGATGGAGGATAGGACCCTTTTTTTTTTGCACTAGCATACTTGGTATAGTTATACAGGGAGCTATGGGCCTATGGGAGGCTTCAAAGATTCAGTTTGTGTTGCATCTTTCTTATCCATTTATGGGAATATGAGCACATCATATGTGTGTGTCTAGTTGGTATGCCCCAGTGAGATGCATTCAATGTGGGATTGGTTCGAGTTAGATATAGGCATTAGGTGCATGTTGTTAGAAAGTGGAGTGTCAAGGCTACACACGATGTAGCATACTATAGGTGCATACTAGAGGGGTTTTCCGGAGTGGACATTATTTGGAGGTCGTATGTTGGCTTCCCTTCCTACAGGAAGATGGTAGTAGAGTTAGATGAGTTGCGATTGCTTACATGGATATAGGGTACCATGTTGGATAGGGTTAGACGAGGTTTGGGATGTCTTGAGATGTGCCTCCACCATTCCCTCAGTACATGAGAGATGACATGGAGAGGCCTATGCCTCTACCACACTTGATGGTGCCGATAGGATATGAGGAGCAGGAAGTGGATTGACTGATTGATGATGTCGGAATGATAGAAAAATATAAGTAGTGGTGGTCAGTAGCTAGCTACATGCAAAGCACCACCTAGGCTAGGGCAGCCAAACTTGGCTACCCTTACAGTTTAGAGGGATACTTTGTAGGGGTAGGTTACCACTTTACAGGCCCAAATCATAGTATTACAGGGCAGATTACGGGGTCTAAGGCATAGGTGGTAGCTTTACAGACCAAATTACACAAGGACAAGCACCTACACAAGGTGGAGATGGAGATGGGGGATATGTAACCACCCTACAGACGTAGATAGTAGGGTTACAAGGCCAGTTGGCCACTGCACATGCATATATTATGGCCTTATGGGCCCAGGGCATAGCACCGGCGAACCTCGGGCTTAGGGATGTGGTCCCATGGTACATGCATCAGCGGGAAAGGGTCTTATGGTATAGAGAGGAGGGAAGGGTTTATAGATATAGGGGTTGAGGCCACTAGTAGCATGACAGAGCTCGCAGGCTGTGGAGAGACCTATGGCACCATTATAAATAGTGTCGACGGCTAGATTCAGGATGCCTTTAATGAGGCCAAGCACTTCGTCAGGATCATTTGAGTACTACTAAGATAGATGTCCCTTCCTATGCAGAGTAAAGGGTACAACAGGCCTCGAGTGAGAGGAGGAGATCTCGTACGGGCGTAGAGGATAGGAGATGGCAAGCCAGAGGTAGGGTTAGGGAGAGGCCACTAGCTCATGGAGGCCCGACCCAGTTGAAGGCCAGGAAGAGGTAAAAATAGACCCATAGAGGGTGGATAGATGATGACAGGGGGTGACGAGTTAGAGGAGAGGAGGAGGAGATAGATGAGACTGGTCTGGACATCAAGTGGGGTGATGATTAGTCACCATATATGTTCAAGGTATAGATTTTTGTATATTTTTGATATATACTAGTTTGCGTTCGAAGATAGTGAGGATGTACATGAGAGGTTTTTTTGATATTTTTGATCATATACTAGCCTGCGTGCCGAAGATAGTGAGGTTGTATATGAGAGTTTTGAGATACTTTTATGTATTTGTATTGGTGTACATTTGTATTGATGTGTAAACTTTCATTGGTATAGATGATGGGATTTATGGTATGGATGATGTAGTTGCTTTAATTTCTATTGTTATATGTATATGGGTGGAAACTAGGTGGATTAGGCATGATGGAGTTAGGTCGGTTTAGGCATGATGGAGTTAGGTTAGTTTAGGCATGGCTAAGTCAGTCGGTTTAAGCATGGTTAAGTCGAGATCGGTTTAGGAATGATGGAGTCAGGTATAGGCATGGTTGAGTTAGGTCGGTTTAAGTTTGAGTTAATTTCCAAGTTATTGGTAACATGGGAAATAAATGATGAGTTATATGTATGTTATGGTGTAATTTTCAAAAATATTTGATATTATGAAAATGTGGAACATGATTGATTAGATGTTTTGATGGTGTGATAAAATGGTAGATATGTATGTGTGGTAAATTCCGAAAGTGTTATGAAGAATGGAAACTAATTATGGTAGAATGTTAATAGAAAATATGTGGGGAAAATGGTTATGGTAAAGATTGATTGAGCTAACCTTCAAGGGCCCCATGCTTTTGAAGTGCTACCTACATAGGCCCTAATAAAAAGGGGCCTCTGAGTCAATGTAGTTCTCCCACCACTAGGGAAGAATATGATGAATTAGAGGAAAGAGTTGGTGGTTTTTAGGCATGATTGAGTCTTAGGTGATAGGAATGGTTGAGTCTAGGTCATAGGCATGGTTAAGTCATAGGTGATAGTGAAAATATTTGAAAATGTAGGTGTTGATGGTCTAGTCCTATATAAGATAATCAATAAGTAATGAAGAAGTTGAATGGTAAGAGGTGGTAAAAGAGCCACTTAATTGATAAGAACCATAATGAGTCTACCATACCCAAGATGGGATTATGAACGTAAGACCCTAAAGGCATTGCATAATGGACTATTCTAAGGTGAAGAAAGTCACATGATCACGAAATGTCGCAGTTACGGCCAGTCCCTTGAGTAGATAGGAAATTAGGGTGAAAAGGCAATGAGGTGAAAATGGGTGGTTTAGCGTAACTTAGTGTACAAAATCATGTTTACCTAGCAAGAAACCCATGATAAAAAATAGGCAATTCCATGACAAAAAGTTATCATTTTCTTCATTTGTTTTTATTTTTGATAGACAGATCAATGCGAGAAGTCTATATGGGATGAGTATATTATCTTTGAGGTCTTCGTGAAGTGATCGATGCGGGAAGCTTCTGAATTTTCTTTTTGTATTTTTGCAATGACTTCATATAGCTATCCTTTGAGGGAGCAACCTGTTTATAGGGGAGAGATGGAGAGAATAGATGTCCCTTTTGAAGGAGTCATCTTTTTGCTAAAATTTTGACTCAAGAAGTTGAATCCCTTTTGCTATTAGATGTAAAAGTCATGAACAAGACTATAGAGGAAGATTAGATTCTTGGTTAGAAGACAAAACCATAGCACACAGAGGTTAACTATGAAAGAGATGGTTTCAAGTGATGAACAACCATGAGATTTCATCTTTGAGAATGACAAAAATTATCCATAAGAATCATGCCATGAGTAGAGCCGTGGTACTCATATTTAAGATAAAATTTGAAAGATGATGGGTAATCACATGATTCTTGTTTAGTTGGTGATCCTCAAAATGGGTAAAATGGAAGGTGAATGGTGCTCAAGGGACGAGTGGTAAAATAGACATAAGGTGATATAGGACTCGATTTCAACAATAAAATGGTCTAAGATACAAGGTATTGTGGTTCTCGGGTTCTAGTTTACCTTCAAGTGAAGACAAACGATAAGCACCTGATCCATAGGCATGAGTAACAATATAGGGTCCAATCCAATTAGGAGTAAATTTTCCCCGTTTACTTTTCTCTGCTTTGGTTAGATGATGGTTTTCCTTCAGGATGAGGTTTCTAACCTAGAAGGTTTTCTTGTGGACACATTTATCGTAGGCGTGTTTGATACATTTTTGGTATATTTGGAGATGATTAAGAACATTGAGACGCGTTCATCTAACAACTCAAGTTACATTAAATGGTCCTGGAAAAATTCGTTATCGTTGAGCATGTCTTATAGTGAGATGCGGAGAGATGGAATTTGGAATTCGAGAGGCAAGATAGCCTCGGTACCGTAGACCGAGAGACAAAGGTGTGGCAGCAAAGTAAAAGTGTAAATACTAGTGCGATAATCCCACAAGGTGAAATGAATCTTCGTATGCCAATCCTTCCCAAAGTATCATCAACAACTTTCATAAGAATTTTGTTCAAGGTTTTATTGGTTGATTCTGCTTGGCCATTTGTTTATGGGTAGTAAGGTGAAGAGGAATTGAGTTGAATGTAAAAAGCATCACAGAGCTTTCGTAGGGGTTTTTTTGGAACTTTCCATTATCGGTGATGAGGCGGTAAAACACCAAAGTGAAAAATGATGTGGTGGTTAATGAATTCACATAGTTTCTTGGCTTTTGTAGAAATGAGGGAAATGGCTTCTACCCATTTAATGTAATATTCAATAGCAGTTATAATCCTTTGATGGTGTTGTGAAGAATGAGGATTGATCTCTCCGACAAAATCCCAACCCCATTGAGAGAAATGCCAAACAAATATTTTTCGGTAGGTGAAAAAGGGTTTTGATCTAGATTTAATCTCCCCTCATCATGAACTTTAGGTTAAGGATGATAGATGGTTTGTATGTCAACCAAGGCAAGAGAACCTCACTGCTTTAGGTTGTGCAGCAAGAGAGAACCTATATTGCAATCTGCTTATATGGTAAAGGAGATGGAGATATCCTTGTGTTTTGCATATGGTATGGAAGAGGCCTTGTGAAAACATGATCAAGCATCCATTATCCAAACTCAAAGGAGTCATTCACTACTAAATGATGGAAATGCTTTCAAAACAAGGCTAAGGCTGCTAAAGACATGATAAAACCCTGATATGCTTTGTGCATTTTTGTGAAAGGATTGGAGTTTCTTTTTTGACACACAATGCAAATGTAGGGGTAGTATAGGTAGGATGAGTTAGTTTGAATGAAATTTTTGTGGGAGATGCTTAGACAAGTCTAGTTGGGAATTACCAACTTCTTTGAAAACCTTTGTAGGAAATTTGCAATACCTACACAACAAGGGATGCTTCCAAGGGTTTTAAATGCTCCTTCAACTAGGATATGTGCACAAATGGAGGCCCAGATCTGCACTCTTCCACACAACCTTTGATAACCTGCCACAAAATCTTGAAGCAAAATACCAACAAAGTATCAAGAATCCCTATTTAATCATGACCTAAGGTGCACCCAAAGGTTTACAAACAATCTCATTATTCAAGGACAAGTAAAATGATTTTAAATTTGTTTATCTTCTATCAGATGAAAGCTCTTCTGAATATAAGATTGCAAATTCCATTAAACCATCAACAAGAAATGAGACCCTGTATGATCAAAGAGATCCTAAACACAAGATTGCAACATGAGCAAGAAACACAAATTGAAAACATTCTGAGACATAAGTATATGCAAATTTTGCCAAGAGATAACACCACATAATCCAAAATTTGATCAAATACATCAGCAGGGGAATGCTATAAGAACAATCTTAGAGCCTATTGATGGATTTATAGCTGAAACCAACTCAACATGATGAAATTTGATACAAAATGGAATTAAAAATGGCTCTCAGGTGGTTTTCCAGAGAAATGGATTTCTTCTAGCCTTTTTTGCTTGAAAATTCTAAGTCTTTTTCTCTCTTTTGTCTCCTCCTTTTACAAATGCTTGAAAAATACATTTTATACCTCATGCCAGCTTGGATCCTTGCATCCCAAGCAAAGAATATGCTTAGGGATCAAATTTGTTACAAGAAACCTTATCCATTTCATGAAAATGACATTAAACTATAAAACAACTCGTAAAATGCCAGGGATGCACAAATATTTTAAAATATTGCATGAATTCAGATCCTTATCCATCCCAGGGTCACGTTTTTGGCATTCAGACATGCCAAGCATGCTTTTGCAATCATTTTCCACCTTTTACTTCATCATTTTTCACCTCTGCAACTTTAATTTTCACCTTTCACATTTTTTACACGGGCCTAAATAAAAATTTCATCAAAAACACCATAGGGCACCAAATTAGCTCATAAAAATGATGCCATTGCATTCAAAAGGCTGAGGGGATGAAACCATATAAAATTTCATGTGATTTGGTGAAGAAATGACAATTCCAAGCTTCCTGGAGCTCCAATGGCGGCAAGAAATGAAAACACAAACCGTTGATTTAAAAATCAACTTTTAATGTTAGCCCTCCACGTGTCCAAGATATTCCCTTTTTACCTTTGGATAAGGTGGACACATGTCCAAACATGATTGGAGTGGGTCCCCATCTTAAAAATGCATTTTTAACCCTTTTTGACCTTTGGAAAATTTTGAAAATTTTCCCCGCTTGCCCCCTAGACCCGCCACGTGTCCACATGTGGGCCCTACCAAAAACTGAGGCCAATTTGATGAATTTTCCACCATTTTGAGAAAAGGAAAATTTTCTCAAAATCTCCACGGGCCCGAACACCCGCTCTCTCCCCTGCCATGTGGCGGTCTCCCATTCGCTGTGGAGCCGACCCTCCAAGTTTTCCTTCAAATCTCACGAGCACACTAAAACCTCATGGGCCCACGCTCTCCATTTTTTCCCTTTTGTAAATGCCACGTGTCACCCCCTGATTGGATGTAGGGGCACACTTCCAATTTTTTTCCATGGATCAATTTTTGACACTTGAGAGAAATTTCGCCAAAATTTGTAAATTTTCAACTTTTTCCGCAGCTCCAAACCCACCAAATTTTGGACATGTGTCCTCCTCTAATTGGACATGGGCCTTCAGGTAAAATTTTTCCTTTGTAACTTTAAGCCCAAAAACAAAAAAAATTTTTCTAAGTTCCCGCTTCTCCATTTGACCTTCCTGGACACGTGTCCACTTTTCATTGGAGGTGGGCCCATTTTTCATTTTTTACCTTGCAAACATAAAGGAAAAAATTCATAAAATTTTCCTTCGGCCCCTTCTTCCATCTCGCCTCCTGGACACGTGTCTTCCTCCAATTGGTCATGGGCTCTGGGCCAAATTTTAACTTTAATATTTTGAAGTTAAAAACTTCAAAATTTTCACAAACTCCGCCCCTCCATGTTGACTTTCCTAGACACGTGTCCACTTCTTATTGGAGGCGGGCCTTTGGGTCAAAATTTTACCTTAGCATCCGGCAAAAAACAATAAAATTTTCCAAGTTCCTCTCCACCCATGCTGACCTGCCACGTGTCACCTTCCATTCGATGCCAAGGGAAAAAAATTGATTTTGAGAAATTTGCAAAAGTGAAGGAAAATTTCTAAGTGACCCTCCGCCACCCACCGATCCTCCAGCCAATCAAATTGTGCCATGTAGGCACATCATCGTATAAAACGGGACCAAAATTTTCCTTGTGCCAAAAATTAAAAAGTGACAAGTTATAACATTTTCCCACACATCCCTCGGCCAATATAGATCCTACCACATTAGCAGCAATATGTTGCAAAGATAAATTTGATGGGAAAATGACACCCGTATACCCATCAAAACGTAAAAATGCAGAGGATGCCCTAGAAATCAATTTTTCACAAGGAAGGTAGATTTCTTGGTTTTAAATCAAGTGAATCATGATTTTACATTAATTTTTGACCAGGGATTGGGATTTCACTTGCACATAAATGGAATTTGATCAAATTTCAAGTTTTTGCATGTTTTGACAAAGGAAAGACACAACCCATGGAAAAAAGAAGAAATTAGGGCACAAAAAGGGGGAACTTGGAAATTTTGTTTCAAATTAGGAAAAATAACAACATCTAGGCACTTTCAAGGCATTCCACTGGAAAAATGATTTACGAGATCATCAAATGAAAAATGAAACATTTTTTGAGCAAAAATGGATATAGAAAATTAGGGCAAAGTGTGAAAACTCAAGAATGGGCACCAACATTGGCTCCTGCTTGGGGATGGGCACTCCCAGTGAGTGCCACAAGATCACAACGTAGACCAAGTGCCAAAATCCATTGGGAAAGGAGTCAAAAATGCAAAACAACCCAAAAACTAGAAATTTCACCAAAAATAGGCGAGAAAACCAGACCAAAAATGGTTGCCAAGGACAAAAAAAACCACAAGCCAACAACAAAAAAAAAACAAAGCAAAACAAGAGGCTATACAAAATGTACAACTTGTGCATACCTCACATGGGGATTTAATCCAAGAAATGTTTTAAATGTCTGCCATTAACAAAGCAGCTCCAACAAATCCCCATCTAGATCCTTGAGAAAAATGTATTTTCTCCAATCCTGATATCAATGGCATAAGGGCCCATCCATAGAGCATCAAACTTCCATGCTTTCCTTGTCTTCATGCCTACTATCCCACAAAAAACTAGATCTCCAACACTAGAAGGCTCTAGGAGTGACCTTCTTATCAAACAACCTCTTCAATTTCTCTCTAAATCTGATATGCCTTTGATGAGAAGCTCTCCTTTCTTCATCCAACTCAATGATTTGATTGATCCTTGATTCATATGGGCCATGTTCTTGATCTTCCAACTATTGGGAAAACTGAAAAGTGGATAATTACAGGTGTAAGGGTAGCAAAGCCTGAGTTCCATACACCAATTCAAATGGGCTCTTACCAGTTGCTCTTTTAGGAGTTATTCTATCAGCCCAAACTACAAATTTCAATTGCTCTCCCCACTTCTTCTTGTTGATTTCCAAGGTCCTTCTAATGATCTTGAGCAAGTTCTTGTTACTTGACTCAGCTTGTCCATTACCTTGTGGATTGTAGTTTGAAGAATAAGTCAGATTTATCCCATATTCATTGCACATTGCCATCAAATATTTGGCTCTAAAACACATGGCATTATCAGATACAATCTTAACTAGAACTCCAAATCTGCATATGATATGATTCAATAAGAAATCCATTACCACTTGGTGTGTTGCCTTTCTAGATGGAATTGCTCAACCCATTTTGTAAAATAATCAGTTGCTACAAGGATCCATTTATGACCAGCACTAGAAGGATCTGAAATCTCACCAATGAAATCCATTCCCCATTGTTTGAAAGGAGCTTCAATTGATACAAGTTGTAAAGGAAGGGAGCCTGAAGCTTTCAATCTTCCAGAGAAATGTTGGCAACTATCACACTTTCTAACCAATTGGGTTGCATCTTTAAAAAGAGTAGGCCACCAATAACCAGCTCTTAAAATCTTATGTGTATGTCACTCTCCCAGAAAAATGTCCTCCACAAACTCCCCCATGGAAATCAGCAATCAACTTGGGAGCTTCATCTTTAGTTATGCATTTCAAGAGGACACCTTCAGGGTTCTTCCAAGCCAGCCCAAGGTCTGTTATGATATATTTTTGAGAAGCCAACTTGAGGGCTCTTTTCTGATTTTTATTCAAGTGACTAGGACAACATAGGTGTCTGAGGTAGAAAATCACATCTTTGTACCACTCAAATCTCATCAATTTGTCAAGAAGATCCCTTTCTTCCTCTAGCTGATTCACTTCTACATTTTGCAAATTGCTCTCAGCCATGAGCTTGGCAAGACCCAAACCTCTTACTAGCTTTGTTGTTTGGATATCCATATCATATTCTTGTAATTTGTTGACCCATCTACATCTCTTGCTTGATATCTCCATGTCTGATAAGATGTCTTTAACCATGGTGTGGGGAACATAAGCAACAACCTTTGAACTCAAAATGTAAGGCCTAAAAATATTTGTTGCTTTCACTAATGCAAATGCTTGTTTTTCCATGATTGTATACTTCAACTCAGCTACTTGTAAAGCCTTGCTAAAGAAGGAAATAGGCCTCTCAGCTCCATTCTCATCCTTTTGCAACAAAACTGAAGCAATAGTGAATTTAGAGGCAAAAGAAAAGATTTGGAAAGGCCTCTTATAGTTTGGAGCTGCCAAAACAGGTGCATGCTTAAGTGCATCCTTTATTCCTTCAAAATCTTGAATGGCAGCCTCCTCCCACTTGATAACTTGATCCTTTCTTAGCATGCTTGTGATTGGAAGAGTTAGCTCAGCAAAATTGGAAACAAACCTTCTAATAAAATTGATTTGGCCAAAGAAAGATTGGATACCTTTCTTGGTTCTTGGAATGGGCACTTTGCTGATTGCTTCCACTCTCTCAGGGTCTATCATAACACCTTCTTTGGACACAATATGTCCCAACAACTTGGCCTTTTACATGCCAAAATGACACTTCTTTGGATTAAGGAAATTCCATACTCTCTACATCTGATTAGCATCTTCTCTAGGTGTTGCAAATGGTCTCCTCGCTGCCTTGAAAAAATAGTCACATCATCTTGGTAAACTGCAATAAAGTCATTGATATAACCAGCAAAGGCAACATCCATTTGCCCTTTGAAAAGTAGCACCAGCATTCATCAATCCAAAAGGCATCCTTACAAAAACATAAGTCCCCAAGGAGTAGTGAAGGTTGTCTTAAGTCTTTCTGATTCTTTGACAACTACTTGATTGTATCCGGAGAAACCATCCAAAGTAGAAAGCATCTCTGACCCTATTACAAGCTGCAACATATTCTCCATGTTTGGCAAGGGGTAATTTTCCTTCATAGATGCTTTTTTAGATTCCTAAAATCCACACAAAGTCTGATATCACCATTCTTCTTTCTAATTGGCACAAGGTTTGCCACCCAAGATGAGTATCTAGTAGGCTGAATGATACCACCATCTCTCAATTTCTTCAACTCTTCTTGCATTTTCATGGAAAGAAGTGGGTTAATAGGCCTTTTTTTTTTGTCTAAATGGCTTAGTTTTGGCCTCAAGAGGAATCTCATGTTGGAACAAGTCTTCTCTATATGCCTTTAGCTCTGAATAAGACCAAGCAAGGCAGTCTTGATATTTCTTTAAAAGTTGGGCATAGGACTATTTTTCTTCTTTCTTCTGAGATTGCTGCCCAACCAAATCTTCCTTGGTTTATCCTTGGTTCCCAAGTTGTGCTCTTCCACATCCCTTGAAATAGACATCTTTCTATTTATGATGCAATCAACATTGTTAAAATTTGCCTCAAGTGCAATAAGACCTTTAGGAATGGTATTTGTTTTCAATTGGATAATATCCTTGTCAAACAAAGTTTCTCTACCTTCATTCATGCATACCATTGGTTCCCAATCAATGTTCTAACCAGAAAACTCACCTTGGCATTGTAAGAATCTCAACACTTGGGCATCATCATCAAAAATCTGCCAATGTTTCACATTATCCGGGACACTGGCCTTGTTAGCACTTCAATGTTATATTCACAAAAAGGTGAAATGGTGCAATTGTCAAATCTAGACCAAGGACAACCAACTTATCAGCAAGCAACATTAAGACTTCTATCATGGTAAACAATGTTAAAGGAATCAAACATTTCAATCAAGTCCCAAACAACATGCTTATATTGTTTCATACGCTGATTTTTTTGTAGCATACAGTTTTCTTATTTGTTTGACAACCAGCTCTGAATCTCCTTTGGCAACAATATCCTTTACTCCATACTTCCATGCAATCCTTAACCCCAACAACAATGCCTCATACTCAGCAACATTGTTAGTGCATTCAAAATTAAGTTTGAAGGAAAAAGGAAACTCTTCCAAACTAGGAGAAACCAACACTATACCAGCACCATTTCCAACTTTGGAGCAAGCTCCATCAAATAGCAAGGTCCAAGGAGAACCTATCATATCAAGGCATTCTGATTTATCCATCTTGTTCTCTTTTCCATCAGCAAAACCAATGAAGTTGTCAACATCCACATCAGCAAACAACACTTCATAAGAAGCATTGTTGGGATCTTCAATCAAGTGCAACATCTTCTTTTCACCATAGAGTTTGACAAGGCTGCCCTCAATGGGAATGGTGGAAAAAGACATGTCCATTTGAACACTACCACCAACACTTGCAGCCCATTTTCTTGACAAAAGCATACCCCATTTGGCAGGGCAATCAACAATTACAACATCAAGTTTTAAATTCTTACCCGGATATGCTGCAAGTTGCACTACTAAACCCTTCACACAACCAACAACCAGCACTTCCCTTGAATCCATGGCTGTACATTTCCCATATGCTGTTGTCACTTTGATATCCAACTCATTCATGACTTCTAGAGGCATGACATTACATGATGCACCGGAATCAAACATGCAATTGTGAAGCAACCTATCTTTTATGAGAAAAGTTGTGAAAATGGATCAACATTCAATTGGGAATCAACCAAGGATGTCCCCAAATATACTTCAGGTGCCTCTCCAAGATCTTCCATTGGTGGTGGTGTTTCAAGGCCAACAATGCTTTGAAGAGGAGTCTCAACAACATTTACATTTCTGCTTGGGGTAATCTTTTCTTCTTTCAATCCCAAGTACTCAAATGCTCTCTTCTTATGCTCAGGAATTCTAAGAAATTCAATAATGGGAACACTCACTTTAATTTGGCTCAATACTTGGGCAATATCATATGGAACATTCTTTGGTAAAACAACATTGGAAGGGAAACAAGAAGGTTCATCAGATGGAGAAGTATTCTTGGCAGCCTGGGCATGAAGAGGACTGATATTTTTGCATGGGACAAGTAGGGTTCTTGGCAATTGTTTCTTTTCTAGGATTGTCTTTGGGAATGCTTGTGAGCAAGGGTGTCTTTGGCTTGGCTTGAGGACCAGCTCCTCTAACAACTTTACTTCTAGTATTGTACTCTTTCTCTTATCCAACCACAACATTCATTAACAATTGTCTATCTTCCTCCGAAGGAATACCACCATCATACTTCTTGATCATTAAAGCCCTTAGATATTCAAAGTCATTATTAGGAATTTCAAAGGCTTGAACTACATCTACATCATGAGCTTGAGGAAGAGAAAGAAATGGTACCCTCTTTATGCAATCCCAAAAGGTTGCAAGCAGTCCTTGCACTTATCACATCTGTTGATGTTGCTGCTTGTTGTGAGCCTGAAGAGCTGCCCATCATACAAATGTCATCATCCATTTCATCTCATTATCATCTTCAATAACTTGCTGGTCCATTTCACATGGAGGATGAGGAAGAAAACATCTATCACACCAATCCATATCAGCAATTTCTTGAACAACAACAACCCTTATAGTTAGAGGGTCAGGCACCACTCTATTTTCACGTGCTTGGGGTTGTCTATTTGCAGATCCAATAGGCCCTTTACCTCTATCATCTTGTCTTTTGATCACCCCTAGGATGATTGCCAAATCTATCATGGTTTTGAGTTCTTTTTGTCCTTGTGAACTTTTCCCAATTCCTTTCTCAGCCCGGGCTAATTTGTAAGAAATTTCTTTGACAACCCCTGCCAAAGTCTTGACAACATCTTCTAAATCAGCACCCTTGCTAGCTTGAGGCTTCTCAGGGTTTATCAGCTTCACACCATCCCTCTTAAGTGGTTTACCAATAGCTTTAATATTATTTTCAATTTGAAGTGCCATGGTGAAAGCTTGCCTCAAGTTTGTAGGATTTTTGTCTCTCAAGTAATAGGCTACCTTTTTATCAAATGCATCTGCATATTTGATCAAGCAAGATTCATCACAAGGCCTCAAAATGATAGGAAACCTTCTCAATGTTTTATTAAATCTTGTATTGAAGTCATGGACTATCTCATTGGGTTCTTCTTGATATTTTCAAATTCAGACAAAAGAAATCTAGGATCAGTCCTGTCACCATATTGCAACCTAAATGCATTTTTCATCTCATTCCATGAATCAATAGAGTTATCAGGTAGAGCCTTGTACCAATCCCTAGCATCTTCTTCAAGTGTATGGATAAACAACTTGATATACACATCCTCAAATTCTATCTCAAAATCTTCCATCATATTATCAAATAGTTTGAGATGTTGATCACCGGTAATGGCATTGTTACCTTGGAATTTTGGTAACCTATTTCTCACATCTTGTGGGACAACATTTGGATAACCATCCATTCCTCCAAAATTTATAGGACCAAAGGTGTTAACAACAAATGGAGGTCTAGGCTGAGCCATATTGTTTGGTGGGGGTGATCTTGGAGGTGAAACAAGTTGGTGAGGAGTAGTAATGGGTCTGATTGGAATAGATGAGTGATCTTTAAAATGACAACCCCCCAAAGGCTCTCTCTCTTGATAAACTTTAGCAAACTTAGAAACCACAGGAGCAGATTTAGGAGCAAGTTTTTTAAATACACAAGAAGGTCCCTCACCTGATGGAGAATGAAAATCAGCAAGAAGATTTCTGAATCAGATCTACTTGAAGAAGAATTATAATCTTCAATAACAGGCTGCTCTCCTTCAAATTCAACTATGGGGATTTCTTTTCTTGCAACCAAATCACCAACCACTTTCCACACTCTTCTTCCTTCTAGTTCTGAGCTTCTTGATTTGGTGAGAAACTTCTTAGAAGAGTCCTTGATGAAGAGGGATCTCCTTCCTCCAAACTTGATGATTTAAACAACAAGTTTCAAATGACAGAGATGTATAAGACAACTGGTATTTCAAGATCCAAAAACATGGAGTCACCACTAAGGATTTCCACCTTAGTTGTGCAAGAAAGCACTAAAATATTCTATCAAATGTATGCTATGACTGAAAACTTTGCAAGGGTTTACAAATCAGATCTTCTTCTTAATTCAACCAAAAACAATGCATCCAAATTATATAAACTGATTGGTAAATGAGAAGAGTAGGTTGAGCTTGAAATATTTTTTACCCAAAACATGCAGATCTGAAGTATGAAATGATATCTCAAGAATGTAACAGCTCAAATACTTGATCACACAAATGCTCAAACCTTTCAAACACTTCAAAACCACCAAGAAATTCCAAGAACTCCCTGGCAACGGTGCCACTCGGGTGTTGGTATCAGATTTAATCTCCTTCACAACTTGAACAACATCATGAACTTGCACAAGACACTCAAGGATAGATAGATGGTTTGTATGTGTTTTAGCTGGGGAGCACACCTATCTACTTGTTTGCATTCAAGATTTGAGGGAGTGGATAGCACCTTCAAAAGGGTTTTGATCTAACCCTCACTATTTTAGGTTGTGCCTATCAACCAAGGCAAGAGAACCTATATTGCAGCCCTTATATGGTAAAGGAGATGGAGATATCCTTGTGTTTTGCATATGGTATGGAAGAGGCCTTGTGAAAACATGATCAAGCATCCATTATCCAAACTCAAAGGAGTTGTCACTACTAAATGATGGAAATGCTTTCAAAACAAGGCTAAGGCTGCTAAAGACATGATAAAACCCTGATATGCTTTGTGCATTTTTGTGAAAGGATTGAGTTCTTTTGTGGACACACAATGCAAATGCAGGGGTAGTATAGGTAGGATGAGTTAGTTTGAATGAAATTTTTGTGGGAGATGCTTAGACAAGTCTAGTTGGGAATTACCAACTTCTTTGAGAAAACCTTTGCAGGAAATTTGCAATACCTACACAACAGGGATGCTTCCAAGGGTTTTAAATGCTCCTTCAACTAGGATATGTGCACAAATGGAGGCCCAGATCTACACTCTTCCACACAACCTTTGATAACCTACCACAAAATCTTGAAGCAAAATACCAACAAAGTATCCAGGAATCCCTATTTAATCATGACCTAAGGTGCACCCAAAGGTTTACAAACAGTCTCATTATTCAAGGACAGTAAAATGATTTTAAATCTATTTATCTTCTATCAGATGAAAGCTCTTCTGAATATAAGATTGCAAATGCCATTAAACCATCAACAAGAAATGAGACCCTGTATGATCAAAGAGATCCTAAACACAAGATTGCAACATGAGCAAGAAACACAAATTGAAAACATTTTGAGACATAAGTATATGCAAATTTTTCCAAGAGATAACACCACATAATCCAAAATATGATCAAATACATCAAGCAGGGAATGCTATAAGAACAATCTCAGAGCTTGTTGATGGCTTTACAACTGAAACCAACTCAACATGATGAAATCTGATACAAAATGGAATTAAAAATGGCTCTCAAGTGGTTTTCTCCAGAGAAATGGATTTCTTCCACCTTTTTGCTTGAAAATTCTAAGTCTTTTTTTCTCTCTCTTCTCTCTCTCCTTTTACAAATGCTTGAAAAATACATTTTATACCTCATGCCAGCTTGGATCCTTGCATCCCAAGCAAAGAATATGCTTAGGGATCAAATTTGTTACAAGAAACCTTATCCATTTCATGAAAATGACATTAAACTATAAAACAACTCGTAAAATGCCAGGGATGCACAAATATTTTAAAATATTGCATGAATTTGGATCCTTATCCATCCTAGGGTCACATTTTTGGCATTCAGACATGCCAACATGCTTTTGCAATCATTTTCCACCTTTTACTTCATCATTTTTCACCTCTGCAACTTTAATTTTCACCTTTCACATTTTTTACATGGGCCTGAATAAAAATTTCATCAAAAACACCATAGGGCACCGAATTAGCTCATAAAAATGATGCCATTGCATTAGAAGGCCGAGGGGATGTGAAACCATATAAAATTTCATGTGATTTGGTGAAGAAATGACAATTCCAAGCTTCCTGGAGCTCCAATGGCGGCAAGAAATGAAAACACAAAGAACCGTTGATTTAAAAATCAAATTTTAATGTTAGCCCTCCACGTGTCCAAGATATTCCCCTTTTTGCCTTTGGACAAGGTGGACATGTGTCCAAACATGATTGGGGTGGGTCCCCATCTTAAAAATGCATTTTAACCCTTTTTGACCTTTGGAAAATTTTGAAAATTTTCCCCGCTTGCCCCCTGGACCCGCCACGTGTCCACATGTGGGCCCTACCAAAACTGTGAGCCAATTTGATGAATTTCGCCACCATTTTGAGAAAAGGAAAATTTTCTCAAAAAACTCCATGGGCCCGAACACCCGCTCTCTCCCCTGCCACGTGGCGGTCTCCCATTCGCTGCGGAGCCGACCCTCCAATTTTTCGCCTTCAAACCTCCAAGCACACAAAACCTTTGTGGGCCCGTGCTCTCCTTTTTTCCTTTTGTAAATGCCATGTGTCACCCCCGATTTGGATGGGGGACACACTTCCAAATTTTCCATCGGGGGGGATCAATTTTTGACTTTGAGAATTTTTCACAAAATTTTGTAAACTTTTCACTTTTCTCCGAAGCTCCAAACCTCCACCAAATTTTGGACACGTGTCCTCCTCTAATTGGACATGGGCCTTGGGAAAAAAAAATTTTTTTTTGTAAGAGACCAAAAACAGCCAAAAATTTTTCTTTCCCGCTTCTCCATTTGACCTTTGGACACGTGTTCACTTTTCATTGAGGCGGGCCCATTTTTCATTTTTACCTTGTAAACATAAAGGAAAAAAATTCAAAAATTTTCCTTGGCCCCTTCTTCCATCTCGCCTCTTGGACATGTGTCTTCCTCCATTGGTCGCGGCTCTCGGGCCAAATTTTAACTTTAATATTTTGAAGTTAAAAACTTCAAAATTTTCACAAACTCCTGCCCCTCCATGCCATAACTTTCCTGGACACGTGTCCACTTCTTATTCGAGGCGGGCCTTTGGGTCAAAATTTTACCTTAGCATCCAAAAAAACAATAAAATTTTCCAAGTGACCCTTCCACAGCCGATCCTCAACCAATCAAATTGTGCCATGTAGGCACATCCATGTAATCAAACTAATCAAAATTTTGCTTGTGTCAAAAGATTAAAAAGTGACAAGTTATAACATTTTCCCACACATCCTTGACCAATAAGGCACGTTAGCAATATGTTGCGAAAGATAAATTGATGATGACACCCGTATAATGAAAACATGTATGCCCTGAAATCAATTTTTTCCTTGCCCTGCCAAAATTTAAAAAATTAGAGGATAAGTTATAACATTTTTCACAAGGAATGTACATTCCTGGTTTTAAATCAAGTGAAGCATGAATTTACATTAATTTTGACCAGGGATTGGGATTTCACTTACACATAAATGAAATTGATGGGCAAAGTTTCTTGACACAAAGGAGAAGCGACACAACCAGTGGAAAAGAAAAATTGTAAAAATGGGGAACTTGGAAGGATATAGGGAAAAACAACCATCAAAGGCAGAAATTCCACTAGAAAAAATGAATTACAGATCCTCAAATCAAAAAATGAAACATTTGTGAGCAAATTTGGATAGAAGAAATTAGGGCACATTATGAAAACTCAATAATGGGGCCAACACATGGTATCCACAAATTTATGAGTAGATTGTGGGGTGGTTTGAACTTCGTAATGGTCAAAGGTAGTAAAAGCATGTCAACATGAAATTTTTACTTTTGTAGTATTTCATTATGACACTTTGGTATATACCGTTAACTTGGTTTACAACTAGTTAGGAATCACCAAATATATTAATGGATTTAACATCTAGGAGATGGTAGTTTGAAGGCCACATACGAGTGTTTCATATTCAATGATGTTGTTAGTGCACTCAAAATATAGTTTGGAATATAACGGCATAGGTTCACCATCAAGAGGAATGAGGATAACACATACACCACCTCCACTTGACATTTGGAACCAACAAAGAATAAGGTCATCTAGTAAGTTGTATTGTCCAAAGAGATGGTAGCAATGGATTCATCGAGGAAATCAAAGTTAGAGGGTTGATTTTCTGAAAAGAGGTGCATCTGTTAGTTGATCAGTGATGGCTTGGCCTTTGACAGACTTCTGATGGATGAACTGAGGTCTAGGTCTACAAGAATCATAAGCCAACATGCAACACATTGATGTTGGTAGGGTTTGGCATACATATAATGTAGAGGGTCAGTGTTAGTGATGACAAAGGTTTTGTGGTTGAGTAGGTAATGACGTAGTTTAGTGGTGATAAAAACTAAGGCTAAGAAAAGTTTTTCAGCATGGGTGTACCTAGTCTCATAGTCTAGAAGTGTATGGTGTATATAATAAACTACTTGTTTCCTATGTTACTCATCGCGATGAGTGAGCATGGATCCTAAGGAATGGTCAGTAGCAAAAATGTATAGATAAAAGGGTTAATCATCCTTAGGAAGAATAAGCACCGGTGGTGGAGAAGGAATTGTTTTAAGGGTTAAAGGATTTGTGACATTCATCATCCCATTTGAATGAGACGTTTTTTGAGGAGATGATGAAATGGTTGACAATGGTCGAAAAGTTGTGAAATGAACCAATGGATAGATTGTAACTTACCTTGTAAACTTTGAATTTGGCAGAGATTAGTAGGTGGAGGCATTTCAAATATAGCCTTCAATTTAGTAGGATCGAATTCTATGCCATGCAAAAAAATTATGAAACCAATTTTTTTCCTAAAAGTACATGAAAGAATTAGGTTGAAGGCGAACACAATACTTGATGAGGCGGTCAAAGATGACCTTAAGGATTATCAGGTGTTCGGCCCAATGTTTGGATTTGGCAAGAAGGTCATCCATGTAATCTTCCAATATATGATGCATGATGTCATGGAAGATATAAGTCATGGCTCAATCGATATGATATGTAGCACCCGCATTTTAAGGCCAAAAGGCATGACTCGATAGCAAAAGGTCCCCCAAGGAGTGATGAAGGTATTTTTGTGTTGATCTTCTGGAGTGAGTAGTATTTGATTATAACCCGAGAAACCATCCATGAGTGATAGCATCTCATGGCCGGTGGTGAGATCAACCATTTGGTCAATTCTGGTAGAGGAAATTCATCTTTGGGGCAAGCGAGGTTGAGGTCATGGAAATCCATGAAAATGCGGAGTCCCCTATCACTTTTGTGAAAAACGATTTAGAAATCCTTGGGGATAATCAAGGGGTAAGATAAAGGAAATTGAGAGAAGGCATTGAAGTTCTTCTTTGACTAGAAGAGCAATGCAAGGATGCATTTTCCATAGCTTTTGTTTTATGGGTTTGGCATTAGGAATGGTAATGATATTGTGGACCACAATGTTTGGGTCAATATCGGGCATATCAACATAGGACCAAGCAAAAGCATTTCTATGGTCCTGGAGGAAAGAAGTAAAAGCTTCATGTTTAGTAACATCTAAAGATTGGCCTATCTTTAGAATGTGTGGGTCATCCTGAGTGTTAATGTTTATTTGATAGTTGATTCATTCAACATGGTTTACGTCTCAGAAGGTAACGATGGTGAATATAAGAATCTTCTGCACTAAGGTAGGTGAGGATAGACTCATCATCTTGAACTTGAACGATGTTAATAGAACATGTATCGTCATTGATCATGTCAGGATATAGGAAGGGAAGAGAAGAGGTAACCTCAACATCATGTTGATAGGTCAAAGGTCCCAGGGAAATTGTGTTTGAAAAAAAAAAGTTAAGAGGAATAGATTCAGGATCTATGGACTCGTAGGTGAAGGTGGTGATGGTTGTGAATGGGGTGAAGAAGGTTTTTCTTCCTAAATGAGGTCAATATGAGCCTTATTAGGAGATGGTGTCGAAAATAAAATGCCACTATGATCGTTTTGTTTACGGTGGTACATGAAAAATGACGGTATGGCGGCCTTGTTCAGTAAAAGCGAAACCAAAGCCTTTTCATGTGCAAAAGTGAAGGAAAGTGTGGGTGCAAAGTGATGGTTAATAAGAGATTGGAGGTTAGATGAAAATTTTTGTGTTTAGGATGGAGGTTCGGGTGACTAACTGGTAGTATCAAGTCTCCCATACATTAGGTTAGTGCTAAGGTGGGGAGGACCGTAAGAAAAAACCTTGCCTACGTGGTAGTCATAACTAGGGTGATGACATAGGTTTCTATACTCTTGTAGAGTGAGGAATGTGTCGATATTATATAATTGGTACTCCCCCAGTGAGGCATTGAAAAACAACTTCTAAGGGATCAGTAGTTGATATGTGGGTAGTGGGGATAGATGAATCACTAGATGATTGGGCAAGAGGGGTAGTAGTTGGTTGGGAAGTAGAGGGTTTAGTTGTAGAGGTTGTGGTGGCAATAGGAATAGAAGAGTTAGATGTGGAAGAGGTGGCGAAGCATTGGTGGATGGGCTCATGGGTGAAGGAGAAGTGGGGATAGTGGCAGATGCCTTTATAGTATAAGTACATCATTTTGTCGGTAAAACATGTTACAAGTTTTGAATGATGATGATTCGGTGGGGATGGTATAGTTATGTCCTTCATGTTCAAATTTTACACAACGGTGTAAAGTTGAAGGGATGCAACCCATAACGTGAATCCAAGGTCTATCGAGAAATAGCTGGAACTCCCCCTCTAAGACATAGAATAGTTCCGGGACAGTGCGAGGGCCTACGCGAATGTGAAGGATAATGGTGCCAAGGGTAGTAATAGTAAGGAGTGAAACATAAATGGGTTATTATGCATATAATTAGAAGGGATGTGCATTTGATTATATGCATGGTAGTAGATGATGTTAATGTTAGCACCACCATTGATCATGACATGTCGTATGTGTATGTTATCGATATATATGAAAATTAAAATGGTGGGATCATGGTCATCGACTTGAGAGGTACACTCTCCTAATCAAGAAAGCTAAGGGGAAACTTGAGGATTGGGAATGGGGGTAGAATAAGGAGATGATTTAGTAAGCGAGGCCACATGGTGAGGGGTGATAATGGAGGCCACTGGTGTGGGGTCATTGGGTAAAAATTCAATGCATTGCAAAACCTCAATACGGGTTTGTCTATGAGATTCAAAATTTTGGACAAGATCATACAAAGACATCTTTAGAGGGGACTGATATAATTTATTTTATCATTGTGCGATGGGTGACCCCAGAAAAGAGGGTATGTAGGTCCTCGAATGGTGATTTTGGGCATGGGTGTAGATGGTTTATTGGGCATGGGGTTGGTTGATGGGCTAGTTATTTTTTCTTTTCCTTTGTCTTTCTGAGCACGGGTAGCAACGTGAACCATGTTAATGTGAGGAGAGGTGGATGGAGAGGGTTTTCCATGAAAGGTATAATGACATGAGGGACAAAACCCCGGCATTAGATAAGATCCTTGTGAAATGAGTAGGGTGTATTGACATTTAGGTAGAGGTTTGGCTAGCTCTCTTATGTGGACCATGTTGATCTCAAATTGTGGAGGTGGAAAAAAGGGTTGTGGGGGTGGAGATGCAGGTCGTTGAAGAAGAAAAGGATGATGATGTGTGGTGATAGGTGAAGGTGGAACATGGTCCTCATCAAGAAGGTAGTCATCGTCAAAATTTTTTTCAGGAGGACAAAGTTGGAGAAGAATGGTCTTAGAGCCTTAAAATTTTCTACATCATGTCCTGACACACGATGATAGGCACAAATATTGGTTTCATCAAACCCTTTTGGTTTGGGTTTGAGAGGATCATAAGGTCGAAGTGGTGGTAATGTGATGATGGAAGTATCTAAGAGATTGGTTAAAATTTTGGCATAAGACCCCACTAACGGATCACAATGGGAAGTGAGTGTGGGTTTGGGTAAATTCTGAGATGATCATGAGGGAAGAGGTTTTTATAGGAGGAGGAATGGGTTGGTCCATTGGTTTGGTAAGTAGTATTTTCTTAGGTTTTAATGGCATTTATTTGGGTAAAGATTTGGTAGAAGAACTAGCACTAGAAGGTTTTGTTGGTTTGACTACCATATTGGAGGTTATTGGGTTTTAATCTTTGGGCTACACCTTCTTGGGTAAAGGTGAAATAGGAGTACAAGATACATAATGGAAATCGGATGGTGGAAGATTACGGGTTACCCACTGGGAAACTAAGTTATGGTGGAAGTGGTTGGTTGAGGTTGGTTAGATGGTATGGATTGAAGTTATTGTTATCCAAAATTCACCCCTCAAGGTAATTTTGATAACATGCATCAAATTCTTTAGTCCCAAGCAATTATATTAAGTCCGGGCAAAAGTCATGTTTCTAGGGTCCCCTCAGATTTTTTCTAACTCCCCTGTCCATGAAGAAGAGAGCAAGTTCTGAGAAAATGTAAAAAATTGTGAAAGGGACGCTCGGGGATGGATGAAAATCATGAAAAATGGCTAAGTCCTAGTCAAAGCGGTCCTTGGGACAGTTGGGACAAAAAGGGCATGAGCGGCCGAAAGGATAATGTCTGTGCAGCATTTGGGACATCAATTTGATAGGTGGGTGAAAGGGCTTAATGTTGGCGTGAAAATCAAGGTAGTGAAAAATGGAAAATTTGACTAGTAGATAGGTGTGGGTAGGTTTGGGACATCTGGAATGGTTTTAGTATGGGTGAGACCGGCGGATCGGAGATGATGAAAATGAGTCAAAGCATGGTAAATTTCAACCCGATTGTTGAAAGGACCTTTGGGTAGATCGTGAAGTAACCCTAGGTTTGAAAATGAGAACTTTTGTCCCTAAAACATTTGGGACAAAAGGCGTCCCCATAGCATGGAATTATCAATGTAATCCAGTGAATCGAGAAAAATTTGTCCTGAAAATGGGGTCCAAAAGCAAATGGGAGTTGGTTTGGTGGCACGTGAACCGTAAAATATGTTCAGCCTAAATGGGAAATTTCAGCATTGTGCCATGTGGGACAAAGGGATTATGTCAATTGGGCGGATACGAAGGAGAGAAAGCCAATCAGATCACGCCACGTGTCACCGGTAGAAAAGGGACATGGAAGCCCATTTCGGAAGAATTTGTCCCGTTCAACATTGGGACATTTGGGACAAAAGGACGCGAAAAAGGGCTCCTATGGATGAAGCCAAAGTGGATTTCGAAGGTGTTAGAGAAAAAAGTCAACCCGAATTCCTGGAACTAAACGGCCATAACTTTTGACTCGAGACTTGGACGATTTTCATAAAATTGGACTTTACGGAGCGAGAACATGCGTCCTTTATGCCACAAAAAAATGGATTTCTTAATTTTAATGAGGGTAAATATATTTAAATAAGAGAAACATATTCGGCTAATCCATCCAATGCTCATTCCGGAATATGGAAAACGCTTGCCAGACCCAAAATAGTGATACACTCGAAGTGGAAGGCCATAACTTTTGCATTTCTCAACAAAATCACACAAAATTGGTACCGTTGGAATCGTGGTTCCAAGCCCGATGCAAATCCACCAAAAATCAAGAAATTCTATATTTTATCAGATATTGATTGAGATTTTTAAGAAAACGTGGCCAAAAAACAGTGTTTTATTTGGTAGTTGGAGTGCAATTAAGAGGCATGACCATCATTCTCTCTGAGAGAGGTTGAAGAACACACAAGGACAGTATGGGGAGTTTTGCAAGTAATGTATGACCATTTCACTCGGTTTAATGCCTCTTACAGGTGTGGTTGAAGGACAGATTTTAGGATTTCCATTTTCCTTTCTTCTCCTTCTCATGTTTTTCTATAAATTGGAGTGTTGGGCTTATGAAAAAGGAGTTTTGGGTAGAAAGCTCTTCCAAAATTGCTTTGTGAAACCATGTGTTGCAGGCCCTGTAGTGGACTCAATGCATGGTGATCAGGCCCTTATCTTGTAATAATTTGGCATGCATACCAGAAGAAATAAAATACAAGTTTGTGGATGTATCTTCCCCTTTGTGTTTTCTTGCATTCTTCTTGCCCCTTTTATCTTTCTACAAGAATATTGTGTCTATTATTATGTTCTTACAGGAATTCATTATCATTGTGTGTGCTTGGAATATTCTTTGTGAATGTATTTTGCTAGATTATGGAGAATTGTCATCACCTCTTCTAGTGTACTTTGCCCTCTATATTTCACACATTTGGAGACTACTGACACATCCTCCTTTTCCGGTGTATCACCGCTTTAGTGTAGGCTTTCATTTTATGCATTCTCTTTCCCTGGTCCCTTGAAATTTAGATTCCTTTAGCTTATCCCGCATTAGAGTAGATTGTGCGGGTAGTTTAGGAGCAAGAACACCTTTCATTTTGGAGGTCTATTTCAAGTAGCAACCCCACAACTTGGAGATATTACCCATGTTATCCAATCACTGCGCTTTGTGAGTTCAAGTATATGCCAGCACCACTTTGTGATTGATGATATTTTGATTTGTAGGTAAAGTTGAGGGGATAGTAACTAGTGGAGGTATAGGTGGTAAGAAATGCATGGGTGAGGGTGAGGGTGTTTGGTTTTGGGTGAATGAGGTGTAAGCCAAAGGATCATGATGCAAAAGTAGGTTGTTTAGCTTTCCCTTGGACTTGGGTAGGACCACTTTTGTTTCATCAAGGTTGATGGATGGGGCCCTAGGATGGATGAAAAGGGGGAAGATGACAAAGGTATGGTAGGCGAGACCGTTCTTTGTGTATGCTAAGTCCCTAGAAGGTTAGGGGTCTTCCTTTTAGGTGGAGGGAAAATGTTGGTGCAGGTTTGGGAAGATACGGATAAGTCCAATTTGAAGTTGTGTGGGTAAGGCTTGATGTCAACATGACACTCTTATGTAGTAATGGGTCTAGATATGAGTGAGGAGATAGTTGTGGGTAGGTTTTGAGGTCTTGGAAGGGTTTTAGTTATGGGTAGAGGTTTGGATGAAGGTAGAGATGATAAAGAAGAATTTGTTTCAATATAAATGGTTAATGTTGATCTAGTTGTTGAAAATACCTTTAGGTATATCGTAGAAGTGTCCTCGGAAACATTTTCATTTGGGTCAAAAAGGGAGCCTGAAGGCGTCCCCAGGCATGGAACTATCAATGTAATCCAAGTGATGCCCTTTTGGTGAAAATGGGACTGCGAAGAAAAGGATGGAGTTGGTTTGGTGGCAATTCCTGTAAAATATGTCTGCGAGATAGGGAATTGGCTAGCCTTGGAATCTTGTAGGTCCCCGAGATCATGTTAATGGGGTCTTGGGATCTTTGAGGAGTTTGATGCCCCCAATAAGTAATGGCATGTCCTCCGATGAGTCTCCCATGGGTAGGAAAGATAATAGGTGGAGTGAGGTAGACTTATCCCTTGGTAGAGGATAAGATGATGATGATTCTCTTGTGGATGGGAGAATTAAAAGCATTGATTATTTAGTAGGTTGTGAGGTAGATGGTGAAATGACATCAGTAGAAAACATGGGTTCCTCCATGAGAGTAGGGGAGATGAGGGGACTCCTCTATGGGTGAAGGAGTAGAAGAGGTATGCTCCTCTGTGGGTAGAGGGCTCATGCAAAATTTCCTCAATAAATGAAATAGGTGGGATTTGAGGAATGGTTGGTACGATATCAAAAACCGCATGGAATTCACAGACATTATTATTGCTGGATGAAGGTTCACTATTTTGATTAGATGATGGTTTATGGTTAGGGAACAAATTTTTAAAGATGTGTAAATTTAGATTTACCGACGTGTTTAGGTTGTCTATGATGAGGTCTCCATTATCTATCATCTCTTGGACAATGTTCTTAAAAGTGATGCAATTACCGTCACTATGGCCTTTAATGCGATGGTAATTATAGTATTTGTGTTCCTTATACCATGTAGGCATAGGATGGGAAATATCGAAACCTTTATGAGGTTTTATGGGAGGAAGTGTAATGGCTCTAAATTTAAGAATCTTTTCCAAGACTGAAGAATAGGGCTCTCTAATTGAAGTGTACTTCCACTGCTCCCACCGGAGTTGAAAGGCCTAGACAAGGGAAAGATTGGAAGAAGGTTGGGCTTGATTAGAAGAATGAGATGGACCCACCTTGAGGACTATTGCATTGGAAGATCCTTTGGCCTTTGAATAGTTATTTTGAGGTTTTGAAGATGAAGAAGAATCATTTGATTTGAACGAGGTGTTCTTGTTTCATAATTAGATTTTCTTTTCTTCAATGGCATGAATTTCCATCTTTCGTGGTATGGTGAATGCTTTGTCGAAGGTTTGGAAGGTTTGTACCTATATATTTAGTGAGATGTTTCTAGTAGAAGCTCTAGTGAACAACTTCAATAAGCTCAGTTTGAGGTAGCTGGAATGTCAATTAGTAGATAAGACTCCACCATTGGGCAATGAAATATGTGATAGATTCATCTTCATATTGTCGTGTTGAATACAGAGTCGGTCATGGTGACCTTCTTGACTACATTGATCAAGAAGTGGTCTAGGAATGCCTAAGCCACTTGGTTGAAGGAGTAGATGGAATGTCTAGGTAAATTATTATACCAATCTAAGGTGGGTCCTGTTAGGGACATGGGAAATGTTCATAAGAGCAAAGCATCATCATGGAAAATTAGGTAGCACCCATGCTTGAATGACTACAAGTGTTATTGTAGGTCCTCTTTATTATTAAAATAGTTGAATTTAGGCATTTCCCAATGCACAAGATATGTGAATAGGAATGGATGGATGAATAGGCTCATTATATATTTCTTCATAGGTAAGGGAGTTATGGGAGCAAAAAGCGATATTTCTAATGTTTGCATATTTTCCATCATCATCCTAATGAGGTTATTGGTAGGTTGTGAGGAATGGGTGCCTCCCACAGTAAAGGGAGGTTGATAATGGGTGTATGATGTAGATGGCATCCATGTACATGAAGGTTTGGAATATGAAAACTGTGAAGGGGGTATAGATATAAGTGGAATGTACCTTGAACAAGCAATAGAGCGAGATTAGGGGGGCTATTGATGTTGCGTGTAAATTGGTGGGGTGGTCACAACAACTCTCGTGGTAATGGGTGGTAGAGACTGAGGGATAGAAAGAACCATATTTTGGAAAGGGGTGTGGGTTTCCGACACTGGAGGTGGTTGTGATGCAACCGGTACATACGAAGAAGGGGTGGATGGGGCTATGCCAAGGTAGTCGATGAAGAATGGTTGACGCCACATGGGTGTAATAGACGTCATTTAGGGAAGCAATTATGGTAGAGGTGGAACCTAACTAAGAGACCACAAGGGGTGATGTGGATGAGGGCAGCACCAAACTAGTGGTAGTTGACACGGAAGTGGGTGCGAGGGTAGGAGGGATAGATATGGGCATGTCATATATTAACTATCCTAAGGAGTCCTAGGTAGATGAGTGGGCGAGATAGTATTATAGGGTCATGGGATTCTGATCAAGGAGTCTTGCGAACTCCTTGTCACCGGTAGTAATGGGGATAAGATGAGTTGGATCCATAGGTGATAGGATGGATGGCAGTGATGGACTAGGTGGGAGTGGCTGACGGTTGGTGTGAAATACAAGGGTGTTAGTTTGGTGTGAGTCAACACCATGTGAATTAGTGTTGACTTGGTAAGATTATATTCTATAAATGACACATAAAATAGTAGAAGCAGAGAAAGACAAAGTCAGGGGGTAAATCTGGTCAATGTTTTGATTAAAAATCAAACACAGAAACTAATGATGGTCAGTATGACCAATGATGGTTAAAGAGGAACCAATGATGGTTATGATAACCGATACCGGTCACTATGGAAAGTACCGGTTTCAATGAAAGAATTGTGAATATGAAGCTCGGGAAAACTATATCTGTTAGAGATATCAGAATGTTAGGTGATATGATGGTGTCCTAAGGACAAAAGTAGAAAAGAATAGGTGATGAAGGTTGTTTAGGTAAAATAACCAAAATAGCCAAAAGCCAACACACTAATTAGGTAAAGCAATGAACGGTCGATGTAAATCGACAATGGTCACCTGGGGCCAGACATCGGTTATTGTGAAATGAGAAGAAATGAAGAAAAATGGATGTTTTGAATTAAAACTAGATAAAGGATCAACCCAGAAGTCTGAGAATGACCTAGATAAGGTCTTGACACACTCAAAAATAACTAGAATACTCTAGCTATGATGGGGAGTGTGAAAGGAAGAAGAAAAATGGAGAATCGTAACTCACACCTCAAAACGCAAGTCAAGAACAAAGCTAAGAAAAACATGTAATCCTAAAAGTGAATTTATGTTTGTTTTAGCTTATGCTATTTAGACTGACTTGTGAATTTAGAATAGAGTTTTTGGTTGGGAAGGTATCCTGAAGAAGGAAATCTAAAGGTGAGGTTTTAGGTTATGTTATGGTGGGGGTGGTCCTTTCTCTGAGGTGATGACTGGACATAGATAACTAACTAGGCACCCATTGTCAATCCTCTGATCGTGTGATCATTGATAGCTTCTTCCGGGTGGGATGTTTTTAAGAATATGTGTAAATTCAAATTTTTGTGGTTTAGCAAAGAGAGAGAAGGAGAAATGTGCTTTCTATGGTTCAATTATGTCAACCATCAGTTAGGCATGACTTCCAACATATAGATTGCCCTCTTTTTTAAATGTGAGCTAAAATGCAGCATACAAGGATGAAATGCAACAAATTTTAAACCCAAATCCACAAATTATATTCGATAAGAGCAATAATGAATAGGCAAGAGTATGTCTTTCACTAATGCAATACAAAATAAAGAAAATAAGTGTTCTTTTTAATCCAAACTACAAGTGTCCTGAGACAAATAGGAGAAGAATAATTTTTCCAAGTGAGAAGATTTGATGTGAAATATATTTCAAAAACAAATAAACACAAAATGATTCCTAAGAATGAACAATGCAAAGAACCCAAATGGGTCCCACCGGGTGTGCCAAAATGTTTCACCGAATAGTGTGCGTACGTAATCGTAAAACAAATAAAGTAAGGGGGAGGAATACTATGAGTGAAAGTGAAAGTTAGATTGTGCACATTCTAATTTCTGATCTAATGTTGATTGTGAGAACTTCCTTTTTCTAAGAGGAACTACTTGTGAATAAAAAAAAGACCACAAAGGAATATTAAACAATATATGTCAGTGGACCGCCTAGCGTGTGCTAGATCCGGGAAGTGTGTTACTTCTAGATGGTTTTTCAATCCATTGTTTAAAACAACTTAATGTAAGAAGTAATATGAACCAATAATGTCCTACTATAGTTGATATGATTTAGGTATCTCATTCAAGTACAATAAACAAATCTAATCTAACAAGATAGGTTATGATCAGATCTGGAAGTCAAATAGGTAAATAAAGTGGTTAGGATAGGTAGGGTCAAGATTTAGGTGATTTGGGTTGTTTGGGTGAAAGGTATGAGGTTGTTGTTATAGGTAGGTTTTCCAGACATAGATACAATGCCAATCTAGTATAACCAATGTCGATTCTGAGAGGAGATAACAACACGGTTTGGGTTAATGCATGCAGTGAGGTTGGGCTGGTAGAAACTTAGTGAAGGTGGGTTTTAGTGATTCTCTGGGATTGCCTAGAGAATGGACAGATAATGGGGAGGTAGATGACAATGCTAGGGATAGTCAGAGGTGTTTGGAGTCAGTATGGGAGGTTAAAAGGTTGTAGGTGATTGGGTGGAGGGATTGAAGGGAGGTGAGATATGATGGGATGTAAGGGAGACTAGAACCCTCAAACAAACATGAAGAAACTAATCTAAATAAATATGGGAAGGTGTAGATCTAAAGGTACTTACTAGTGTTTGCAGACCTGGTTGTTAGATGGAGGTGATGGTTGATCTATGAACGGTGGTCGAGCCATGGTTGTGCTTCCCGAATGTTTCTTGAATGCTTGCCTTTATATCAATGCTTGGTTGTTGGTTTAGGGGTGTCGGATGTGTGCGGAGTTCTCTGGGTGCGTGCTTGCATGTAGATATCTCTTCTCCAAACTTGAATAATTCTTCCAACCTCTCAAAAAAGGTTACCAAAGTGAATATATGGTAACCAACGATGGTTTAGGGTGACGATGGTTTGGGGTGATCGACATCGGTTAAGGTGGGAAATCCTAGGTTTGCTAAAATTGACATATCTTGGCAATCATTTTGGCCAATTTCGATTTTCCGAATCAAAATGGAATGTTGTGCTTAGATAAGTGGGCATGCGGTTAGAGGAAGAATAGGCATGTGATTTTAGGGTTGAACTAAGTCTTAGTTGATTAAGGTAGGTACGAATGAGTCTTCATTAGTTATGGTGAGTGGATATTGAGTCCTAGTAATAGGGAAATATGCTAAGAATAGGTTTGTGATGAGGTGTCTAGGTGAGGTGGTGGAGTGAGGTGTCTAGGTGAGGTGGAAATTATTTTTAATTAAGGTAATTAACTAATGAATATTGTGATCATTGGTATTAATTTGATTGTGGGTAATTAAATTAATATACAAGTGGGTAAAGGGGAGTGTGACCTAAATTTGGTGTCTACACCCACCTTTGAGTGAACCACGTTATATCTTGTGTATTTTCTTTTGTTTGTTTATTTTTCATGTTTATTGCTTGTATGCTTTAATCTGATATATATTTGTACAACCGGTTTGGTCTAACCCCAACAACTGGTATCAGAGCTTTGTTTGAGGGTTGTGTGTGTTGAAAGATTTACTCACAAGTATTTCTGGTTGAGTGGGAGCACAACAATGGTAATAGATAATAAACACAAAGTAGAGAAATTTTAAGGCCGTAATTATCATCTATGGAAGATGTAGGTGGAGGATTATCTGTATCAAAGAGATCTATATTTATCGTTGGATGAGAAGGCAAGGCCTTCAAAGATGACTGGTGAAGATTGGAAGATTCTTGACAAAAAGGCTATGTGATCTATAAGATTGAGCTTAATAGCATCTGTGGCTTTGAATATAATAGAAGCATCAACCATGGTAGAATTAATGAAAGATTTAGCTAATTTATATGAAAAACCAAGTGCATCAAATAAAAAAATTTGATGAAGAAATTGTTTAATTATAAGATACAAGAAGGTGGATGCGTGTCTGCAATCATTTGAATGATTTATGTTCTATTGTAAATCAATTAAAATTAGTTAATATCCCTTTTGAGGATGAATTAAAAGAATTGTTATTCTTTTGTTCTTTTAGGATAGTTGGGATAATTTGGTAATGGTTGTTAGTAATCTGACATCTTCTACTAATATTTTGAGTTTTGATTATGTAAATTGTATAATC